>LPNX010250179.1:148371-217574 GCA_001517045.1 Pseudotsuga menziesii | reverse complement strand
GTTGAAGCCAGAGAGTGAGAAATGGATCTTAAAATTATTATGTTTGTACTGTGTTTTGCGATCATTGGCGTAGCAATGCCTTTTAATTTCTCTACCGTGAAGACATACTCCCCTACTGATCCTCGTGAGGATCATTATCTGAATGCTCCCTCCGTTAGATTAACTGCTGGACGTTATCTGCTTCACGAAGCTGATCGCGAGAAAACATATGTGGAGGCGCTTTTGAGCTTTAGACAGGCCATCACGTCCGATCCACTTGGATCCCTCTCCCACTGGTCTGGCAGAAAATATAAGAGCTCAGAAGATATGAAAAATGTATCATTCAAATTATTTAGAAGTATGAAAAATGTGAAGTAAAACCCGGGTTTGCAAGTCATCGCCATTCATTATGGGAGTAGTCTAGAAGAAGATTTATGTGGGACCCTTGGCTGGATGGATGTGATGGACTCAAGAAGACGAGATCACCGACCGAAAAGTTAACCGCGTGGGTAGACGGAGTAGTCTAACGCCGGGCGAAATCGTCGACCCGTTAGACTACTCCGGCCAGTAATAAACACTTTGGTTTTCGGTCATTCTAGCAGAAGGCCTAACTCAAAAGGACTCAAAGCTCGAACCCGTAACCTCTCTCGAATTGAGCTAACCCTTGGGGCTAATAAACACTTTGGTTATATGGCATTTAATATCTGGTGTGTAGTGTGTATAGTTGGATCAAAAGTTAGTTAATTGTGAGCAATAAACACTCTCTTGAAAGCATTTTTGCTCCATGTAAGTGGGGCGAAAAATAATATTTAGCATGAAGTAGCCTATTTAATGTTGTTGCAGAGGTGTTATAGGTCGTTGGATCTCAAGTGACCTAAGATCCAACAACCTGCAGCACCTCTGTCGCGGCATTAAATAAGTTGTAGCATGCTCGATATTGAACGCATGTAAGTAGCATAATGTTGCGTTTGTCACTAGGTTTGTCATGACTCATAAATTGAAAAAAATAGTTGTTGAGTTGGATTATATTTTACCCTTCATTGTATTTAAAGTTTTGTATGTTGCCATAATATATGGTTATATAGTAATTAATGTTCTTATAATATCTAGTTACATGGTATTTAATGTTTTGTATGTTGGTATGTGTATTATTCAATAGTAAAGGGGAGTGGAAGAGCACTATGTATTAATTGGATTCACAGTAATTTGTTGCTGTATTTGTAACTTCGGAATGTATTCACTTGTATATCTTATGCATTGTACCCTGATGTTTATTCCGGGAAGTGTCTGTAATGTATTTGAGTCATGTCATGCCCCAATGTTCCTATCGGGAGATTCAATAATGTAAACAAGTCATGTAAAGTCATTGTGGGTAACCCTCCTATTGATCAAGAGTCAAAGTCCCCGTAGTTGTGGGGCCCTAGGGTTATTAAACTCTTCTAGAGAAGTTGGCCCTAGTGAGTTATTGTCAAGTCGAGAATTAGTATAAATAGAGAGTGAGCCTCTCTATTTATCACACATTCACTCACACTCAGTTTTAGCACTTAACTGAGAGAGAAGAAGTTGTTGGAACAAGAGAGAGAGAGATTGCTGCTGTCGGGAGATCATCTTACTGTTTTTGGGTTTTGCTTTTGGTGTTGATTCTATCTCTGAGGAAGTTGCGGGGTTTTCTCCTTTATGGTTTCCCCGATGAAAAACTTTGTGTTCATTATCTCTTATGTTTGATTGATGTGCTTGTTATTCTCTCAGTTAAAGATCCTAAGATAATGCTAGCCTGAATGATAAAAATCTAACGTGGTATCAGAGCTAACTTGAGAAGAAGACATTGTGCAGCTACGGAAACTAGGGCTTCCTACTTTTTGGATCTCTCTCCACAAATTTTCAGTAAAAGGAGGTTGGGTTGACTCTCCTCTCTAGGGCGCATCTTTCTGTCGAAGCAGAATCTGAGTCTGAGCATTTTTCAATTTTTGACCCAACACTACTGTCGAAAATTAGGGCTTTCCACAGAAGTGGAATTTTTGAGTGAGCCCAGGCCTGGATTGATCTCCTCCCCAAAATTGAAGTTTAGAGATCAAGATCAAAGTTTTTGGTTGGACAGAACTCTGAGAAAGTCAAACCCTAATGTGCTCCTGAACCAGCTCTGTAGAAATCCAACTCCAGATCCAGATCTGACATCTTAACCTGGTAAGATCTAAATCTTTTGTATTTCCATTTGAGGTTCTCAGTTAAGATGTCTCATCATACCAAGCTTGATGAAAAGCTTGAGGGAGTTGATAACTTTCGAACCTGAAAGTATAGGATCTCCTTGGTCCTAGAAGAAAATGAGTTGGACTCTTACATCACGGAAGAGGTTCCAGTTCCAGAGGGAGATGAGGCTAAAGCCTTACATAAGAAGAAATTGGTCATGGCTAAGAGGATTATTGTTGATTCAATCAAGGATCACCTCATACCACAGGTGTCCTCCCTAAAGACACCTAAAGCTATGTTTGATGCCCTAACCAAACTGTTTGAAGGAAAGAACATAAACTGGAAGATGACTTTGAGGAACTAGTTGAAGAATGCGGAGACCATACAGCCATACTTCACAAGGGTCTCCCAGATCAAAGAACAACTTGAAGCAGTGGATGAAGAAGTGGAGAATGTAGAGATGTAATGACCACCTTGAATGGTCTCCCTAGATCATGGGACTCATTTATTCAAGGGATATGTGTTAGAAGAAAGCTATTCACCTTCAGTAGACTGTGGGAGGAATGCTCACAAGAAGAAGCTCGAATAGCAGCCCGAGAAGAAAAGATGGGAAGTGAAGATCAAGCTCTCATGGTACACTCCAAGAAAAACAGAAGGGACTATCATCATTCTAAAGGTAAGCATCTTCCCTCCAGAAAAAACTCAACTCAGATGTTATACTTGTGATGAAATAGGACACCATGCCAAAGATTGTCCTAGAAACAAAAGAAACTCCCACAAGAAGAACAACAACAAGAGAAGACATCATGCTCATGCTGCAGAAGATGATGAACCTTCCACAAAGAGAATCAAGCAAGAAAGTGATGATTCTTCAAGTGATGAAGAATATGTTTTGATTTCTGCTCTCACAGGAAACATCACACATGGAAGCAATGACTGGCTTATAGATAGTGGGGCTTCCAAACATATGACAGGATTCAAAGAATATTTTGTGAAACTATCAGAACATGAATCACCCGACAAGGTGAAACTTGGAGATGACTACCAGTATCCAATAAAAGGTAGTGGGGAATCCTCCTATAAGCTAGACTCTGAAAAGTCTATGAAGATGAAGGATGTCTTATTTGTACCAGGACTAAAGAATAACCTCCTCTCCATATCTGCATTAGATGCAAAAGGCATGAGGGTTGCATTTGTAGATGGCCAAGTCCTTATGTGGCCAAAGGGAAAGACTATAGATGATGTAGTAGTAATTGGAGAGCAAGAGGCAGGGATATACAAATTGAAGGGCCAACCAGAACAAGCTTTGGTCCATGACTCAATAGAGCCAAATGAACTTTGGCATAGAAGGCTTGCACATGTGCACTACAGAGCACTACCACTTGCAAGCAAAGCTGTTGAAGGACTCCCAAAAATTCAGACAAAACATGACAGTGTCTGCAAAGGATGTGCGAAAGGAAAGAACACAAAGAAGACATTTCCAAGTAGCGAGAGCAAAGCAAAAGGAATTTTGGAAATCATTCACTCCGACATATGCGGTCCGATGTCGTCCAGTTCATTAAGTGGGTATGTATACTATGTTTCTTTTATTTATGATTTTTCTAGGAAGACATGGATATGCTTCTTGAAGAACAAAGATGAAGTATTCAGCAAGTTCAAGGAATTCAAAGCCTTGATCAAGAACCACACAGAAAAGAAGATTAAGACCTTTTGATCAGATAATGGCGGAGAATTCACATCAAATGAATTCAAAGAATTATGCAAAGATTCGAGGATTAAGAGGGAGTTAACCACTCCATATAATCCACAACAGAATGGGGTTGCAGAAAGGAAGAATAGAACAATCATGGAAGCTGGAAGGACCATGCTTCATGATCAAGATCTTCCCATGCATCTATGGGCAGAAGCTGCTAGAACAGCGGTGTATGTACAGAACCGTACTCCACATAGAGTACTCGAGAACAAGACACCTGAAGAAGTATTTTCGAGCAAGAAACCAGAAGTCAGCCATCTCAGAATATTCAGCTGTCCAGTGTACATACATATTCCGAAAGAAAAGAGGACAAAGTTAGATCCTTCAGGAAGGAAGGGTATATTTGTGGGATACTCTGAAAGCTCGAAAGCTTACAGAATATACTTCCCAAGATTCAAGAAGATTGACATCAGCAGGGACATAACATTTGACGAAGACTCAGCTTACAACAAATCTAAAAAAATACCTGCTGAAGAACCTGAAGAAACATAAGTACCCAGAATTCATGACACAACCATGAATGAAGAGATTCAAGAAGAAGATGAAGAATTAGAAGAACTTCAAGAACCTATAGATCCACCTCAGGAGAAGAATCCTCATAAGAGGAAAACTGCTTGGGTACGAGAAGTTATCCAAGGTGTAGAAAGATATGGGACTCGAGAAGAAAATCACAGAGAAAGGAAAAGAACCAGATCCTGCTCAAGTTATGTAGCCTTCTTATGTGACTTCTTCAATAAAGAACCTTCCAACTATGAAGAAGCGGCAGAAAGGAAAGAATGGAAGGATGCTATGATCGAAGAGTATCAATCGATCATGAAGAATGATGTCTAGGATATTGTCCCAAGACCAGAAGGGAAGTTTGTTGTAACTTCCAAATGGATCTAGAAGATCAAGCATGCTGTAGATGGCAGCATAGAGAAATATAAAGCAAGATTTGTGGCTCGTGGCTTCTCCTAGAAAGAAGGAATAGATTATGAAGAAACTTTTACACCTGTAGCCAGATACACTTCCATCAGATTAGTACTTGCTCTAGCTGCAGTGATGAAATGGAAGATACATCAGATGGATGTCAATACTGCTTTCGTGAATGGTGTAATGGAAGAGGAAGTGTATGTGGAGCAGCCACTCAGTTTTGAGACACATGACAGGGAGTCTCATGTGTGTAAATTGAAGAAAGCCCTGTACGGTTTAAAACAGGCACCCAGGACATGGTATGGCAAAATTGATAGCTTTCTATCCAGTTTGGGCTTTACCAAGAGTAAAGCAGATTCCAACCTTTACTACAAGGTTGAAGATGGTAACCCAGTGATACTCCTACTGTATGTAGATGATCTATTTGTAACAGGTATGGATGGGTTGATTGCTGATATGAATAGGAAGCTTGCTGCCGAGTTTGAAATGAAAGACTTGGGTATGATGCACTATTTTCTAGGCATGGAGATGTTGCAGAAGGCGGATGGAATCTCCCTCAAACAAGGGAAGTATGCAGTAGAGATCTTGAAGAGATTCGAGATGATGGACTACAAGGCCATGACCACACCTATGGCATCGAACCTGAAGCTATTGAGTGATGCTTCATCCAAGCCGGTTGATGCCATGATGTATCATCAAATGATTGGGTCATTGATGTACATGACAAATACGAGACTAGATATTTGCTTTGTTCTGAACACCTTGAGCCAATTCCTGATAGATCCGAGACATGTTCACTTGATTGCTGCAAAGCATATTCTGAGGTACCTAAAGGGTACAGTTGATTATGGGCTCAAGTATAAGGCTGATCAGAAGATTAACCTGGAAAGTTATGTTGATTCAGATTAGGTAGGCAGTGCCATTGATAGAAAGAGCACTTCAGGGTGCTGCTTCAGTATGGGACCAGGTGTGATCTCTTGGTTTAGCAAGAAACAGTCTTGCGTGGCACTGAGTACAGCTGAAGCAAAGTATGTCGCAGTTTGTTCGGCTAGTTGCGAGGCAGTATGGCTGAGGAAGCTACTATCTGATTTATTTGATCTCCAGTTGGATGCTACTTGTATATATTGCGACAACCAGAGTTGTGTGAAGTTGTCTGAGAACCCGGTGTTCCATGACAAGTTGAAGCATATCGAGATCAAATATCACTATATCAGGGATATGGTGCAAAGAGGAGCAGTGAAGCTCCAGTATGTTGCGATGGATGAACAAATAGTTGATGTGTTGACTAAGCCATTGGCCAGAGTGAAGTTTGAGTACTTCGGGGAGAAGCTTGGTGTTCTCCAGATCGAAGTTCCCTCGAAGGGGAAGTGATGAGTTTGTGAGCCATTCTGACATGGTGAGAGGATTGGTTCCTTCCATGGTCAAATGTAAGTGCTAAGCCATTCTGAGGTGACTGTGGGATGTGTTCCCACATGATTAGATATAAGCGTTGAAGGCCATTCTCCGGGAGAATGGAGGCACCTGGTTAGTTACTAGGAATACTTAGCTTGGAGCTGAGAGCCATTCTTACATGGGGGTAGGTTAGGCCCTCCCATGGTCAGATGTAAGGGCAGAGCCATTCTGACACGGGGGCAGGCTGTGCCCTCCCATGGTCAGATGTAAGGGCAGAGGCATTCTGACGCGGGGGCAGGTTGGGCCCTCCCATGGTCAGATGTAAGGGCATAGCCATTCTGACACGGGGGCAGGCTGGGCCCTCCCATGGTCAGATGTTAGGGTAGGGCCATTCTGACACGGGGGTAGGTTGGGCCCTCCCATGGTTAGATGTGAGTGTTGGGTGTGCCATTCTGACATGGGGGCAGGTCGGTCCCTCCCATGGTCAGATATAAGTGCTGGACAGTCCTTTCTAACTAGGTCAGATATAAGTGTTGAATAAGATGAAGTCCTACTTTGAGACTAGGCCTGCAACCAACATGAGAAAGGGTTGGATCTGTAGAACTTCCTGTGACGAGAAGAATCGAGAGATAGCACCCGTGATGATGACCCAGTGATGTTCCAGATCGAGTGATGATCCAGATCCAATGATGATGATCCAACAGTGATGATCCAGAACCAGTGATGATCCAAATCTAGTGATGATGATCCAAATCGAGTGATGATCGAGATCCAGATGAAGATGACTTGAAGATGAAGATGACTTGAAAATGAAGATGACTTGAAGATGAAGATGACGAGAACTCAATGATGATCCAGATGATACAGAGAATAAGACCCGTGCTGATAAATTGTGTCAAGAGAATACCTTCCTAGTTAGAGGGAGTGTTGATGTATTTGTAACTTCGGAATGTATTCACTTGTATATCTTATGTATTGTACCCCAATGTTTATTGCGAGAAGTGTGTGTAATGTATTTGAGTCATGTCATGCCCCGATGTTCCTATCGGGAGATTCAATAATGTAAACAAACCATGTAAAGTCATTGTGGGTAACCCTCCTATTGATAAAGGGTTAAAGTCCCCGCAATTGTGGGGCGCTAGGGTTATTAGACTCTCCTAGAGAAGTCGGCCCTAGTGAGTTATTGTCAAGTCGAAAATTAGTATAAATAAAGAGTGAGCCTCTCTATTTATCACACATTCACTACACTCAGTTGTAGCGCATAACTAAGACATAAGAAGTTGTTGGGACAAGAGAGAGAGAGAGAGACTACTGCTATCGAGAGATCATCTTACTATTTTTTGGGTTTTGCTTTTGGTGTTGATTCTATCTCTGAGGAAGTTGCGGGGTTTTCTCCTTTATGGTTTCCCCGAGGAAAAACTTTGTGTTCATTGTCTCTTATGTTTGATTGTTGTGCTTGTTATTCTCTTAGTTAAAGATCCCAAGATAATGCTAGCTTGAATGATAAAAATCTAACAACAACAAGTGCCTAGCGACAAAGCATTTAATGTTTTGTATGTTGGCATGTGTACCATTCAAGAGCATAAAGGAATGGAAGAGAATTATGCACCAACATAGATCCATCTAAAAGGGGACCTACCAAGCACCGAGAGGGATCAAATTCCTCAAGGTGCAAACCCTTTTTTAGAGTGGAAATGTTGATGAAATATGTAATTCAATGTTTATGATTTTAGTTTATCTAATTTATGTTGTTTTATATATATGCAATTCTAAATAATTTAAATTTAATTTAAGTCGACAGGTTATTTTTAATAACATTTTATTATTTTTTATAAAGTACACTTGTCGACTCTAGGATGAGCACGAAAGGAGTTAGACGTCTTTACCCTACCGGGTTGTAGAATGCACCTCTTCGGTGCAACTAGTTAGAGTCATTGATGTGATAATCTACTTGATTAAGCAATAAACATCTACACACAACTAAAAAGCATACCAACATACATAGCATTTCATCAAGGCAACAGTAAAACCCACACTTGGCTATAGAGCTTGCTAATGTACAGAACATTTATGCACACTCATCTATAAAGCAAGCCAACATATAGAGCATTAAATGCTCGACAGACCAAACTATAGAGCATGCCAACATACAAAGCATTGAATGTTCATAAATTAACATTTATGAGTAGAGCATTGTACAATGCATTTACAAGAAAACCATTGTATGGAGCTAAAAAAATGGTTTGTAATATGCTCTATACAATGCTTTGTACATAGCATTTAAAGCTCTATATGTTGGCATACTCTATAGTAGGGTATGCTAGCATGTTATGTAGCAAGGTATGTGTATTTAATGCTCATTTTGTTATGTTTGTAGTTGCATGGGGTGTTTAGAGCATAGTGTTATTTCACTCCTCTTTGTTCTTACACAAACCACATGCCAACATACAAAGCATTAAATGATCTATAGATGGGTGTTTATTATACATCCAAGTAGATTGCCACGTAAGTGAATCCAACTAGTCATAAGGTTGGCAAGTTGTTATACCCAAATCATGTCACCAGCATGTGATAAGATCTCTAACACCTTTATTTTTCCCTCAATCCCAAACTTGAAGTGAAAACAGTGCTCCAGATGTTGATCCTACATATAAAAACTCCAGCACCGCTCTTACCCTTAAGATTATAAGCGGTACCTTATACAGCACTACCTAAGTTATGTGGAAGACAAGCGGTGCCACCACCTTTCACCTTTGTTTTTGGCGCGGTTCTCACCTTGCATCACTCTGTTATAAGGGAGTATAAGCGGTGCCCTTGGTAAAAAGTGAAAAAGAGGAGGTTTCATGAAGCTTCTAGAACAAAACCTTCGTGGCTATCCTTATCCCTACTCACCTGGGTCAGTTAAGCTCGAGATCCATGCTTTGGGGATCTCATGGCCACCTCACCCACCTATTTCTCAACCATTCCTATCCCTTTGAGCCCTATAAAGCCAAGCTCATACTCCATGGTTGAGGGGAGAAGAAAAGAGTAAAGTTATGCTGTTGAATTAACATCCTGGCCTAATCCATCAGAGAGCATAGAGGAGCAAGTTGGAGCTATTGGGGATGAGATGTTAATCTTGTGAAGGAGTGCATCGACACTAAGGCAAAAGGTTGTAAACTCTTTCATTTCATCTATTAATGCAAAATTGGTTTCTTTCCCATATATCTGTTGTGTTATAATCTCACATGTGTATTATCAGATTCCTTAGTCACTGATATAGATCTATGGATAGTTTTCTGGTATCTTTGATGTTGTTGTGTGTTTGATGTGTTTATGCAGGTCTTCCATTAGAGATCTTATTCCAAGCATATATAACTTCTAGGGAAAGTCTTCCAACCTAGTTGTGACTCATTTGTTCTGGATTTGAACCATTCAGACCAGAGGAACAACTTCTGTCTGTAGAAGGTGCAATATTCCTGATAACAAATATGGCGACTCCACTGGGGAGTACAAGCTTCAGTTGATCTGATCTTCCTCAGTCTTCGAACACTTGTATGAATCCAAGCTCCAGTCTTCAATCTTTTCAATCAGATCTACCATCTGACTTAGTGAAGTTTTGGTTTGAAATCATCAGATCTCTTCAGATCTGAGTCACCTTGACTTTATATGCTGTGTATTTCCGTTGATTCATCGGTTTTGACATTGTTTTTGCAACTTCTAAATTGATTTTTTTGCTCTCCTTGTGTTTTGGGTTTTTACAGGGAACCGCTCATGTGCTTTAGGTAATACGTGGTGTCGTCGCTTGCACTTAGTTACCCATAGGCGGTGCCACCTCCTGAGTTCAATGAGCAAGAAGCGGTGCTGCTTCAAAAACCGCTCTGTCAGTGACCCCTTCAGCGCGGTGCCCAGTAGGCCCTGTCCCAGACTTTGTTTTTTTTATTTTTTGCAAAAATAGATTTCGATTTTGTTTTCAGCCCTGTACAGTCAAGGATTGTTTGTGTAAATTTGAGTGTTCATGGTTGTAATTTTTGGTGGTAAGAGCTTGTTTGGTTAAAAAATCCAACAGTTAGGTTAGGCTTGTTTATTATTCATTGCTTCTATGCTTGATTGGTTTTGATTTTGAAAAGAATAATTGAAAGTGTTGTTTCAGTTAGGTCTCTCTTCATTCATTGATAAAGACTAAGAGAAAGGCTGCTTGATCATTTTCTTGTTTTCATTTTTCCATAGAGTTAGTGGGAGACTTCTTTTCACCTTCAAAAAGAAAATTTATTGTTGAGATTAGGTCATTGTTTTTATCGAGCTTAAGTCACTGGACCTCTGATTAGCCTCACAAACTTTCAGAATTCCTTTGTTCTTTTGTCTCTTTTGCATCATTTTCTCATCAAAATAAAAAATATCAATAATTTAAGTTAGATCTTTCCATGTTTTAGAGAAAATTTGAAAAAATAGATTGCATATGCATATTGAGTGTTGGTTGTTTCCTTTTAGGAAAAAAGTCTCTATCCCATTTGATTGCTTTCAAAAAATTAGCTTGGAGTGTGTTGCTTGTTTTATTTCTCAGATCAAGATTCGTTTGATAGAGTTGTTTGAGAAGTTTTTGGTTTCAAAGCAAAATTGAAAAGAAAAATAATCTCTCTCCTTCCCATAATTAGGCATAATCTGAATGGTAAAGTGAATGAACATGCATTTCATATTTGCATGGTTTTACTTTTTTGTCAAAATCTCATGCATTCACCCAACCGTCCACTTTAAAATTAACGGTAGTTATAGGCCTAAAAATTGTATAGAAATTTGAGGGATAAGTTAGAGATGTGTTCAGGCGTCATTAAACATAGGAGCTGTCGTTACTTGTCTGCACTACAACCCGGGACTCGCGTGGTTCTTCCACGTACCATTGGTATATCAAACGGCCTTTCACATACCCTTGAGGTATATAGAAAGGTACTTCACGTACTCGACTGTATATCAGAAGGCCCCTTGAGAATGGTTGTGCATTAGACAACACTACTACCGATTTGAGCTCCCACGTACCTTGCAAATATCGGGAGACCCCACTAGGATACCTTGTCCATCTGAGAAAAACCCTTTGGTCGTCTTGTGTGGAGCAATACACCGAAAACAACATTCGGGGAGATTACTACGCACGTACCCTTGTGGTATATCGTGAGTTGCACCTACTTGACAATCCTGGTGAGAGACCGACTTTTTGAGCTCCTATCATTTAAGTTTGCTTGTTGGCCTGTAGCTTGAGTAGGAGAAAGTTTTGTGTGTGTTATTAGTTTTGAGACCCTAGGTTAGTTTAGTAACTGATACCAATCTGGCTGAGTTTCGATTGAGACGATCCAGAAGGAATCAGGGCTTGCCACCCAATTTTCCTCCTATTACAGGAGAAAATCCAATGGAAGCCATCGACCAAGGAGTTGCAACTACTTCCCACTAGGAAGAAAATATAGTTGTATAAAGTGGAGACCAATTCACTTCTTATGTTAATCCCTTGGCTCAATAGCCTCTTATGGTTGATACTTCCTTTCATCCGCATATGGAAGGTAGTACCGATAGTCCTGTTCCACCTGAGTATGGCCCAGATGCTCTGTTTTGGAGAAATTCTATGGGGAAGGCCATTGCCTCATTCAGGGTAAATAGGCCCTCTCCTGAACAATCTTCACCAAGTGAAGAAGAATATAGACAAATCCAAGCATCTATTCATCGTGCACGTGATTTTCAGGAGAGAATGCAAAGATTAGATACAGTATTAGCAACACCCATACCTCATAAAGAACCTCTTTCGGCTCTTTCGGCTCTTCTTCCCCGTAATACGGATCCTTGGCCTCTCGCTAAAATTGAACCTTCTTCTGATGGTCATCCAACATATGGTGAGACTTCTAGCAATTCAAGTCTAACTTCCAATTCCGCCCTTGCAGTTTTGAGTTCCAGGTCTGTCTCTAGTGAGCCCATACTTTCTATGGCTGGGGGGCAACCTTTAGTTCCAGTAGTGTCTGTACCTTCTAACTCCAGGGAGCAACCCCCAACGCGACCTACGTTACCCACTAATGGAATTGTTACTAATAATAGGAAAACCTCTACTGTAGGACAATCCACAATATATGTCCCTCCCGCCAACACAAATGTGGTAAACCCTCCTTCAAGCTCAGGTTAGCCCTCGATGGCACAACCTGCAGTTCATAAACCCTCATGGGGTTATGGTTACCCAACAAATCAAATGCCTGTAGGGAATATGAATTATCAACACACCCCTATAGGAATGTCTTACACTGGAATTCCATACCCTAGGAATACATTTACACCATGGGGGAAACCCAACTGGTCTTACATGCTAGCAATGGGAGGAATACCTATTCATACTACTGGCGGTGCCATAGGACCACCTTATGGTGGTCCTCCTCCTAATGGTCCCAGAGGTCTTAGTGGACCTTCTCCTGGTGGTCCTGGTGGTCCTAGTGGTCCTAGAGGTTCCGGTGGTCCTCCTCCTGGTGGTCCCGACAACCCTGGTGGTTTCGATGGTCCTAGTGGTCCTGGAAGTTCCGGTGGTCCTCCTCCTAGTGGTCCCGGCAGCCTTGGTGGTTTCGATGATCCTCCTCCTGGTGGTCCTAACGGTCCTGGCGGTCTTGGTGGTCCCGACGGCCCTGGTGGTTCTAGTGGTCCTCCCCCTGCTAGTCCTAGCGGTCTAGGTGGTCTCGGTGGTTCTGGTGGCCCTCCTCCTAATGGTCCGAATGGGCCTAATGGTTCTGGTGGATCTGGCGGCCCTAACCTTGGGGGTCAATCTTCAAGAAGTACCTCATCTCATCAGATGTTTCAACAACCTATATATCAGTCAACGTACGACCCTACTAGTGGTTACATGCCTTATCAATATTACCAGTATGTAGAACCCAATCGTCAGTTACCTTTCCTAGCAACTTTGGAATTACCTGATTTGTCCAAGTTGATTAATGACCGCATTCAACACAACCCTTCATGGCATGTTATTCCTGTAAATTTTCCATTGGACATCCCAAAATTCGATGGTAAGCAGGGAGATGATCCCAAAAATCACTTTATGACTTTCCATATATGGTGTTCATCCAACTCCTTGATGGATGATTCTATTCGATTAAGACTCTTTCAGCGCACTTTGACCGGTACGACCGCAAAGTGGTATATTGAACTTCCACGACACTCGTTTGTGGATTTTAGTGCATTGGCAAATGTATTCCTCACACACTTTCAACTACCCATTCATTATGAAATGGGTACATACCTTTTGACCTCTCTACGTCAAAACACCTCCACACACATATCGGATCACATCCATGAGTAGAGAAGGCGGAGAAGGCTCATTAAAGCTCCAATCCTGGACCAACTATCAGCTGATTGGTTTACAAAGTCCTTGTTGCCACCCATTGCCTGAGATGTGGCTATGGGTGGTGTTGTCACCGAAGAGCAGGCTATTAGTCGCACTCAGTATTTGGATCTCATGTATTCCCATTCCGGAACACTATATGACTTGATCCCTCAAGCTCCTCACCCTAGCACTGGTCCTGCTAACCCACCAGCAGAAACTCCTGTCGATGGGCTTGTTGGTTCAATCCAGACCCCATCGGCAGCAAAACCTGCCAAACAACCTAATGCTTCTACTACTACTCTTTCAACTCATATGGTTTTCGCCGAGGTGAATGCCATTCAAAGTACGTAAACACCTGATAGTAATAAAAAGAAAGGTAAAGGAAAAAATAAGAAACCTGGAAACCAACAAGAGATCCTGAAACCTATAACCAATGAGAATGATGAAGGGAAGAGAAAATAAAAATATCCATGTCTGTTGTGCGAAGGGGATCACTTAATGAAGGAGTGTCCCTACCGTGAGGAAATCAATAAATTTTTGAAAACTAAACCTACGACAGCAGTTCTCACTAATCCTTTCCCTTCTCAGCAACAACTGATATACCATATGTCTAATCAGGGAAATTCTAGTTCTATAGAGGAAATTCACATGATGTCCTCAGAAACTATTAATTTGCAAACTCGAATTTAGAATTATGACAAACCTGTATATAAAAAAGAAGATAATTCTTCTTCAGATAAATCTCCCCCCATTAGTTTTCCCACATCCTCGTCTAATGGTCACCTAACTATCGAGAAACCTAATCTCGACATGATTTTGCATCCGCCCAAGAGTACTCTTAGAAAGTTTGTTTTTAATCCCAATGCCCGAGCTGCATAGTTCTATAACGTCGTTGAAGATCTCACTCATGCACCATGTGGAATGTCTACCTTGGAAGTACTCCAAAGTTGTCCTACACAACGCAAAAACCTGTTAACCGCGTTAGGAGCATTAGACCCGGGCAACACTAATTTGATTCATTTCAATGTCGAGAACTATAAGTCTAGGTTGCCTCACCAACTCGCTTTTCAAATCATAATGGAAGTAGTTGGGAAAAAGGTCTTTAGAACTGTCCTAGATGAGGGAGCTTCAACTTCAGTTTTGTCTCTGTCTTGTTGGAGAGCCATCGGCTCTCCCGAGCTTATGAAATCACCGGCGACACTAAAATCCTTTAATGGACGAGGCTTCCGGCCCCATGGTCTCATACGAACATTTTCGATCGAACTTGGGGGAAAAACTGCTTTTGCTCAAGTGGAAGTGGTGGATGGCCCGTTAGACTACAATCTCCTGCTAGGAAGAAATTGGTTTTATTCCATGACTGTTGTCGCTTCAACGGTATTCCGAACCCTCCAATTTCCACATCTAGGGAAGATTGTAACAATTGATCAGCTTGACTTTTGTACACCAGATGTTACCACCCTGACGGAAAATAACATCCCTATGTTAGGTCAGTTCCCTTCTCCTTACCAGTCAATTGGGGTAGGCATGCTGAAGGATTCTACCCTTATGGGGGTGTTCCCATCAGCTCCTCATAACATAGAAACGACAACAGTAAATATGATTTCTTCGTTTGGTTATAATCCCAAGGGTAAATAAGTTGTTGAGTCAACCTCATTGAGTACGCATGAAGCAATGTACAACGTTGTCCAATCCTTTTCTAATAACCACACTGATGATCTTCATCTGGTGGCCTTGGACCCTTACCACCTGCCCTACTGGTTAGAACCCTCTCTTCCTACTCTGGATTGTCTCTCTCAGACTTTTCCTTTAGACGAGTCCATCATGGAGATCATGAGTATGAATGAATCTGTATGGGAGGATCACCATCACAGATCCTCGTTCCTCCCGAACACCAGTTTGAAAAACCATGATTTTGCATTTCTCTTTAGTATTGATATTGTCCATACTCCTCAAACGCCTGTATTGTTGCAAAACTCTAAATATGAAGGAAATCTATGCAACATTACTAAAACGAATCCAATTGACATATCAGTTAAGCCTGGCACTCTTAAGCATGTTCATGTTGGGCAGAACTACTCAGTAGAAGAATCTGAAGCATACAAAGCACTTTTCAAGGAATTTTGAGATATTTTTTCCTGGTCCTATGAAGAAATGCCTGGGATAGACCCGTCTATCGTAGTTCATGAAATAAAAACCTATCCCACAGCCAAACCTATCAGGTAAAAACTAAGGCAAGTCCATCCACGAAAGGCTGCGGCTATCAAAGCTGAAATAGAAAAACTTGTGAAAGTAGGGTTTATTTATCCTATGCCCCTGATAGAATGGGTATCGAACGTTGTCCCTGTCAATAAAAAACAGGGCACCATTAGAGTTTGCATCGATTTCAAAGATTTGAACAAATCCTGTCGCAAAGACAACTTTCCAACTCTGCATATCGACCAGATTATCGACAACTGCGCTGGAAGTGTCATCTTCTCGTTCATGGATGGATTTTCTAGCTATGATCAAATCAATATATTACCCGTCGATCAGCACAAGATGGCATTTATTTGCCCATGGGGAACTTTTGCGTATAGGAAGTTACCATTTGGCCTGAAGAACGGTGGGGCTACATTTCAGCGTGCTATGTCCTCTATATTTTACGATGTAAAACATATTGTGGAACCGTACCTTGACGACCTCCCGGCTCATTCACAGCGAAGGGAGGACCACCTTGGTCATCTTAGGGATATTTTTCTGAGATGCCGTCATTATAATATACGGCTCAATCCACATAAATGTGTTTTTTGCGTTGAGATGGGACATGTCCTAGGCTTCGTCATTTCTAAGGATGGCATCCGGATAGATCCATTGAAAATTGCAGCTATTTTAGCCCTACCAACCCCAACAAATCTTGTTGAACTCCAAAGTTTATAGGGGAAGGCAAACTTTCTCTGCTGTTTCGTTTGCAATTTTGCAGAGAAAACATATGGCTATATGCGTCTCCTCAAGAAGGACACTCCATTATTTTGGGATGCCCAAGCCCAACGTGCCTTTGATAATCTTAAGCACGCTCTGACCCATTCACCCATGATACACCCCCCAGATTATTCAAAGGATTTTTTCTTATACATCGCTGCCTCCACTACTGCCATTGGAATGGTTTTGGTGCAGGAAAATCACGATGGTCAGGAGCACGTGATCTATTACGCCAGTAAGAATCTCATAGATTTTGAAACTCGATACTCATGTGTGGAGAAGTTAGCATTGGCCATGGTCATTGCTATACACAAATTTTGCCACTACATCTTGCTTCACACTACCACTGTATCGACAAATCAAAACCCTATGTATTACATCCTGACTCATCAGGTGCTAGGGGACAAATATTCCTGATGGATAGTCATCCTACAGGAATTTGACCTTGAGTTTGCCAAATCCACATTAAAGAAATCCTTGGTCTTTGATGAGCTAATGTGTGATCTTCCCTGTGCTTCGACGGGTTCTGAACCCAATGATTCATTCCTGGATGAATTTATGTTCCTGATAAGCATGACCAATCCATGGTATGGATATTTAATCATTTATCTCCAGACAAAAAGATTTCATCCCACTCTATCCCGTGACGATCGTCGTCGTATCGGTCACCGCACGAAATAATACCTTATCCTGAATGATACTTTGTATAGGTGTGGTATCAATTCCATTATCTGATGATGCCTTACTCATGAAGAGGTTGAACAAGTCCTGAATGACTGCCACTCTGGAGCATGCGACGGTCATCTAGCTGGGATGGCTAGAGCCCAGAAAATCCTTCGCGCTGGTTATTTCTGACCTTCACTCTTTAAAGATTGTCATGAGGCTGTTGAAAAATACCCACCCTACCAACATTTCTATCTGAAAAAGCACACCCACCCTCCTCCGTTACACCCCGTCATTGTCGTTGGCCCTTTCACCAAATGGGGGATTGATTTTATGCATTGCAATCCTACCTCAGCTGGGGGGCATGGTTACATCATCGTAGTCGTTGATTATTTTACAAAATGGGCTGAGGCTATGCTTACGTATGCAAAAAATGGTAAGACTTCCGCCCTCTTTCTGTTCAATCACATGATAGCAGGATTCGAAGTCCCATAGTATATATTTACTGATCACGGATCACATTTCTGGAATCAGATGATGGAAGAACTGAGTGCTAAGCTGGCTTTTCATCATGAAAACTCAACACCCTATTATCTGCAAGCTAATGGTCAAGTTGAGGCCATCAATAATGTTTTAAAAACCATGCTGCCACAGATGGTTGGAGATCATAAATCCAACTGGCACCAGATCCTCTTCTTCTCTTTTTGGGCTTATAGGACTTCGGTAAAAACAACTACTAGTTTTGCACCCTTCCAGTTAGTTTACGGACTAGAAGCTATGTTTCCTATTCAATGTCAGATTCCATTTTTGAAACTTGCCATTGAACTTCTCCCAAATACTTCTACCGAGGAAGAGAGATTCCTATAGTTGAACAATCTTGACGAAACTAGACGAGATGCTCCCTTAGCCAATGAGGCACATAAGAAATGCGTCAAGGCGCAGTATGACAAGTCTGTCCAACCTTGTATTTTTAATGAAGGTGACCTAGTTTTGACCTACAATCAGAGACATGACAAACCAGGGAAAGGGAAGTTCGAATCGATGTGGTACGGTCCCTTTATTATTTCCAAAGTTTTAGAGAAAGGGTCTTATGAGCTCATGGACTATGATGGAATCTCCTTCGGGAAACCTCGCAATGGGTTGTACCTGAAGAGGTACTATGCCTAGATCATTCATGTATGGTACCTTGTATATATGTAAATTGTTTGACTTTTAAGTGTGCTTTAGTATTTTCAATATGGTTTTGAGTTTAGTGTCCAAACTGTTTATACCATGTTTTGGTTATGTAGATTGGATGGCCTTTTATGGCTTCGCTGATGGTGCTTGCCGCCATACCTTGAACCTTGCCTCAGCTGCTTGGGTTCTCTATTCCCCAGCTCATGATTTGGTCAGTTCAGGAGCAGTTTGTATTGGTCCAGCTACCAACAATATTGCTGAGTATCAAGTAGTCATAGGTCTATCGACTGAGGTTGTATCCCGAGACATTCGTAATTTGGTAGGTTTCATGGACTCGCAATTATTGGTTTGTCATTTGAACCATGTCTATATCATTAGGAACCCAGTACTTCTTCGTCTCTTCCAGAGAGTACGTTTGTTGGAAAGGTCATTTGAAGTAATTACTTATAGGCATATCCCTAGGGCAAACAATACAGTTGCTGATTCATTAGCAAATTATATCCTAGACTGGTATATTGCTCATACATAAAATCAAACATGCTTCATCATATTGTAAATAAATAGTAGATAACACATAAACTCATGTAAATACATTTTCCATTTGGAACATATAAACACCGAAAATAAAAGTCTGTATATATATATATATATATATATATATATATAAAGTGTTTTACAAAAAATAGGTCATGAGGCCTCATCTGAAGCACTCTGGATTTCAGGCAATACAAAATCCTGAAGCTATATTAGCTTTCAGTAATACATCATGCAAGACTATCTAGTGGTGCTCGTGATAGCACATGACAACCTGTACTGCTCTACATGGCAGTCGGCTAGCGGCCTGACATGCCTGCAGTGTGCCTCTGATACCTCATGGGGAGGTCATCGATCGATGCATCAGGTATATCTAGAGTCAACTTCTCTAGGTTCTCTTCTAGCTCTCCCATTGGGTCGTCACCTTGTTGAACAAACCAAGCTCCCGCTCGTCTGTCTAGTGGGGAATATCCCCCAGGTTGTGCTACTCCAACATCTGCATAAAGATATTTAGGTCTTGTTACTATAAATAAAAAATAAAAAATATGAAATACAAAAACACAAATTGCCATTTTAGGGTTTTGTTTCTTACCAATGTCTCCCCACTGCGCACCAGGTGGAAGTGGTAGATCAGGGTCACCCCTGAAGTCAGTACTCGCATACACATAATCCTCAATCATGAGGATTTGGTCATTTAGCCAGCAGAAAAATGGAGCCCCAAACTTCACTTTGCCCCTGCCTGCTCCTGTGTGCACCATAATTCAACCCACCTTAGCATACGAGGGTCTCTCGCACTCATCTCTGTGAATACCACTTGGGGCCTTATGAGGAACTCGCTCGAAGAAGAGACAAGCTAAGATGGATCCATAGTCGAATTGATTCAACTCTTCTTGCCGATACTTGGTCAGTTGGTCCTTGAAGACCGGAAGTAATGCCTCTGCCCAGTTAAAGACAGTAGGTGCCATGGCCTCTATAGCATATAACATGTGTGCTATGGAATCCTGATGAGCTCCTTGGCTCCCAGCTACCCTCTGCATAGTGAAAAGAACTGTACGGAGAGGACCGTCCATCACTGCCTTAATGGGAATTTTCTTCCCAGAAATTCCGGTACTAGGTATGCAGTGACGATTGATTAACTCCTGGGTAGTTATGTCCCCTCCACGAGAACCAGTCAGTGAAATAGGAGCACCCCGTTTGGATAATCCTGTTAAGAAGTAGATATCCTCTACTTCGATAGTCAGCACATGGAATCCCACCTCAAAATATTGCTGCTCTGGGTTCCACATATGAAGGATATGCTCCAATAAGCGCTCATAGGACACCATGCAAGGAGGGCGGAAGAATTTTAGGAGACCACAGTCCACCTCAATGTAGCTATGCACCCTACATTTCTCTCGGTAAAGGCATTGTCATCGTCGTGTTCCCGTTCTTTCCATATAACCATTTTTTATTGGTTAGAACCTGCCAAAAACAATCAATGGGCTAATTAGAAACATAATCAATCACCAAAATCATCAAAAAACTCCTATTTTTGCTTACCCATTCAAGTTTCCCCACTCATGGCTGGCACCTCCTGAACGTCATTTGCACAGAGCGGTGGCACCGCCTAAGTGTAGTTAGACATGCGCGGTTCTTATCGAGCACTGCCTGTCCCATAAGGGGCAGGAGCGGTGCCCATTTTTTGGATTTAGGGCTTGCCTAAAGCTGGCAACCCCCCCCCCCCAAAAAAAAAAAAAAAAAAAAAATAAAAAAAATGAATACATTAAAAGGAAAGCTTAAGGTTTAATCATTTACCTGGCTTTGACGACGCTCGAAACAGATGGTGGAATCTCTCGGAATCACTGACTGAAGATCTGGCTCAATTTTCTCCAAAGTACTCTCACCAAGTGGTAAATAGTAAAATGATTTGATTTTTACCATTCAAATGACTTTCATATATATTTTAGGGTTTTTATTTGTTATGTTGATATTTCAAAAATCATTATTATATAAACGCCCATTTATATAGTTCATCAAAGTCATTTTTTGAGAGATTACTGATCGTTTTTTAGTCTTACAGGAGTAAAAACATAAACAGTGAAGTCTATGGGGAGTTTGTCTTTGAATTTTTCGTACTTCCATAAACAGAAAAAGTCCCTGAGCATTTGTTTCGACACTTTGGTCATGCTCTTCAAACTCAGTATCAAAGGTCCGAGTCTTTTTTCGTTTCTTTTTAGGGTCGTAAAAACTTCTCATCGTGAAAAATAAACCTAATGGAGTCTCCTTTAAGCTCTTTTCGAACTCCCTAAATATGAAAAGATTGTCGAGTACTTGTCTTCTTCATACTTGTAAAATTATTTGAAGAGTCATCTCTCTGACGATAGGTTATCTCTTTTCGGTTCGGATAGACTATTTACGAAAAAGGAACGCTCTAGCCAATCATGACTAGAAGAGTTCTCTTGGGTATTATTTTATACTTTTTCAGACCATGAGAATATATCATACAAAAAAGGACCTTATAGAGTTTTCTTCTGTCTTCATTCAGTCTCTCTAAACATGAATGATATCTAGTTTTCTTTCGTTGGACTCGTTAAATTAAACATTGAAAGACCCTTTTTGGGGAACAAACCTGTCCTTTCTCTGGTTCGTGAAATATATGAGAATGGACTTGTCTTCGGATGAGCTGCAATGAGTGTTTGTTACCCTCTTTGGACTCGTAAAAACGAAAAGAGACACTCATCAATCATGATGGGGGAATTAAGGGAAGGGAATCATTTTGCAAATCAAATGGCAGTTGTTTGTCACCTTTGAACATGGCACTTGTTTGCATATCTTTCAGTCAATTGGGTATTCAGCTGACTTGTAAGTCAATCCACTTTCATAAGTCATGTCACTCCTTTGAGTCTTTCAAAAGTATGCATTGTCCGTAGTCGTGTTGTGTGTCCGTCTGTTTTAGCCATGCCGGCAAGTCTTTTGTCGTGCTACCCGATGTTTAAAGGAAGTAAGAAGTTTACCTCTGTAGTTAAAACAACCTTTGTGTTAGTACCTTTGAGTCAGTCCTATGGTTACATTATCTACAACATTCCAGAACTTTGTTCCAAGTTTGGTGTCGTTGATGTGGGATTCATCATGGCCGTCCTTTGACGAGACTATTCATGTCGACATCAGCTCATTATCCAGGAATTAGTCTTAGAAACAAGTTTAGTACCTTGAGATCTGTATGCCTCAATGACAAATTCTCTCGCTCTTGGCATAGGTTCACATCATTGACCTTTGATCAAGAGATTCGGGTGGGTGTTCGACATCAAAACATCTATTCACACTCAGTAGATTGTACTAGGGTACCTTGGGAATCATTGACATCAATGGTGATATCCCTCGCACTTGTTAACGGTTCACATTATTGACTGGTAATCAAGTGGTTTCTACCATGTTCGACTTCATAACATTGTAATCACATGGATAGAATCGTACTTTGTGGAAGACGAGACTAAGACCTTAGGTATTTGTCAAGCACTCATAGCTTTCTCCCCAGGTTGTGATGGAGTATATTGTATGAAGTACCAGCATTGATCCACATTTGTATGGTCGTGGCTATGTTCAAATTTGCATCTATATGACATAGATCTACATTGTATATATGGTAGCTATGTCCAAGTTTGAGTCCTCTATCACATGGATCTACGTTGTATTATAGTAGCCATGTTTGTTTATTTCTCTCATGGATCTGCGTTGTATTGGTCTGCAGTCATGATGAGGTTACATTTACTCATGAGTCAAAGTATTGATGTATTGCAGATACCTACTCGATCATACTCTACGATCAAGCTGGCTCTTACCTCAAAGTGATAACTTGCTCTATCAAAGCTCTCGCCTATCGTATCCCTCTAGCCTCATGCTTTGGGGGGCATTTTGTTATACCCAAATCCTGTCACCAACATGTGATAAGATCTCTAACACCTATATTTTTCCCTCTTTTAACACTCAGAATGTACCCAGGTTGCAAAGGTAAATTCCAAAGGTAACAGCAAAAACCACTTCAGAAAGAAATTGGCTTTCCTTTCCATAGAGGGATCTCTCAAATATAAATTTAACAAGGCCAGATATAAAATCAACACTTGAAAATCATATAGACGGTTGAAATGATACACATAATCATTGGGCAATGGAGTCACATATACATAAAGGTATCACAAAATCACATGCATGAGATTTCATCAAAGGCGAGATAACCACTTAATTACGGTCATTCATTGAGTTCAGGTGAAAGGAAGAAATGATGAACAGTCCATCAATATAGAGCATCAGAAGATGAGTTCCATATTAAATTTAACATAAACATTTATGAAATATCTGAAACAATAATAAGAGCATAACAAGTATGAATTCCAACCATTCAATACTACGCTTCAAATACGAGGAAAAACAAAATGGAATGTAACACTGGAAAAACGATCACAAAGGAAAGAAAATACAGACTGCAATGTAAATGGCACAAGAATCTTTGATAACCCACAAGCATTCAACTTTGTTATTTCAAAAATTATATGTCTTCAAAAACATTCATCAACAAATGGGTTCCAACCCCCATTACATAAAGTAAATGAAAATATATACATAAATGATTTCTTCTCCCAAGAAGATTTAATAACTGAATAATCTGCTTAATCAAAGTCTTGTAACTATATCCCTAACAACTAGGAATAAACTACTTGCTTTGATTCTGATAACAGATCATTTAATTAAAATCAACTTGGTAACACCAAGGCTCGAACAAGCAGCTCCATAATGCGCAACACCTGTTTTCATGGATGAAGAATATACTTTGTTTTTCCAAACCTTTCCACAGATTTCTATTGTTCCGCGCTTGGGATATCGTACTCAATCATTTCCCGAATAGAAACTTCCAGATCCATACAAGTATCATAAGACATAGTAGGTAGCCCTCCTCTGACGATCAGAAATTTCTGTAATATCTTGAAGTCTTCTGTTAATTTTTCCACGGTGACCTTTTCCGTCAGCCCCTTTACCAAATCTTCAAACTTAGAGTGATCCATACGGCTTTGCACTAGCAGGCTATGATAATGTTCTTGAGAAAAAAGTCGCCTTTCTTCGTCCCAAAAAGAAGGAAGGCCATCCTCAAACAATTCTTTAAAAGCGTGCCTGAAATCATTAATACGCAAGGTCATCTCATTTACCTTATCTTGTACTATCTTCATAAGATGATGTTTATGAATAAACCTTTTTGACCACAGTACCATTGCCACTCTGTCTTTGATTCCTATATCTTGTAATTTTTTATAAGTTAATGAATTTAAGAAATTCAATGCATTCTAAGCTGTGCTTAAGGGTTTCCTCTCCATAGTCTCATTTACTAATTTCAATCTTTGATTGGCTAAATTAACCAATGTACTTTGATCATCAATGAAATTCAAATAATGTCTGAACTTAGTAATTTCCACAGACAATGTATCCCAGATTATGTGTTTGGCTCCCTGGAGAGGACCCTTTCCTGTATTCCTTTCTTTTAATTCATTAAGCTTCTTTTGTAATTGACCTTTATCCCGTAGTATCTTATTCTTGCTTTCAGCCATTTTGGTCAGCTCAGATTTGATTTTCTCATTTTCTTCTTTTAATTCTCTTATCTCTACATCCTTCAAGCTGACTTGGGACATGGGCACTAATAAATCATCAGCAGAAAAATCATTCAAAGGCTTTTCAATATTTACAATAGTCAAATCTTCATCAGTAGGAGTCTGGCTCATTAGTTCTTCCATAATCTCTTTTTCATCATTTTGGTCTTTCTTGAACCGTGAAATTTGTGCTATCAACTCATTTCGCTCCATTTCCCATTTGCTCTTTTCTTCTTGCAATTTCATAGTCTTGCCTTTGTACTCCATCATCTCCTGATGAATCTTATCCTTCTCCTCCTGCAATGCTAACAACTCTGATGACTGAACATGTTCTGAACTCGGGATTTTCAATTTCTTCTTTAGTACCTGGAGGGCATTATCTTTTTCTTCTAAAATTCTTCTCCTCCTGCAATGCTAACAACTCTGATGACTGAACATGTTCTGAACTCGGGATTTTCAATTTCTTCTTTAGTACCTGGAGGGCATTATCTTTTTCTTCTAAAATTCTTCTAACGGCTTGGGGGTTCCCTGTTTCATCCCCTGAGCTTACGATATCTGTTTGCAATTTATTTATTTGAATAGAATTTGTCTTGTTCTCAACTTTCTCGTGCTTTAATTGGACCTCTAATTTGCTAACCAAAACTTGCAACTTGTTAATTTTCACCATAGCATGTAATAAATCTGAATAAATAATATCTCATGTTTGTTTATGCAACTGTATTTTACTGGGTACACTGGTTTTGTCTAATCTTACTTCCATTTCGGCCACTTTCTTATCACTTACCATAGCCAATTTTAAAGTATTCCTCTCTATGCCCCGAGTGGAAATTAGGGAAGTCTTTGGTTTATTCAGACTTCTCACTCTTGGGAGTAGATTTCTGGTTTCTTCTAGGGACCGTCTCTGCTTTTCTACATAACTGGTCATGAATTCTTCTTTAGATTTAAAAACTGAACTTGATTCTGCATTATTTACACTTTCAAAAGAAAATTGATTCATCTGCACAGACTTTTTAGGAATCAAAGCTACCCTTTTCAACTCATCCGAAACCATTTCACTAGAAATTTTATCATCTTAAGATGTTTTGGTCTTCTTATGTGAACTGTCTTCATCTATTTCCATACTTTCAATCTCAGAAAAACTTCTTTTAATCAAAATATTAGAACTATCTGGCATTTGAGACACTGCAATTGATCCATTGCTTGTATTCTCATCGAATCCTGGAATTTCCACAAAGTAGAACAAATTGGCTACTTCCTTCACACCCTCAACAACCTGGTGATCAAATGGTTTATTTTTATTCGCTTGTTTTCTTAGAGAAATTATATGATAACGATCATAACTGACCCTTTGTTCCCTTTGAAAATCCATATCTTCCAATAATTTCTCTACAAACACCATGGCACCCTTGTTTTTAAAAATGAAGGAACCAACTTTGAGGGGGAAT
Organism: Pseudotsuga menziesii; assembly: GCA_001517045.1. Taxonomy (NCBI): domain Eukaryota; kingdom Viridiplantae; phylum Streptophyta; class Pinopsida; order Pinales; family Pinaceae; genus Pseudotsuga; species Pseudotsuga menziesii. Next base: position 191,639 of record LPNX010250179.1, on the reverse strand, counting down.
TTGATATTGGAGGATTTTTTGAAAGCCCCGAAATGTTCCTCTTCTACATGTAATCTTTGTCTCATGTATTCCAATGCAAAGATCCTAGGGGTAAGGAAAGCAGGCAGCCTGTAAGGCTCTTCACCGAAACCATATACTCTCAAAATCGTAAAGTCTTTATACAAGAACCAATCTCCAATCCTATCCTCAGATGACGATTGCATCATACTTTTCATTTCTTCCAACACTCTGGGCAATGCTTCATCAAACAACAACTTATATATTTCTGACATAATAGAATTTACAAATTCGAACATATTGATTTGCTTAGGCAAATCTGAAGAGAATATAGTACTCAAGAACTGCAATTCAGTTACATTCGAACATAATAACATGTTCAGCAAATATGATTGATACTTGAAAAATCTAACTTTTGAGAACTCGACCAATTGGATATGGATAGCCTTTGCTAGATATTCATCCAGACTGAAAACATGGACCGGTTGGGACTCAGACCCAGGACTAATCGAACTCATTTTTAATAAGAAACCCAAGACAACTTCACTAACATGACAGTCATCATCTAGACCTAAAACCTGACAGACCAAATACACAACCAATTGAACTTCCTCCTTGAAGATGTGAATACGATATGGCAAAAAGAGACCTTCTAGTGACTGACCTTCATTAAGAATGCTAGACAAGAATTTACATCGAACTTCAGTTTTACAACTTCTGTACAGTTCAACCAAAACAGACTCGTTTACAGACTCACGACTATCAGGGTAATTATCGGGTAAATTCAAGAATCCATGGATAGCTTTTGCATCAATTCTACACAATATTCTGGATGTGGAACGACTCACAATGACTCTCTCAGAAGACGAATAATTAATTGCACACCACTCGGCGAATTCAGGAAAGTGTAGGGTCTGCTCAATGGCAAAATGATACAGAAACGACTTACAGGCATTTAAAATGTCATTTCCCTGTGAATTATATCGCCACAATATTTCTTTAATAACTGATACATTTCCCACAAACAGGAATGGGTCATATACTCCTCTATCTCTATCAACCAGGAATTCTTCTCTTTCATCCAGAATTCGGTTAAGACCTTCTAACCCTTTCTCTTTATCCATAATAGAAAAACGACGGTAATTCTGTGAATAAAGCTCGAGTATTTGAGACTTACCTGTGACTGTAATTGCATATACCCGAAGTTGACTGTGAAGGGGTGGTGGGCGGTCCTTTTCATTCGTCCCAGCATGTACAATAAAAAATGATTCTTCAAATAAGTCAACTTCACTTTATATAGAAGTCCATTCTGGAGACTCCTTTTAGTGGTTTTGCTTAAACCGTTTTTCTCCGCGGAATGTACCACAAGCTACCACGTGCACCGTGATTTTAATTCCGCTACCGCTTTCCTAATCCAACCGTCATGCAACTCGATCCTCCGGATTTGATTATGACCGTTGATGAATTTTCACTTTATTTTCAAGCCATTGGATTAACTTACACGTACACATTCCACTGAGCTTTTTTGTTTTTAACAATGCGCAACTATATGGAGAGGACTTCTTATCAACCATAGATTTTGTCGACCCAGTTTCATGACCGTCGATCTTCGCACCCTGTTAACTATCTCCGCATGCCCTTATATTCCATGCATCTTCACAAAGCAAATCTATTATAAACCATCGATCTTCACCTCCTCATTTTATACCATTGGATTATGCGTTGATTTCATCGTTTATGCGCCCTTTTATCATACATTCACATTGTTATATTTAACCAAAGTTCAAACAACCATCATTTCTCTTCACCATGCTTCCTTCGATACTCTGCTAGTTAAAGGTTGTTAACACCCTCAATCCCAAACTTGAAGTGAAAACAGTGCTCCATATGTTGATCCTACATATAAAAACTCCAACACCGCTCTTACCCTTAAGCTTATAAGCGACAACTTATACAACATTGCTCGAGTTATGTGGAAGACAGGCGGTGCCACCGCCTTTCACCTTTGTTTTTGGTGCGGTTATCACCTTGCATTGCTCTGTCATAAGGGAGTATAAGCGGTGCCCTTGGTAAAAAGTGAAAAAGAGGAGGTTTCACGAAGCTTATGGAACAAAAGCTTCATGGCTAGCCTTATCCCTACTCATCTGGGTCAGTTAAGCTCGAGATCCATGCTTTGGGGATCTCATGGTCACCTCACCCATCTACTTCTCAACCATTTCTATCCCTTTGAGCCCTATAAAGCCAAGCTCATACTCCATGGTTGAGGGGAGAAGAAAAGAAGAAAGTTATGCCGTTGAATTAACATCCTGGCCTAATCCATCAGAGAGCATAGAGGAGCAAGTTGGAGCTATTGGGGATGAGATTTTAGTCTTGTGAAGGAGTGCATTGACATTAAGGAAAAAGGTTGTAAACTCTTTCATTTAATCTATTAATGCAAAGTTGGTTCTTTTCCCATATATCTGTTGTGTTATAATCTCACATGTGTATTATCAGATTCCTTAGTCACTGATATAGATCTATGGATAGTTTTTTGGTATCTTTGATGTTGTTGTGTGTTTGATGTGTTTTTGCAGGTCTTCCACCAGAGATATTATGCTAGGCATCTATAGCTTCTAGGGAAAGTCTTCCGACCTAGTTGTGACTCATTTGTTCTGGATCTGAACCATTCAGACCAGAGGAACAACTTATGTTCGCAGAAGGTGCAATACTCCTCATAACACAAGTTCAATGGCAATTTAATTATGTGGTATTTGTATTGGAATTGTCCCCTTTGTGTGGCATGACTGAGCTTAACAATGAAGAATATGTGTTTCTTATTTGGAATTGACTTCGTTCATATCTGGAAAATATGTGGTATGTACACCTTCATAAACTAAACAATCAAAATATTGTGCAAAGATAATTGATTGTCCAATAAACAAATGGGCACATGCATCAATTTGGTATCTGGCTAAGCCATGACCTTAATATATATTATTATTATTATTGAATTATGTCATAGGACATTTTTCACTATGGAGTCTATGTCCTCGGATGGGACACTTTGTGTGCACAGGTGATTTGAATTGGATCCAAAACGACAATTGGCCTAAGACACAAACTCAACAATGATCGACATAGGAAAGGTTCAAGGCCATGGACGAGGTAGGAGATAGACTTGGAGGGCCCCATGCCATCATGACCGGTGCTCACCCATGTACTACATTAATATAGTACTCTAAGGTTGGCATGAGAAATGCAAAAGTTGAAGGCAAATATATTGAAAAAAAATCAATTATTTAAAAAAATAAACAAAAAAATATGAGATACTTCCTCCAATGTAATTGAAAGAAAACACAAAAGAGGATAATCCAAATGGATTTGAGAGAGATGGATATTTTGGGACGCTTGGCCTTCTAGCTACCCCTCAGTTGAGTCATTATCCTATTTACTATTTCCCCGCAAAGGAAGAGGGGTTGTTTAGATGACAACATGAGTAAATGTTGTCCAAGTTCCCATGTGTAGAAAGAAAATGAACCAAAGTGCCATAAGGTAATATAAGCTACATTTTGTGAAGAAATAAAGAGCCAAGTTGAAGCCAATTTAATGTTAGTAATGAGACTGTGAGAATGTGGAATATTTTATGGAGATCATAATTTTATTGCATTCCTCAATTGTCTTGTATAATAATAGCTTTTTTCTTATCATCGTTTGATGAGTTCTAAAGCTTAAATATTTATGGTTGTCATCTTAGAGCCATTGTACTTAGGTAGGAAGTTGCCAAATTTGGTTTCATGAGTCTTATGGATTATTGGATGATTTTCTATATGTAGTTCAATGTTCTTTCTATCACCTATGTCATTATTTGCCTTTGTTGGGAATTTTAGCTTCTTTGTTGGGTGTGTTGGCCTATGTTAAGGCCATATGCACCCTTTCTTGAGCAATTTTCTTATTTCTTGGGCGTTCTTCCTTGCCCAAGGCCACATGCACATTTTTTTTGGTCAATGTCCTCTCTTTCCAGTCAATTTATCTCACCCATGAATCGATCTTCTCATTGTTCAACCCATTTCTCACATTGTTGGGTCGATTCTCTCATTGTTGGACTCTACATGTCTTTAAACTCGTAAACATGGCTTGGAGCTATTATATCTAGTGTAGATAATATGAGTGAGTATATTACTCTTTCTTTTGCTAGATTCCAACCTTAACCACGCTGTGATTACTTAATTCTTTTCCTATTCACATGAGTGGAACGTTGAGCCTGTCATTGTGAGAGAAAAGGAATGATGGACACATATGCTTAGCTAGATATGGACATAACTAGAGGTAGTATGGTTTCCAATTAAACAATGTGTGTGTGTTTGAATGAACAACATTGAGGAGGACAAGTGAAGCTCCATAGAGAGATAAGTTGAACCTATACTAGTGTAACAAGTCATTCATAGTTCAAGCATTTGAGACTTTCCACTACTTCTTGTCTCGTAATACTAGCAATATTTGTAAAAGTTGGAGGAGCCAAGATAGCCAATCCTTAACTATTCATTTTGGTGAAATGGATGCGTTAAGAACCTATCATTTACATATCATATGGTATCAAATCCCAAGTTCAAGTAGACTTGGCAGACCTATATGGTAAAAAATCATAGTGAATACAAAAGAAGTAGGAAATAACCATTGTTAGGCCTTCAAAGGAGCAAAGGAATAAAAATGATAGGAGGTCACCATGAAGAGATGAAGAATAAGACCCCAAAGTCAAGTTGGATCAGCTATAGTTTATCTATATGGGCATTGGTGGCCACCCACCTAGTTCCCTGGCTCAAAACACGATTTCCATCTTGGTAGTTTGTTATGGTTTTTTCAGGTGCTAAACTTCCGGGGTCGTTTTGAGGCCCTAAATGATATTCTTTTAGCACAACAATTCCCAGTAGTTAGCCTTCGACTATGTATTGATCTATTTGGAATGTGTACTTCTTGACTTGACCTTTCTAACGAGCTACCGAGCACCCCCAAACTGATGGACAGATAAAGGTCGTCGACAGGATGACTGTGCGGATCCTGCGCATATACGACTCCAAGCATCCACACACATGCAATGAGATCCCTCCTTATATTCAACACAGCTACAAAAAAACCATCCATAGCTCAACTGGTCACATCCCTTTTCAGGTGAGCTTGGATTTCAACCATTGGGGCCCATTGATGTACCATTACCCTTTTGCGCCCACATAGGAGAAATCCTCTCATGCTTAACCGAAGGCCAACAAAGCCACCAAATTTATTGAATGGATTCAACACAACCGCCAATAGGTCCATGATATTTTACAATAAATCAATCCTAAGTATAGGCAGTGGCATATCAACATGGGATTCCTCACAAGTTTCAGGTGGGAGACAAAGTTTGGTTACATTTGTATAAATAGTGCCTTATAAGACCCCACTGAAAGTTTGTTATACCCAAATCCTGTCACCAACATGTAATGAGATCTTCAACACCTATGTTTTCCCTAAATCCCAAACTTGGAGTGCAAACATGCTCTTGATGTCAATTCTACTTAAAAAACCCTAGCACCGCTTTTTCCCTTTAGCTGATGAGCGGTACCTTGTTCAACATCGCCTAAGTCCCGTTATAGAGAAGCGGCACCACCGCATATGTGATTTGTTCTTGAAGCGGTTCTTACCTACACCACTATGTCATAAGGGTGTATAAGCGGCACCCTTGGTAAAAGGTGAAAAAAAGAAGCTTCACGAAGCTTCTAGATCAAAAGCTTCATGGATAGCCTTATTCCTACTCACCTGGATTGGTTGAGCTCGAGATCCCTCTTTGTAGGATATCTTAGCCACCTCACCCACCGATATCTCAACCATACCTATCCATTTGAGTCTTATAAATACAAGCTCATATCCATGGTTGAGGGGGAGAACTAAATGGTAATGTTATGCTATTGAATTGACTACCTAGCCCAATCCATTGGAGAGCACAAGAGAGCAAGTTGGAGCTATCGGGGATGAGGTGTTTGTCTTGTGGAGGAGTTTGTCAACACTAAGGCAATGGTTGTAAGCTTCTTCATTGATTTCTTAATGCAAAGCTGATTTTCGTCGCACATATCTGTTGTATTGATCTTGCATGTATATGTTTCTGAATTCCTTAGTCATTAGTATGGATGTGTAAATAATGTTCTGGTAGCTTTGATGTTCTTGTTTATTTGACATGTTCTGCAGGTACACAGGTACGTCATCAAATCATTATTCCATGTGTTTACAACATTCAGGGAAGAAAATTAAATCTCTCTCCCTCTCTTAGGTAGAATTTCATTGAAGAGGAGAACTTGCATTATCATATAGATCAATGTGCATCTTCTTTAATTTCAAGTTTTCACTCCATGGTTCCACCTAAACGCACAAGATAAAATTAACAGTAGTACTAGGTTAAAACTTTTAGCAATTTGAGTGATAAGCTAGTGACGTGTTCAGGCGTCGTAAAACGTAGGAGTTGTCGTTACTTTGTCCACACTACATCTCGTGACTTGCGCGGTTCTTCCACATACCCTTGAGGTATATAGAAAGGTACTTCACGTACTCGATTGTATATCGGAAGGCCCCTTGTGAACGGTTGTGAATTAGATAGCACTACTATCGATTTGAGCTCCCATGTACCTTGCGTATATCGGGAGACCCTTTTAGGAATCCTCAGACCAACTGAGTTAACCTTTTGTTCATCTTGGCTTTTATGGGCGAAGCTTGTAAAGTCTTGATAATCCTGTGAGGTTCCTGACTCTTATCCACTCCTTTCACATGTTTTCTTATTGCTTTTAGTTTGAGTAGTGCTTGCTTGTGCGTGGTAGTTAGGGGGTTTTTAGAGAGTTTAGAGATGGCATCCCCATCTGGGACTACCACTCAAGAGGTCCCTTTCCAAGGTGTACCTTTTGTATTCCCTCCAAGTGAAGGTATTGGTCCTCCCTTTATTGCCACTCTAAATCTTCTTGGGTTAACTATAGGATTACCGGTCTGGCTGTTTAATCCAGTAATTCCTGTTACACCTAATGTCTCAAATGTCACCTCTCCTCTGGGAGAGGATCAACCTCAACCTAACCCCTCTCCTTCTTCGTCGATTGTTGCTTCATCCTTTTCTTCTTCTTCGCTTGACCAAAGCTCTACGGTTAGTAGTAAGATGGATAAGAATAAGAAAAAAGGGAAGGGTAAAAAGAAGAAGGATAAGAAAGAGAAAAAGAAGCAACCATCTGCTCTTGATGGTGCTCTTTCTAAGAGAACACTTGGAAAACCCAAGTTCCCTTGTAAGCTTTGCAAGGGGGATGACCTTCTTAAGGAGTGTCTCGGCCTCTCCCGTGTACAAGAAGAGTGGTCTAAAAGGTCCAAACCGTCTGTGTCATCAACCTCTGATCATCATGTTGTTGGTACTCCCTCAACCAGCGACCCATTGGTAAAAGGTCGTAAGGGTAAAGTCTTGTATCCTTGTTTGATATGCAAGGTTATGGATCATAATTTTCTTTGTCCAAGCATGGATGAAGCTTCACATTGGTTGGAAAATATTATTGATTATCAACAGGTGATTCCAACAAGTGATAGTAAGTTATCCCTCAATTCCTCACTGGTTGACCAAGTGATCATTTCAGTTTCATCTATAATTGATCCCACTCTTCCTTTGGAGAGTGAAGTGGTTGAGTCAATGTCATTTCCACCCGATCCCGCTCTTTCATTAGAGAGTGTTAAGACTGAAGTAGTCTCTTTGACCAAATCTTCATCTTGTTCTTCTCTTCTAGTAGAGAAAGAACTGAATCCTGCTGAAGTTTTTATGCTTCATTCTTATTGTTCTCGACAAGAGGAAATTTTGTCTGTTTTGACATAACCCTCTCTGAGTAGTGAGGTTATTTCTTTGACTGGAGTAACCTAACAGAGTGTTGTGTTCATTTGAGTGTACCTTTCTAGATAGTTGTGAATGTTACTGCTAGGCGGATACTTCGCACTATTGCTGATGAAGGGGCTTCTGTTAGTATTCTATCCTCAATTGCTTGGCAAGCTTTAGGTTCTCCTCACCTTGTGCTAGCCATCGATCAGATACTGGATTTTAATAGAAGACCCACTGCACCTTTAGGGACCCTTCCTTCTTTGCCTATTACATTAGGAGGGAAAACTGTCTGTATTGATGTCATGGTGGTCCAAGGTCCTTTAGATTTTAATCTACTCTTTAGACGTGATTATGTTTAGGCCATGAAGGATGTTGTGTCCACGCTCTTTAGATTTATGCATTTTCCCCATGATGGGAATATTGTGACCATTGATCAGCTTTCTTTTGTTACACCCGACCATCGCGTGACTCCTAGTAATCAGACTGCCCTAAATGTGCTGCATGTTCTTGTGATTCCTTCCCCTTCTTCTAGTTAGCTTCTTCCCATCATAGGTAAAATGGGGGGTGTTAACCCAAAAATCCCCACACAGCTCTCCATGGCCTACACCACCCAAGGACACCATCTCACAACACTCATTTCACTCCATAAGACCTTCCATGTGACCCCCCACCCTCCTTTTATAGTTTTCCCAAGGCGTTTTAGGGTTTTAAGCCCTTGGTCAAGGCTTTAGCCCCTTACACCCTAACTTTAGTCCCTTTCAGGGTTTTAGCCCCTTTTTAAGGGCATTACCTCCTGGGGGTCTATTTTGGGCTCTTTTTTGGGGTTTTTAGCCCTTGAGCCCAAGGATGAAGAAAAGGGCTAAAACCCCCAAAAAAGAGCCCAAAATAGACTCCCAGGAGCTAAAGCCCTAAAAAAGGGGCTAAAACCCTGAAAGGGGCTAAAGTTAGGGAAGAAGGGGCTAAATTCCCAAAAAAGGGGCTAAAGCCTTGACCAAGGGCTTAAAACCCTAAAACCCCTTGGAAAAACTATAAAAGGAGGGTGGGGGGTCACATGGAAGATCTTATGGAGTGAAATGAGTGTTGTGAGATGGTGTCCTTGAGTGGTGTAGGCCATGGAGAGTTGTGTGGGGATTTTTGGGTTAACAGGGGGCATGGCTCTAGTCTATGGACATCATAATGGAGCCAAGCCACTAGATTTTATGTAACGGGGGCAACCTACCAAGCTCTGGATATCATGTTCGGTAGGAGCAGGTTGAAGAGCATAGTTTACTTTTGGTTTCAAGCTCGTTAAAAAATAAAACCACTCCTTAAGCATAGTTTACCTTTTGGTTTCAAGCTCGTTAAAAAATAAAACCACTCCTTAAGCATAGTTTACCTTTTGGTTTCAAGCTTGCATAAAAATGAAACCATGTGGTGAGCAAAGTTCCCATTCTATGTCAAGCTCTTTAAAAAATGAAACAGTTGCCTATGAGCATAGTTCTCATTCTATGTCAAGCTCGTTAAAAAATGAAATAGATACTTGAGAGCATAGTTTACTTTTGGTTTCAAGCTTGCATAAAAATGAAACCATTCTTGAGCATAGTTCATTTTCTATTTCAAGCTTGTTAAAAAATGAAGTAGGTTTCCTTAAGCATAGTTTACCTTTTGGTTTCAAGCTTGCATAAAAATGAAACCATGTTCCAAGCATAGTTACCTTCAGTTTCAAGCTTGTGCCAAAATGAAACAGATCCCCTTCGCTTGAGTCGTGCCTTCCCTTTAGTGTTAGAACTTGAACCTTCTTTTCACCTGCCTGATTCTCATTCTTCCTACCCCCCTGGTGAACATTTTCACATTAGTAACCAGGTTTTTAGGTTGGGCATGGAAGAAGAATAGTCAGATGAAATGAAGCTTGGGGGCATGCCAAGCCCCTAGCAACCATGCTAGGGGTAAGCTTTGCTAGCAATCATGCTGAGGGCAACCTTCCAATCTCTATATATCATGTTAATGGGATTTTTCAAGCATTGTTTACCCATTGGTTTTGAGCTTGCGTAAAAATGAAACCAATCCTCGAGCATTTTTTCAACTGATCTTCAAACTCGTTAAAAACAATAAGATGGTGTTGAGCTTACTTTTCATTTCTCGTGCTCTAGTTAAAACATGAAAAGTGGTTTGAGCTTAGTTTATTCCTTTTTGGTGCTCTATATTCAAACATGAAAAATTCTAATGGAGTCTTCTTTAAACTCTTTTTGGGCTCCTTAAATACGAAAAGATTGTCGAGCGATCTTGTCTTCTTCATGCTAGTTAAAGCACTTGAAGAGTCGTTCATCTGATGGTAGGTTATCACTTTTTCGGTTCAGATGAACTATTTACGAAAAATGACCTTGTAGAGTCTTCTCCGTGGTCGTACAGACTCTCTAAGCATGAACGATACCGAGTTAAATTTCATTAGACTTGTTAAATTAAACAGTGAGAGACCCTCTTTTGGGAAGGAACCTCTCCTCTCTCAGGTTCGTAAAACATATGAATTTGGACTTGTCTTCGGACGAGCTACAACAAGTGTTTGTAACCCTCTTTGAACTCAAAAAAACAAAAAGAGGCACTCATCAACCATGATGGGAAAATTAAGGGAAGGGAATCATTTTGCAAATAAATGGCAGTTTGTCGTTACCTTTGAATGTGGCACTTGTTTGCATATCATTTCAGTCAATTGGGTATTCAACTGATTTCCAAGGCGATCCACTTTCATAAGTCATGTCACTCCTTTGAGTCTTTCAAAAGAATGCATTGTCCACTGTTGCACTGTGTCTCTGTCTGGTCTAGTCATGCTGTCGAGTCTTTTGTCGTGCTACCCGATGTTCAAAGGTAGAAATAATTTTACCTCTGCAGTCAAAACAGCCTCTGTGTCAGTACTTTTGAGTCAGTCTTATGGTTACCTCATTCACATCATTCCAAAACTTTGTTCCAAGTTTCGTGTCGTCGATGTGGGATTCATCATGGCCCTCCTTCGATGAGACTATTCCTGTCGACATCAACTCATCATCCGGGAAATAGTCTTAGAAAACAATTTAGTACCTTGAGATATGTATGCCTCAATGACAGATTCTCTCGCTCTCGACATAGGTTCACATCATTGACCTTTGATCGATAGAATCGACTGGGTGTTTGACATCAAGACATCTATTCACACTCAGTAGATTGTACTAGGGTACCTTGGGAATCATTGACATCAATGGTGATCTCCCTCGCACTTGTTAACGGTTCACATCATTGGCCGGTAATCAAGTGGTTTCTACCATGTTCGACTTCAGAACATTGTAATCACATGGATATAATTGTACTTTGTGGAAAATGAGACGAAGACCCTGGGTATTGGTTTAGCACTCATTGCTTTCCCGAGGTTGCAATGGAGTTTTGTATATCAAAGCATGGATCCACATTTGTATGGTCGTGGCTATGCTCAAATTTGTGTCTATATGACATAGATTTACGTTTATGTCTTGTATCTATGTCCAAGTTTGAGTCCTCTATCACATGGATCTACGTTGTATTCTAGTAGCCATGGTTTTTTATTCCTCTCATGGATCTGCCTTGTATTGGTCTGTAGCCATGAGTTGGTTACATTTGTTTATGAGTCAAAAATATTGATGTATTGCAGATGCCTACTTGACGACACTCTCCGATCAAGCTGACTCTTACTTGAAGTGACAACTTGTTCTCTCAAAGCTCTCGCTTATCATATCCCTCTAAGCCTCATGCTTTGGGGGGCATTTTGTTATACCCAAATCCTATCACCAACATATGGTGAGATCCTCAACACCTATGTTTGCCCTAAATCCCAAACTTGGAATGGAAACATGCTCTGGATGTCAATTCTACATAAAAAACCCTAGCATTGCTTTTTCCCTTTAGCTAATGAGCGGTACCTTGTTTAGCACCACATGAGTCCTGTTATAGAGAAGCAGGGCCACCGAGTATGTGCTTTTTTCTTGAAGCAATTCTTACCTACACCGCTCTGTCATAAGGGTGTATAAGCGGTACCCTTGGTAAAATTTGAAAAAAAGAAGCTTCACGAAGCTTCTAGATTAAAAGCTTCGTGGATAGCCTTATCCCTACTCCCCTGGGTTGGTTGAGCTTGAGATCCCTCTTTGTAGGATCTCTTAGCCACCTCACCCACCAATCTCTCACCCATACCTATCCATTTGAGTCTTATAAATACAAGCTCATATCCATGGTTGAGGGGGAGAACTGAATGGTAATGTTATGCTGTTGAATTGACTACCTAGCCCAATCCATTGGAGAGCACATGAGAGCAAGTCGGAGCTATCGGGGATGAGGTGTTTGTCTTGTGGAGGAGTTTTTCAACACTAAGGCAATGGTTGTAAGCTTCTTCATTGATTTCTTAATGCAAAGCTGATTTTCGTCCCACATATCTGTTGTACTGATCTCGCATGTATATGTTACTAGATTCCTTAGTCACTGGTATGGATGTGTAAATAATGTTTTGGTAGCTTTGATGTTCTTGTTTGTTTGACATGTTCTATAGGTACACAGGTTCGTCATCAGAGCATTATTCTAGGTGTTTACAACATTCAGGGAAGGTTTTCACCCTTTGTCGTTCACTTATTTGTTTTGGATCTGAACCATTTAGACCATAGGAACAACTTCTATCTGCAGAAGGTGCAATATTCCTGACAATAAAGTTGCATCCACTCCGATATGGGACTTATTCCATTATCAATGTTGTGGGAAACAATGATTTTTAATTAAGTATTCCCCCCTTCCTTAACTTGCACCCAATATTCAGTGTGGACCTCCTTCGACCATATTTTCCACCACTTTTGGACACATTGGAGGTGGCATATCAACTGACACCTGCATAACTCAACCATGACTACATGGAATAGGCCTCCATTGATCAGATCATGGACACACCGGTTAATGGAACTCGCCAACAAAAACCCCAACTTATTAGGTTGTCAAAGTAGGACAACTCTTGCACCAAGGAAAGTGGCTCAAAAAAGCATCAAGTTTAGCAGTAGTTTCCCCATATGATGGGAGAACTCAACACAATGGAGACCATTGCTTCCTAAGGGGAAAGGACTGATCTAGATGGCCATCAGGGGCCACCCACCTAGTCCACTAGCTCAAATCACAATTATCCATCTTGGCAGTTTTTTATGGTTTTTTCGGGTCCTAAACTTCTCGGGTTGTTTTGAGGCCTTAAACAATGTTTTTTTTGCATGACAGCGCCCAATAGTTGAACTTTGGATATGTATTGGGACATTTGAAATATGTACTTCTTGGCTAGACCTTTCCAATAGCTACCAAGCACCCCCAAACTGATGGACAAACAAAGGTCATCAAAAGGATTATTGTGCAGATCCTGCACATGTACAACTCCAAGCATCCACACACATGGGATGAGAGCCTTCCTTATGTTCAAAACAACTACAAAAAATCCCTCCATATCTTGGCTGATTACAACCATTTTCAGGTGGGCCTAGGATTTCAACCATTGGGACCCATTGATGTAGCACTACCCTTTGTGCCCATACAGGGAAAATCCTCTACTGCTCAATCGATGGTCGACAAAGCCACCAAATTCATTAAACAAACTCAACAGATCCACCAATGGGAGCATGATATTTTATAGAAACCAATGCTAAGTACAAGCAACGACAAGATCAACACAGGGTTCCACAAAAGTTTCAAGTGGGAGACAAGGTTTGGTTGCAATTGCCGAAAGAGCGCCTTACAAGACCCTACCAAAAGTTATGTCCACTTCGTTATGGGCCTTATACCATCACCAAGGTTGTGGGATACAATGTTTTTGAATTAAGTATTCCCTGCTTCCTTGGATTGCACCTAGTATTCAATGTGGACGTCCTTCGGCTATATTTTTTACCACTATTGGACACATCGGAGGTGGAAAAGCAACTGACACCAACATAGCTCAACCCTGGTTGCATGGAACGAGCCTCCATTGATTGGATCATGGACACGCAAGTTAAGGGAACTCACCAGCAGAAGCTCTAACTCTACAGGGTTATCAAGGAAAGGAAGCTCCTGCACCAAGGCAAGTGACTCACAAAGCATAAAGTTTAGCAACAATTTCCCCGCTTGATGGGATCACTCAACACAATGGAGACCATTGTTTCCTAAGAGGAAAGGACTAATCCAGATGGGCAGTTATGGACACCCATCTAGTCCACTAGCTAAAAGCACAATTTTCCATCTTGGCAGTTTTTATGGTTTTTTTAGGTCCTGAACTTCTGGGCTCTTTTGAGGGCCTAAACAATGTTTCTTTGGCACAACAACGCCCACTAGTTAGCCTCTGGCTATGTATTGGGTTGTTTGGAATGTGTAGTTCTTATCTAGACCTTTATATAGATTATATGCAAAAGTTACGCCACTGGGACGTTGACTTATCAACTAACCACAATGGGACCCACAAACCTGTTGAACACACCAAGAACACTAAGAGGGGGGGTGAATCAGTGTTTCACATAGTAAATTTAATTTTCTCTATTTAAGCACTATTGTTGATCATGTATCATTGATGTTGCAATATGTATACAATAAGCATCACAAGGAAGAGACACCTAGAATATGTATTTAAATATTTGATAATTCACCAAGTACATGAGTTTGTAGAGGACACCAATCTTCGGGGTTCACAACACCAATTGAGGGACGAGGAATCCGATTCTCGATGCAAGACCCAACTTAAGCTTGCTGACAGAATCCAACCTGTCGTGAGGAATCCAATCCTCAATGCAAGACCCAACTTGTCCAATGAAGATATCAACCTCCTCTGAATGACACTAGTTGTGACTAATGTAATTTTTTTCCTTTAGATTTCCTTTTGTTATGATGTATTATTTCAACTGTTCCTTCTTACTATGCACCTTGATCTATCACACTATTTAATTCTTCATCCACTTCTTGGTTCAATTTGTGATTCTTTCTATATATTCCACCTCGTCGAATAATACACATTGTATACTACAGTTAGTAGCTATTTAGTTTTTTTTTCTCTCCATCCTACCATATTCTTTATCATGCCATATTCATAAGTGAATATAACCCATATCAATAACCTAATACATGTCATCAACTGAATTCATTAATTCCTCCTTCGCAATCTTAGAGTCTAATTACATTGTTTTTTTCTCACAAACCCTCTCATTCCATGCACACTTCTAAGATGATACAATATTCACTTATGTATATTGGTTTTGATATCAAGTTGCTTTTCCTTTAAGCATGGTTTTCTTAAGTGGACCACCCCTAGGGCTTCTCCTTGTCGACAACACCCCATCTTTCTTTCTTCATGGACAAGTTTGCCTCTACACCTTCTTTATGGTCAAGTTTTTCCAAACAACTAACTTGAGCCGACCAATGCTTCAATATCTACTTTCATCTGCGTAATTATCTTGATCTTTTGTCAGTGTGTTACCTTTTGTCTGCACAATGCCATGTATGTTATTGTTTAAATCTTCTGTCTTTTCCTCAAACCAATTTCTAGTCAATTTGATCTCCTTTCATTGATGACTTCGTCCTTTCATTAGTACTTCATTTTTTACTGTGCATTTTGATACTTCACCACTGCAAACTTCGACAATCCTCATACTTCGTCATTTTATGCAACTGCAAACTTTGATATCCACCAACTTGTGCATTGCTTACTTCTACATGTCACAAGCTATGAACTTAGTTTATGCAAACTTCGACATTTCATTGACTTGTGCATTCCAACATTGCACACTTCGAAAAGATATAAACTTAGTTGTTGCAAACTTCGATATTTCACCAATTTGTGTATTTTACCAAGTTGTTGATTTCAATTGCACACTTCGGCATTTCACAGGCTTCACTTGCTTTATTAACTTGACTACCAATTTTTTGTAAGTACTTGACATCTGCATGCATGTGTACACATCTTCATCTTTTACTACTCTTACAACGGTCTTTCAATATACTAGCTACTTGTTATGCACTTTGACATATTGCTTGCTTGTGTAACCATCTACATCCTTTGCTTGTTTTGCTAACCACAATTTCAACAATTATCTCATTGTTCTTGATGTCACACTGTTGTTGACATCAATGACAATCTTAATCTATATAATTATTCAAATTGGATTCAATCTTCACACGCGTTCTAATTCTATATACTTCTTCAAATTGGCTTCAATCTTCACATGCATTCCAATTCTATATACTTCTTCAAATTGGCTTCAGGATTCACATGCATTCCAATTCTACATACTTCTTCAAACTGGATACAAGATTCACATGCATTCTAGTCCTATTTGACATCAATGACAACAATACCTGGGTGCACAAGAAGAACAAGAATGAAAAGTAGATTGTGGCATCGACACAAGAATCAACCCCTTCTATAAAGAAATGTAAGGCTTGTGAGAGAAAGGGACACACTGAAGAAGATCATTGGAAATTGCACCTTGAGAAGTGGCCAAAACATTTTCATAAGAGAAGGAAGAAGAAGACATTAATCCTTATAGATGTTTATAAAAAGGTGTATAATACCTCAGACCTAGAAGGGAAGGTAAGTTGCACTACTCTTCAGAAGGAAGTAACATCAGTTGGTTGCAGTCACAAGGATGGGAAGGAGATGGCGAGGTTGCTCTACATGAAAATCCACATGATGCAGAGTAAGGTGGATTGCTTGTTTGATCCAGTCTCTCAATCTAGCTTGATATTTGATAGTTGGTTGAGAAGTTTGTCCTAGAGACCCCAAACCATCCATGGTCACCTCTGGGTTAGGTTAGATGAGTCATAGGACCGAGAGTAAGAGAGAAAATATAGATAAGAATGGGTGATAAATATTTGAATAGGGTTGTTGGAAAAAAACTTAGCGACACATGGACTTCGCTGCTATATAATCTTTAAAAAACCACAACAAAAAGCCAACTCCCCATTCATTATTAACACAACCACCATGAACTTTAAAGCATTAATGATTTGTGTCATAATTAGCATTTCTATTAATATTTATATATACATTATCCAACAACTATTAAACTTCAAGCTTGTAATTCTCCTAAGGATGATCCCATAGTAGGGATTGAAACATTGAACTTTCAAAAATGTGAATGAATTTTCCAGATAACAAGAACATCTCCTGTGTATGGCAATTTATAAACAAAGTAAAATTGGACAAAAACTATGATTTCAGATAGATATAACTTTCAGCGGTGAAATCGTAATTGAACATATGTATATTCATCGAAAAGAGTATTAATAAGAGATTAAGAACAATGTTTCTTATTAAGAATAAGTATTTCCTATTTCTACGTAAATCCAAAATAAACGGGGCCTATAACTTAGTTTGGTGAAGTTGTCAAAATGACATTTTCCATAAATTTTGTTTTGCGCATAAAAATTTTGTGATTTTTTGAAGAGATCCATATAATATTTTTTAATGATTTGAACACATTGTAGATATTGGTATAGCAGGTTGTTACATGTTACAGGTTTATAGCTAAGTGCAATATCGAGCAAAACTGGAAAGTAAAGATGGAAGGAATGGAAATTTCATGCACTTTGAGAGAAGAATCAAAAGGGTAGAATATCAATGTGGGAAATGAAGAGACAAAATCTAATGGACACATAAATAATTTGAATAAGTAGAGCTGGTGGAAAGTACGAGAAGATTGAGGATGGAAGTACAGAGTTGCAGAGATGATAATGAAAGAATGTTGAGAGCTTAGGAGCAACATAATCAGCTAAATACTCAACTTATGCAAAGCTTAAACTTGTTATAGAGGAAAATGTAAGTTGGATCAGTTTCATGCCCTAAGAAAGAAGGAAAGGATAGTTCAAAGAAGAGATCTCGTGAAAAATATAGACACTACAGGAGCGTTATTATGGTTCATAATCCTCATTATTCAAAAACTCATGTGGACAGGATATTGTATACAACGGAAGATTCTAGTAGCAACCCAAAAATATCTCCAAGGACGCATCATAAAATAAGACATGTGGAAGAAGTGTTGAAAGGGGAGCTTAGAAATATTAAACCACCTACTTTTTATGGTGAGAACATGAAAGGAGAAGATGTTGAAGCCTTGTTGTCATGGATGAGGAAATACCTACGATTACATAGTTATTCTTCAAATATGGAGGGAATAATTACCATTTATAACTTGCAGTGAAAAGCTTCCATATGGTGGGATCAATTAGTGGAAGTGAAGCATATCAATAAGAAAAGAGTTTCAAGGAAACACTTCAAAAAGTATTTTCAAAGAAATACTTATTTGAATATTATTATAAGAAAAAAGATGGAACCATGGGATTGTGTATTGACTTCATGCACTTAAATAAAGTACCAGAGAAGAACAAATATCCTTTGCCCATAATTGATGGCTTGTTTGACTGGTTGAAAGGGGAAAATATTTATTCCAAGATAGAATTGAGATAAGGTTATCATCAAGTGAGAATAAAGGATGGAGATAGCAACAAAATAGTTTTTAGGACCCAACAAGGTCATCATCAGTTTGTGGTATTGCCATTTGGATTATCAAATGCACCAACTACTTTTATGTGCTTCATGAATGACAGATTTAGATAGTATTTGGATAAATTTGTAATTGTATTTTTAGACGACATTCTCATTTATTCAAAATTAGTGAAGGAGCATGAGAAGCATTTGAGCTTAGTTCTATAGGTGTTAAGGGAGAATCAATTATATGCCAAGCTAAGGAAATGCTCATTTTATCATAAACAAATTCAATACTTGGGACACATCATATCTGAGGAATGGGTAGTAGTAGACCCAAGGAAGATTGAAACGATCATGGGGTGGCATACACCCAGGAATGTAATAAAATTCAAGCTTGTAATTCTGGTGTTATTGGAAAGAGATATATCAGTGCTACTAGTGTGTATCCTAGATAGGAAAGTAACGTTGTTCTAGAATAGGGCCATCAGGCAGGTAAAGATACAGGGGACACATTACAATAATAAATAATCAATGTGGGAGATGGACGATACTATGCGGGAGACATACCATAAGTTGTTTTGAAATTTTGTATATGTAAATAGTGGTGACATGCATCAAGGACGATGCATAAATTAAATGGGAGGGGAATGTGTAACACACACACACAAATATATTACTACTACTACTACTACTACTACTAATAAATGTACATTAATGAAACGTCAAATGGTACATACCCCTTCACCTCGTGACTAGTTAATACGTATATGTACACTGCCACAAGGCTCATTGTAATCATTCCTTCATTATCAAACATATTTTTATACATTCAACTTCTATTGCAGAATTTTATTTATGTCTTAAATGTGCTTCCACTACATTGGTATTAGATCCAATCTTGGCCAAGGATGTGGGTCAAGAGAACAAAGAGATAGCCAAATTTTGGGTTATAAAATACCTGAGTAATTTTCTCAATTAATTTTGTCAGTATTGTTGTAATTAATTGATGTCCCTGCTAGCCATATGAAATCCGTTGTACAAACTAACCAACTGTCAATCACACATATGTTTGTACTATCCACTGTGTAATTCCATACTCCAATTTCCACTCTACCATATGTTCTAGCCGCCACTCTATTGTTTGTCATTCCAGCTGCGTCCATGCAAATTGTATGATTTCATAGAATCTGAGCCAATGCATAATCAAAGCCTTCATACAATTCTAATTCAAGCACTTTCGTGTTGTATTTTTGTACATTCACATCATATCAATCCCGTTTGCACCTACTGACGCTACTCTCATAAATCCATACCCCCATTTATACACCACTATCCATACACTCAGAAATAAGTGCATTGCCTCATGTGCTGGTTACAAATTTTAAGTGGTGATCCAGGAGGATCTCCACAGTCGAAGAATGCGAGAGGTTTTCATTATCATCGATTGTATTCAATTGTCGAAGAGCTTACATATAACTTTCTAATGCAATTTGAACGGAGTCGAATGAACTTCATTTGTGAAAGAAATTACAGAAAAAAAAGGAGACTATTTTCCAACAAAAGTTGACAAGACATTGAACAAAGTATTTTACACATTAAAATTGAAATTTCATTGAAAACTATGTAAAAGGGTAATATATGAAAGTGCTCATACAAATCACATACAATTTCTCTTTAAATTTAAAAAGAGAATTTAATTAGATGTGAGAATACACCTCACCAATTGGTTTCCTAGTGCTAAGGGAGTGTTGAGATCTTCATGGAGAAAGATAATACCATTTCTCCACCTATCCCTCAAGGTGTCTCTAGATCCTAATTTAGGGGACCATGGGAGAGATATTCTCCTTAACATGTGTGACGAGTAATAATCCATGGAAAAACTATAAATACCTCTCATTTGGAGAAGGAAAGTAAGTTTTTAGAGAGAACTTTTTAGTAAGCTTTGTATGAGAAATTTCATCCCAAGGTGGGAGAAGCAGTTCAGTTGATTGGAGAGCCTTAGTTATTTTTGGTGAGGAAGGGAAGGGCATCCCAAGATGGGAATGAACCACTTGAAGTGAAGATCTTGCAATTGTACTTATGAAATCCATATATCTTTGAAAGAGATAATAAAGCGACTCAGTGTTTCAATGGGTCTAGAGACATAGCTAGGAGATCTGGCAAACTCTGTTAACAATTTTGGTTTGCATATATTTTTCATGTGCTTGTTTTGTTAATCTTCGATTTGTTAAAGATCAAAGTTGATTATTATGCCAATTTCTTTATGAATAACAAGGAATTGAGAATTTTGATTAAGTATTCATTAATGGAAGAAAATTGAGTTTACCCATTTTCGGATCATTTGGGCTCGTGGCTTTTCATATAGTTGCACCGTTCCATCATTTTAATTTTTAAATTCTTTTTTACCTTGACCCTTTTTATTAGTCGGGTTACTTTATAAGTCATTTTTTTAATAATAATAAAACAAATAGACTACGACCCTAGTGACTTAGGAGTTAAGTCATTATCCTTAATATTCATTTTATCCTAAGTTTTATTAATCCTCTTTATAAAAGTTCATTGAACATAATTTTGGGTTAATTATCCTAAGCTTGGGATTAAAAGGGAAAAATATGTCCAATCCCATGCATTCCATTTGTTTAGTTCCTATAACGCTTAATGACATTTGGTTAGTTCTCAACATGCATTTAATTATTGAGAACTAGTCCATTTTAGCATCAGTCCTCATGATTCAACCATCATCTACTGTTAGATCTGAACCACCATTGGCCATAACAACACCAGTCGTACTATATACTGGATCCATATCGAGAATATATGAGTTTTTTGGAGTCTTGACACATAGAGTCCCTGGTTGGTTTATGGTGGATCCTTGGAAGGGATTTGGGGTAAAAAACTCGAGGAACTGTTAACTCAGAAAAGGGATCCCGGGGGACTGTTAACTCAGAGAAGGGAAACTAAAGGACTATTAAATCAGAGAATGTAGCCCCATTCCTTGGGTTGTGCAGGCTGATGGGGAAGGGGTGCTACTGGAATGGGACAGCTATAACCGAAAAACTTGGTACATTCTTGTGGTTTAATAACTCCAACTTGGGGGTGGCCTATCGAAGAAATATATGGATTGATAGAGCCTATGTCTAGGGGAACGTCCTTGGTCTGCAGTCAATCAATTATGTTTTCATATAAGTCTCCAACTGTGTATAAATTATGTTGTGTTTATTTATAATATTTGTTTAATGTAATTATTGATATATGATGATTTAATTGCATGTAAATATTCGCTTTATGTGACTGCATTCATGTAGAAGACGCATATAATAACTTCATATATGTATACCTATAAAGTCTAAGTGATCATTTATGTTTTTAGTTCCAATGTAATTATTAAATTTAAACAATGAAAAACAAATTTGAATATCACACGTGTTTTCATTTAATAATCTGGGTGTTCCAAGGCCCCAATGGAATCGTGAGGAAAATAGGTACCTGACATTAAATCCTATGGTCGATGCTAGAACCCAAATTGCTAAGAGACTTAATACTGGTATTATCTTCAAGGATGACTTGACTTGCTGTCACAATATATCAAACATTTGAGATCTTCCCTCCCTCTCTCTTTTTTATAATATTTTTATTTTTAGTGTCTTTTTCATATTATAAAACGTAAAAAGGTAATAAAAGAATGTTATAGTACATTGGATAAGACAAGCGTCACATGGTGTGCAACTATGTTCCAAGCACATGAAACTTACCTGCAAAAAAATGGATGTGCAAGATGTCGACACTCTTGAAGCATGTTTTCTCTAGTCAAGGAAACAATATATGGCTACAATAAGTAGCAAAGGAGAACGACCTTAGGAGAATGTATTGGAGGTAAGCATCTAATGGAAAATTGCAACAAGAATTAGACTCAAAAGGGTAAGCAATTGTATGCAAATGCAAGAGCATAAAATGCAAAAAGTTTAAGAGTCTCGTGGGTGATGGGAAGAATAAGAATTAGAGAGAATAATGAGGTTTCTTCTTAATGTCATGGAAGGGATAATTAGAGACTCTTAAGCCTAACACAAACTTCACCATGGGAATTGGAAGGAAACAAGGTTCTAACTAGAGTACCCATGAGTTGGTAAGCCTTCTAACATGAAAATTACGCCTTTTCTTAGGAAAAAGGGCTATTGTCGCAATTCCATGTGTTGTGATCCTAAGACATGAAAACATTGGCAGTGTTGATGCAAATCATGCATTATGGATATGGCCTTCCCTATATGCTATTTTAGGACACAAATCTTTTAATCTGACCACCAATTCGAGAAACTGAACCTTTGTTCCTACTTTCTTGTCATAATTCACAATATCTCGCGAAATGGCATTTGTACTAGTAAGGTTTTTGAAATATTTCATTTTTTTGTATTTTTGAAATATCATGAAGAGGAAGTAGAAGCAACCTAAAACTACTTATAATACAATGACTACAAGTTGATTTTTCCTAGACACAAGGGGTTGTGTATAATACCTCTTTAGATAGAGCCCATTCATAGGCCCTAGGATGTTCCCATCAAAATATTCTAGATCATAATATCCATTATCTAACACTTGCTTTACAATGTAAGGACCAATCCATATCGACTTGAATTTACCACGACCTAGAACACCATGTTGTTGGTCATAGACAAGCACCATGTATCCTTCAGAGAAGGCACGAGGATGGGCATATTTATCATATTGAACCTTCATGTGTTTTGTGTGCAATTCATTAGCAACAACTGCATCTTTTTTGTTCTCATCCAAATGTTACAAGTATAGTAAACGTTCTCTTGACTTGGTGGTATATGGTAAGATATCGATAGCTAGCTTCAGACAAGATTTGACATTCTATGTGCATGGAGTACTGATCATCAACTTCCATTTGCCTAGAACGAGAATGATGGTTTACATTTCTTGGACCTATGGCTTGAAAATCTATTTCGGCTACAAACAGAACTGGCACAACCCTTCTACACCCAGTTCCTTGAGTTGGTTATGGTATTATCCACGACTCTTCAAACTAGGAGGTCTTGAATTGAGACACTTTCCTTGCAAAAGTAATAGTGACATATGATATCATGTGTATCAGAGTTGCATTTTCACCTAAGTTGTATGGAGGTAGATTGAATGTTCCCATTAAGGTAGGATACATTCCCACACCAATAATTTCATTGTCCTTCCCATAATGGCTTACTGGGGGGACATTTTTCATGGAATTGTGAGTGGACTCATTTATATGGAACGATACTTGATCAATGGTGACTATATTTCTTTGATGGGTAAATTTAATCACTTGAAATATCAAATATACCATAACCATCAAGGTGTGAGTCTAACTTCTACCTAGTAAGAGATTGTAATTAAGTGGGGTATCAACAACTTCCACTTCTACATTAACTGTTTCCTCCCCTAGATCTATTGGGAGAGTCGAGATGATTCCATGGGGTTGGAATAAGTTACCATCAAATGATTTTAACATGGTTACTAGGGGAACAACTTCATGTGATCCAATGGATTTCCAAAATAATAAGGACATTACACAAGTAGATGCTCCCTCTTCTACACTGTTTGGTGGATCTTTGACCTTCCAATAAAAACTTGAATTTGAAAATTTACATGATGAGGTAGGTGAGGCTTCCAATTGTCTAAATCAAATGTCAACAATTGATTATCCAAAGGATCCATGTCCCCTATAACTGAAAGTAGGGTCTTCTATTGAGTAGGAAAACTCTGGAGGACTTCGAGGGTGGACATTGCACAAGGAGCTTATGCCAAATATTCGACTATGTTATAATTCAGAGCAACACATGCATTTGGATTTTACATGGTTTCTTCATAACAATTTTTGGTATTATGGGCATAGTGTCATTTGCTTGTTTCTCTATGTGTAATCGTTGAGTTGTTTTAGACTCATGATTCTCTTTTCATTTAATCCAAATATAGTTGACTTATAGTTTTTATTCCTTGTTTTAAGGTTTGTTTCTTGGTGACACATGAACATTTAAATTTGGCTTGGATTTCCCTCTTTCAAGGAGGCACCCTAGTTTCCCCCTTGTGATGTTGCAGGGCTTGGGTTAGCAATATCAATCATTTGTTTCTCTTGCGAAGGGAAAGGATCAGTTAGCATGGGTGGTTGTTCGATAACTTTCTACTGTGCCAACAATTGTTTAACAACTTCTAGTTTAGGGCATAAGTAGGTCAAGTGATTATCTGTTCATAGGTGGCATGGGAACTTTGCTTTCCTTTTTCTCTTTTTTATTCCCACCAATGTTGTTATTTGCACTATTATTTTCCTTATTCTCATTCTTCTTCCCTACAGGTTGTTGGTTTCCCTTAGAATTGGTCATCCATACTGATAGAAAATATACAAGAGGGTTGTGTTTGTTTTTATTTTTTTATTGTTCTTCTTAGTTGTAGGTGCATCATGGCCACCACTTTGAAAATATTTGGCATTCTCAACTGAACCAACCACACCATCAACATGAGTTTCAGGGGTTGGTTTAGTTGGATCAACATCTTCTCTCATACCAGTAGGAAAAATCTCATATAACATTCTTGACTGAGAATACACCAAGTCAAGTTGTTGAGCCTTAACAATGTATTGCTATTATGTTTTCAATCTAGAGAGGGCCACATCCTTCACAATGAATCGTTCTAATAACCTAATGAACCAATTAGTTACGAATTCATCAGGAATTTGTGCCTTTATTAAACTAAGTCTCCTCCTCCATTCATGAATGTGATCGAAGATGAGCATTGACTTATCTTGTCTGAATGATATCAAGATTTCTGTACCAGTCTAATAATGGAATGGTAACTAAAAATGGTTTAAGAATTTCAATGCAATTGCATTGAATTTCTAAAATGAATCTCGTGGAAACTCAATGTGCCACATCATTGATACCCTTGTTAAGGCCCTTGGGAAAGACGCAACATAATGGAATCATCCATCAATGAGTTTGAAGAACTAATGCAGGCCGGATCGACCATAGCCAACCCAACCAGCACCTCCAGGATCTGGTGGCTCCTACAATTAGAAGGACTTCCAAATTTATCCCTTGACCAAATTTTGCGCTAAAATCACCTTCCCACAACTCTGTCTCTGCACAGGGATTTCCGCAATTTTATCTTCGCAACGGGCTTTCCGCACGTGGGATGCGGGATGCATGACCAAATTTCCAAAGTTTATCCCCCGCAACTTTCCTTCCTCAACAACTTTTCCGCAATTGTTTTCCACTGTCAGATATTTGCGGCCTTCTCCATGACCGTCAACCTACTCTTTGGCATGAATCTCACAGATCTTTGTAGATCCATTATCGCCTTTGCAACTTCCATTATGGACCTCTCCTGGACCGTCAGATCTCCGTCTGTGGACTCAATCTCCATCATTTCTTCTCTACAATAAACTAGTTAAGACAGAAAACCTGCGTGTTGTGTCGATTGATTAAAGAATTAATCAATCCAGCCTCCGATCTCTAAGTTTCACTAGCCTAACACTTCTATGCATACATTTACACCCTATTTCATCCATTCAAGCAACAATATAACACTTGAATCAATAAATTCACAGAAATGCATAGATGTTCAGAAGACCGCCGAAGTCGGCTATTAAAAAATGCACAGCTGAAATCAGTTAATACATCTAGGCTAATAACACCTCTATCACACAACTAATCCTTCTATTAAACACACACGTAAAAACATAGTTCTGATTGCTTCTTCAATTTTCGCAAAACACTTACAAGTGGAACCAGACATCGGTCTGTCCATCTCTCTACAAATTTTGCAATCCTAATACTGAAGAGTAGAACCCTTCTTCCTTATCTAAGCTTCCTATTTAAGTTAAAATGTAACATAAGACAAACAAAACAGAGCATGTTGAAAAACATCTATGTCACAAACAAACAACCTACGGCTTGATCTCCACATAGGGAGTCATGATCCGCCATCACTCCTACTGGTGCTAACAAACTATGACTCATCAAAACAAACCAACCAAAAATATGCCACAGCACGTGACCAAGGCGTCACATTGCTGGCGTGCCACGATGCTCCTGCATCAAACTCCCCAGCTTGAAACTCTTCATGGCTCTTGTCCATGAGCTCCCTTCCTGTTGTTTTTCTGTAGAATTGCAGCAGAGACCCAAGTTACAAAACCTGGGTAGTGTTCTCATTTTGAACAGTCCCTTCAGCCATGTTTTCCAGCACTGTGTTGGTAATAGGTCCTTTGGTTCCAAGAGATGTTTAAAATTCATTAAATAATCAGAATCCTCCTTCCTATGAACTGTAAACAAATTGTCAACAAGTTAACCTTCATCTGCATATATATAATTCATCCTCCCTGTTACAACAGTAAACATAAAACTCATTAGCATAATGATGCATGGTATCCAAGAATTATCTAATTGAAGTCTTTGGCCTTCTTCCCTTCTGCTTATTACTGTCACACCACTATCCTTGGTAATTTCAGTAACCATGCACTTCCCATTATTGTTAATGACTTCACACTGTGCTTCCTCCATCAATGCCATACTTGCATTGGACATTTCTCACTGATCTGTTTTGTCCTTCATCCAACCACTGCACACCATGTTAGTCAATTCAACCTCATTATCATTTGCTTCAGCTTTCCAATCAGTTACCATTTTCTTATCTGTCATCATCAACAACTAATTATTAACCTCTTCTTGCTTACCCTTGAATGGATGTAGAGTATGATTCTTCCCATTCATTTCAAAGGAATATACATTCCTCTTTCCCTCATGCATTGCTTCCCTGTCAAACTACAAAGGTCTACCTAATAAAACATGACAAGCATCCATCTCAATAATGTCACATCTTACCTCATCCTGATATCTTCTAATCTGAAACTTTATCTGGCATTGTTCTCTCACAAGAACTTGATGACCTTTTTGCAACCATGCAACCCTGTAGGGCTCTAGATGTACTGTCTTCCTCAACTTTAGTTTGTCCACCATATCTGTAGACATCAAATTATTAGTACTACCACTATCAACAATTAATTTACAGCACTTACCTTCAACCTTACAATCTATCTTAAGCAGGCTCCTCCTTTGGACAGAATCATCAGTTACTTTCCTGATCAACAAGGCTTCACCTTGTTCAGGGTAATTCTTAGCCACCTCTAATTCCTTTGGAGCTTCAGGTTCATCTTCAACTACTCGTGCTCCTCTCTATCTAGAAACATTTTCTGGACAGACCCATGACACGTGACCTAGCTGTCCAAATGTGTAACACCTCACTAGTCCACCTCTTCCTCTGCCTCTTCCTCTTGAAGCATTCCTTCCACCTCTGTTCTCATTGTTTCTATCAGGTTGTTCTTGCTGGTTTGAACTGCTAGCTTCACCCTTCTGCTGTTGTTCCCTTCCTCCATAGCCTCTCACCTTTGCTTTCTGACTCTGCTTCCTCATCAGCTTCTCCTCAGCCTTCAAAGCAACTTGATATGCTTCTTCAACAAATATTAATGACAACAAACTTAGTTCATATTGTATATCAAACCTTAGACTGTTTACATACCTGGAAACTTTCTCAGGTGTATCCTCTATATGATATGATCTAATATTCACCTTATAAAATTCCTCAGTAAACTCCCTAACTGTCATTTATTTATGTTTAAGATTTTGCAGTTGTCTAAACAAAACCAACTTATAATCTTGAGGAATAAATTTACCTCTCAACTTAGCTGTCATTCTGCTCCAGCTATTGATCCTTGCTTTGTTCTTCAAGATTCTCTCCTCCTGCACACCATCCCACCACAAGGACGCATGTCCCCTAAACTTTGTGACAGCAAATATGACTTTCTTGTCCTCTTTCATTTCAACAAAATCGAAGTGATTCTTCATCGCCTTGATCTAGTCAATCATTTCTTCTGGATTCAAGCTTCCACTATAGAATGGCACATCTGCTCTCAAGCTAGAACTCGCACCAAAGATTGATTTCAGTATTTATACTTTAGGAGTTTCAGTAGTTGTCTCCTCCTCCTCTCTAGGTACCTCTTCATCACTTGTGTCTCCAGTGTGCTCATGAGTTCTGAGAGCCTCTAAGTCTTACAGCCTTGCCATCAGAGTTCTTAGCTCCTCTCTCAGGTCTGCATTGTCAACAGGTCTTCCTCGCCTGCCCCAACCTCTTCCAACTCTGATATCCATCTCCTGGCACAACAAATCACTTCTGGACACAATCTTACTGTTAGTAATATATATATATCTGAATCTGTTAGTAGCACAGGTGTAAGCTCAATCGTGCTTTTCATTCAAGAAAACAAAATTCCAATCTCAATGACTAACAATCCATAATATTCAGAAATAAAGACTATTACTATCCCACTCTGATACCAAAAATAATCCAGGCCGGATCGGCCATAGCCAACCCAACCAACACCTCCAGGATCTGGTGGCTCCTACAATTAGCAAGACTACCAAATTTAGCCCTCAGCCAAATTTTGCACTAAAATCACCTTTCTACAACTATGTCTCTGCACAAGGATTTCCGCAATTTTATCTTCGCAATGAGCTTTCCGCACGTGGGATGTGCGACCAACTTTCCAAAGTTGCTCTCCCACAACTTTCCTTCCGCAAAAACTTTTCCGCAATTGTTTTCCACCTTTAGATCATTGCGGCCTTCTCCATGAACATCGATCTACTCTTTGGCACGTATCTCACAGATCTTTGTAGATCCGTTATCACCTTTGCAACTTTCGTTGCGGATCTCTCCTGGACCTTCAGATCTCCGTCTGTGGACTCAATCTCCACCGTTTGTTCTCTGCAATAAACTGGTTAAGGCAGAAAACCTATGTATTGTGCCGATTGATCAGAGAATCGATCCATCCAGCCTGAGATCTCTAAGATTCACTAGCCTAAAACTTCTATGCATACATTTACACCCTATTTCATCCATTCAAGCAACAATTTAACACTTGAATCAATAAATTCACAGAAATGCACATATGTTCAGAAGACTGCCGAAGTCGACTCTTCATGAATACACAGCTCAAATAAGTTAATACATCTAGGCTAATAACACCTCTATCACACAGCTAATGCTTCTATTAATCACACACGCAAAAACACAATTCAGATATCTTCTTCAGTTTTCCCAAAACACTTATAAGCGGAACCAGATGTCGGTCTGTCCGTCTCTCTGCAAATTTCACAATCCTAAATGAAGATTAGAACCCTTCTCCCTTCTCTAAGATACCTATTTAAGCTAAACTGTAACCTAAGGAAAACAAAACAGAGCATGATAAAAAACATCTATGTCACAAAGAAACAACCTATGGCTTGATCTCCACACAGGGAGTCATGATCTGCCATCGCTCCTACTGGTGCTAACAAACTATGACTTAACAAAACAAACCAACCAAAAATATGCCACAGCATGTGACCAACTCATCACATTGTTGGCATGCCACGATGCTCCTGCATCAAGAACACCAAAGATAAAATGTCATTACGTGGTTAGTTGAATATTCTTTAGGATTCCCTTCAAACTTAGGGGTGTCTAAAGGAAGTTTTCTAGGGATAGGAGGCCATCTAGGATCATGTAACACTGGATCTTTTGTTAAATTCATTAGATCTGGAAAATTCAAAGTAGCCAAAACATGATAAGTTTGTCTATGGAATATAATTCCAAGCCCCTGGAGCATTTTCTTCCCATTAGTTCGTACTGACAAAAGATTGGACTGGTATATAACAATTTCATGGAATATTGGTGAAAGGTTGACTATTCTTATTTTTTATTTGTACCAAACTAAGTTTGCATGAATGACTGAATATTGCCTCCAGAGATGCTCCCCATAATTTGTTAATTGACTTGATAGGTATTAACATTTGAAGAATTGACCATGATCGTCCCTACTACCCCAAATGAAAGAATATTTCCTTGGTGCATATTATTCCCCTAGGTAAATCTAACACTAGTTCACCCTATTCTTAGATTAATCATATTACCTTGTGGCACATTTAGTCCTACAGAAGCACCAATGCTCATACCTACCATTTATTGGAAAGGCATGTTAATATGAAGCTGAAAAGAGTAAGGGATGACTTTAGTCATAGTGGAAGGGGTGGGCATGGATGTGTGTTTTCCATAGGGTGGGAAAGCATATGATGGCATTGATGGACCATTTCTAGGGTTAGTAGTGTTCATTGATGTAGGAGGGATATTAGCATCCATTGGACAAAAGCCTAGGAATGCCATTCATGAGGAGATGGGGTTAGTGCTCCGTGGAACGAATGTATCCCCACTTAAAGGAAGACCATTTGATAGAATAATCCCTCCAGTAGGCATTAATGAGCACAGTGGGAACCATCCAGATTCTACCATGGATGAAACATTAGGATATACTTCTCCCGTCGGATTTGAATTGGTTGGAGGTTGAGTTTATCTAGAAACAGGTACCTCTCATGAGTATTCTATACTAGACCACTCCAATAGTGGATTATTAATTCTAGTGATGCGTAACGTAGACTCTTGATTATGAACAAAATTAGGTCTCTGTGGTGGAATTATCATCCCTTAAGGGTTTGAGAGATCCTCTATAGAAATATGTCCTAAGTTTTCCTTAGTTGAGGAGATGTGTCTTTGGAGGAGTTATTCAAATGCCCCTAAGTGTCACTAAGGTGTCCTTCTTAGGACAAACTCGCAAACTCACTAGAACTTGAATGGTTTTATTTGTCTTCGTGTTCAATTTTTGGTTCTTATTTCTCTTCCTCTGCACCTTGAGGAGATAGATCATCGTAATACAATATTATCCTTGGTGTAGGTAACTTTCTCCATTCGGGATAAAGTTATTAAATCCTTCTACACCTACATAAAGGTTGAGTGGCCATGGTGGCCTACCGAAGACACAAAGGAAGAAGTTTGAAAATTAAGAAATAAAACAAATAACACATGCTAAAAGGCTCCTAAAAAGATTTATACAAGCATACATACTCTCCCAATGATAGGAACTTGACTATTTAGGACCAAATAATTTTCAGTGAAGAGATACAAATAAGGATCTTTCATAACTCAACCTAGTATTATTAAGGGTTAAGTCCAACAAATGAATATTTGAAAAAGATAGTTACACTAACCTTCACGTAGTGATCACTAGGGGTGTAAGTACTTTCCTATGGAAAATACCCTCCCTAGGAGGTTAAATGGAGGTTATACATATAAATCAAGTACCACAAGATGTTCCCTTGCAATGACATGTGAGGATCCTAGGAAAGGAAACTAAGGTCACCACTTCACGCTTGGTAGGCAGGTGTAACAGTTGTTGAAAAGAGATTTTAAGAATGGGCATGAAACATAGGACACAAGTCCTAGAACCAAATATTTTAGTGAGAAATTGTGTCACCCTGAGGACTTTCCACACCTGAACAACTCCCAAACTTGCATAACCCCACTAATCCAAGCAATTGGGGACAATATGCCAACTTGGACTAGTTTTACCTAGCTTAACGCCTATGTTAGAGGTGTTTTCTCGACACATACTTCATGCTACTAATGGATTTAACTCTCTTTAATTATTCATAGTCTTAGCCTTGTGTGGCCTTGGAGGAGTTAACTCAAAACATCCATCTCCAAGGTTCTATAACCTAGACTATTAGATGAGTTTCTAGAAAAGAAAATATCCTAGATTCTTCCCAATGATTTCTACTTTTCAAAAATAGCATATTCAAAAACTTAAAAAATAAAATTA
The DNA here is from genome assembly GCA_001517045.1 of Pseudotsuga menziesii. Lineage (NCBI taxonomy): Eukaryota > Viridiplantae > Streptophyta > Pinopsida > Pinales > Pinaceae > Pseudotsuga > Pseudotsuga menziesii. Next base: position 159,626 of record LPNX010250179.1, on the reverse strand, counting down.
AGTGCAAGTAAAGATATAAGTTCCAATGCAAATGCACTCGTTCACACTCTTTAAAATGAAAGATGAAGAAATTTTCGACCATAGAGTCAACTCTTTCAATGGAAAGAAATCCATCAATCTTTGTTTTTCAAACCAATACAATTTTTGAGATCCAGACTTTTTACTTTTTGATGAAAATGCAAATTTGGAACAACAATCAAATTAATAAAAGAAACAAAAAACAAGAATGACATGCCTATCTTTATGTTGAAAACAACTTCTAACAATAGCCTCTTCAACCATAAGCCAAAGCCAAGTTCGAGAAGAAACAATTTCTTAGACTCAAACAAGTTAATAAATCTACTAGGTGACAAGGTTTTGGATAGTTTTTATTTGAATCAATGATAACCAGGACCACAAATAACTTGATTATGCTTTGCCCATTAACACTTAATTCTTATCAATCATTCAAAGAAAAAAGAAAAAAAATGAAGTACAAGAAACTCTTAACACTTTTCACAAATTATTGACTCACTCTCAAGATAAAACACTCAGAGACCACCTAGACTGATCCAACAGGACCCAAAAAGCTTCTATATCACTCAAACAATCCAATAAATCCAAGAATTTTACGAAAAAGAGGGGAGAACTCAATTTTTTTTGCAAAGCTCAATTGATTCACGCATGTCTAGAAGGTTAGGTGCAAATTATTCACATCTATCACCAATATAGGGTGTGAATACCCCTACCATTAATGCATGTAAATATTGCAGGGTGCGAATAGCTCCTGGGATGGACAAAAAAACAAAAATTTCAAAAAGCTTTCAAAATTTTGGGAATTTTAAGGTAACTGGGATATGGTTAAGTCTATTAGAGACATACTCACCCAAAACAAACTGAAAAATAAATCAACAAGGCCCTACAGATGTTGGTTGATCCCTAGTGGAGCAGCCATTTTTGTTGTTTGGAAATAAATCCTATGACTATGGCAAGATCACCAGTGTACTAAAACAATTGAGATCAACTTAAATGACAATGTATATAGGCATATTTAGACTCTTACACATGCATACGACCACATACAAGATTCAATAAGAAAACTGTGATGTCCCCATCCAAATAAGACTACTTGCAAATAATGTTTCAACAACCTACTAGTTCCCTAGGTTGAGGTGGAGACATAAATTTTGTAATAAGGGAGCTATAGGACCCAAAAGAACATTAGTTTACCATATTCACATTAAAATGGGTCACATAAATAATATTTTTAAGAAAATAAGGTGGCATTGGTTCATGAAGACAATTGGAAGCTTGTAGAGTCTTTGGGTGACTAGATTCCCCACACACTTGGCATGACCTTTGTCCAAATTTGAACCCAAGGGGAATATAACGTTATTGGAGGGTGATGTGGTGTCACATAGCCTAGAATGAGCCAAGGAATTCGCATTAGGAGATGAGAGTAACTCCCATGGAAGAGGAAGAGACCAAGAAAACAATGTGTGACACTTGGGGGGAGATTACATGTACTCTATGACAACAAATGATGAAAGACTATGAAAAATATGACAAATTCAGACCTGATTGAAGAACTATAAAAAATATGACATGATATGGATAAAATTATCCACCAAGAGGGAGCACTTTGGGAGTTAGAGGGATCCATTCGAATTGGGGAAAGAGTTGGAGCATAAAGAAAGAAGACAAGTGTCATAAGAGTTACTAAACCACTAAGTTGAATTGGAGGAAGCCTATGGAGGGAAATTCGACCTTAGGAGGCCTCATGAAGTTAATAAAAGGCTGTCTTGAGGAAGAAGAATATATTTTTATCAATTTTTAATTGGCCTTTTTCATTTTGGAGAGGTTTTGCTTGCCATTGCAAAGTGAGTGTTTACTCTCCCTACTTGAACCAATTTTGAGGGAGTTGGATTCCTTTCCAAGTTGGTTGATGGAGAGGAAATTTGTACCTATAAATGGGGATTATTTGTGGTGTTTAGTTTTAGTTTGAAGGTCCATACATATTGAGTTCTCATCTATCTCCCTCTTCTCTCATTCCTTCTTCTCCATTCCCCCACACTCTCATGTTGATGACACACTTGTTGGAGTGGTGCTTACTATTTGTTGAGTCCATTTGGTTACAAGATTGGGTATATGATGCATGGATATATAATTTCATGTGAATATTCTTTGTAGCTCAAATTCCAAGAAAATCATGTGTGAAAATCTTGCATTCTCATGCCATTGAATCACTAGTTTTCATGACTTTGACTTCAATCTTGAAGGAGTTTTATATCAGATTTGTATTAGGGTTCTTCTTTGAGTTTGATGACGTTGGGGAAGAAATATATTATGTATGACTCTGTGCTTTCATTTCCATATTCTATGTATCTTGAAATCCAAGAAACTCATGTGTGAAAAGCTTGTATTCTCACGCCATTGAATCACTAGTTTTCATGACTTTGGCTTCAATCTTGAAGGAGTTTATATCATATTTATATGAGGTATTTTATCTAAGTTTGATGTTGTTGGGACATCCATTTGTATTCTGTATATTACCACTATATTTAATTTTACTCTCTGAACCATCTCTTCTACTTTTCATGTGTGAAATTTGAGTTTGTAATGTAATTTCGCCTTAACCAATTTCTATGAAAGTTACCATACAAATGATGCACGTCATAATCAGTTTTCAGAGCTTAATAACCATTATTCATGATTTCCATTTATGTCTGATATTCATCCTGATACTCTGTTCTGAAATTTTGGAGGGTCGTACTTGAGTTGGAGATCCAAATTGGCCTCCATCCTGGGGGGATTTGACCTCAATTTCCTAGGAATTTTGCACTTTTTCTCCTCATCCTAAAACCAAGTTGTAGAAGCTTAAATTTAGATACAAAGTGTTCATAGGTCATATTGAGATTTTATAAGACTCATCATACCCTTTCATTTTAAATTTGAGACCATTTGGATTCAGTTGGAACCCCCTACAGTCTTGACTAGTAAAGCTCAAAAATTTCAGAAATTGCACTTTTCTCCAAAATTTCAAGTAGGTACATTACACTGGTATCAGAGCATGGTCCTTGAACATGTGCATTAATACCACCGATTGAATAAAAAGTTGTATCCATGTATTACTATTATGATGACTCCTATGAAGATGATTATGAGCAATCTGAAGAAGAATGTGAATGGTATGAGGAAGAGTTTCCATGTTGCAACACTTCTTACAATTTCATAAGGGATGAGGGTTATTCTTATGAGCCTGTGTATAATTATTCACTCCATACTTGTTTTTCAGTCACATCAATTAGGGATGAAAATTGGGTGAAAGGTTTCTTTTTGTTGGTGCCACCTGAGGAGTAGGAGGCTCCCACATTTGTTTGTGATGAATTGATTAAAGCACCAACTCCCTTCCATATGTAACAGAGGCATTCACTTGCATCCTTTGATTCCTCCCTCATCCACTTGAACCATTTGAGTGGAACCAATGGCAGAGAGTTGATCCGTTGGAGTTGTGAACTTGGGGAAGCCTCAAGATTTCCTTTTGGACATTTTAGTTGGAGTGTTTGTACATCCATTGATTGGGTGAGTAGACACATGTTGTGTAATACCCCGATTTTGGCCCCATTTGCATTAAAAGGTATATGATGTAATATTGTAATTAATCATGGTGTGGAGCTAAAGGCAAAGGCCCCACTATGAATTAGCATTTCATGTTTCGATGATTGGAAGTGATGCTGATGGTATTTTGTGCTAGCCATGCACGTTAAAATGTTGGACATCATGTGTGTATGCAAAATTAATCAAAAACCTACAACCAGCTATGACGGTGAAATGATAATGAAAAGGGCATGATTTCCTAAGGTTAAGGGTGGGGGGAGGGAATTGTCTAACCCATGGGAGCCATTGGGAAAGTGCCAAGTGTCAACCACCTTTTTGTCTCATTCAGCCACCCAATCCTTTGGGGCAGGCATTAGTGGAGGGCAGTTATTGATGGGTAGTGGTGGGTGGTAGGACTATCAGTCCTTGCCCACATGCACACTCCACTAGCGGACTCATTCATTCTCACACAGGCAGAGAAAGGGGACGACCCCATTTTTCTTCCATTCTTTCCCATCCTCACGCAGGAGCTGTTCTATTTTTCCTCCTCATGCAGGCAGTCGGTCTGGTCTCCACCCTTCACGATTGTGGTCTATGTAATTTCTCATTCATGCAGGGAGCGATATTTACCTCACGCGTAGGACATGCATTCTAGGTTTGTCTCCCCCATTGCTATGTGTAGCTACCTTCTAGGTTTTGTGGGTCTATGTATATCCTGGACGTTCTGTTGTGGTCGGTCGGAACCCCTTTGCTGATTGTGGTCGGTGTATGTGAATCCATCTTCACGTAGGCTGTATCTTACTATCCTCATGTAGCTGAGAGATTGATGCTGGTTTTCCCGTCGAGTTTGGGTTGTTGATGAGTTGTTTTGGCCACGATTAGGGCCAAGAACAACTCTGAAGCCGCATTTGCTCAGTCTGAGCTGTGTATTACCCCATTTGGTTTGTTCTGTTGTGTTTTCCCTTAAATCCCAGAGTTGTGAATTATTGGAGGGACTCTTAGTGGAACCTGAGCATGCTTGGTAAGCCTAGTATGTGCACATGATCCTCACAGGCAGAACTAGAGGACTGGGTTTCCTCTCTACACCTCTTGGATAGGACTGGAAGGGAAGTCATGGCCTGAGGGACTGTGAAGTAGAAAAGGGAATGATTCCTTGTGCTGGGAGGGTGTGGATGTTTTAGGATTCAAGCTAGCTCTGGTGTAGGTGTCCTTAGCTCTTCGATGAGACCCCCAGCTTAGCATTCAATGTTTCCCCAGTTTCCTGAATAGCTTGTTAAACCCACTGTGTTGGCTTGGCTGACTTGTGTACCTTCAGTTATGTGTGAGCCTGCTTAGTTCCTTATTCCTTAGGGAATCATGCCCAGCTCAGGGGTGGCAGTGTCACTGAGAGATTAAGGAGCACACTAGCCTATGGTTGGGTGGAACGTTGCAGCGACGTAGCTGGTTGTGGAACAAGTTCTTCATTAAAAGATAAGTGTTCTTGTCTGTTTCATCTCTGCGATTGTATTTACTGTGTAATGAATTACATGAACATGTTGAATGCTTGAATGTATGGTTTTGCTTCCATTGAATGGTAATGATGTATCCATGTTTTACTTTCAAAGAATTTTAGTTTTTTTATGTATATGTTCATGGGGCTAGTTGTCCGAGTTAGATCATATTGTGGTAGCGTCCTCTTCGCCGATCGGAGGGTCGGGGACGTTACAGTGTGGTATCAAATCTCATGTTGCAGCATGGGCCTCAATGGGCCATGAAGATGTAGTGATAGGGGCAAGTTACCTCTGCCCAACAGCCGAAGAAATGAGGAAATCAGAGAATGACAAAAAATTTGAACGAAAATTTTCTAAGGGTGAGAAAATCATCGGATGGCTTAGGATGAAGCCCATCCAATATGTCGGAGAACTTAACCGGAAGCTCATCCAATGCTCTGGATCACCATGATAGAAGTCCGCCTGACAGGAACCCATAGAATGAAAATTCAAAATTTTCCAAATCTGAGTTGTCGGAGGGTTTCGGTGGAGAAAGGCAGATGGTCTCGGTTGGGTTAAGCTGAGACACAACCGACGAATAAGCTGTGAAGGAAATTTTTTGAAAAATTTTCAAAGTGTTGAAATCATCGAAAGGCATCAACTGAAGACCGCTGAAATGTCGTCTCAGATCAACTGAAGCTTACCGAAATGTCGCCCCATTTAGTCGAAATACCATCCGATACAGACCCCAACGACGGCAAGAGATAGAGGAAAATAATGAAGGCACTGATACGTCGGCAGGAAAGGGAAGACCAGAGCCGATACGTCGGCTGGGTTGGCATATTTGAGCTGCAACGGTGGTGACAGACAACACATGATGGAGTCGATGAAGCGGCTGGAAAAGAAAGAAGGTGCCGCAATGGTGGCAGAAGGAAGAGGATGAGAGAGCCGATACACCAGTAGGGAACGGATGAAGGACTTTCGACAACGCAGAGGAGAAAACGCGAAGGGGAGCCAAAAAGAAATTTTCGCCGAAATTTTTTCTAAGTATGGAATTCATCAGAAGTTGATCACTGAAGTGGAGCTGAGGTGTCGGTCAGGATCTCCTGAAGGACGTCGAAATGTCGGCAAAATTTAGCTGATTGAGCAAATGATACATCGGAGAAATTTAGAGGATCGGACCGTCGATACGTCAGATAAATTTAGAGGATCGAACTGCCGATACGTCGAAGAAATTTAGTGGATTGGACAGTCGATGAGTGTCGAAAGACAGATGAAGTTTAGACCACTGAGGTGTTGGAAGCATAGTCCACGAGGGACCCGATACGTCGGATGATTAGTGGGGAAGAGAGCCGATATGACAAAAGAAAATTTTGAGTTTTCAAGTGGGATTTTTCAACGGATTTCATCAGTTTTTCAAGGGGATTTTCAGTAGTTTTTCAGTAAAATTATAGGGCTGAAAAGGAGGAAAATGGCAGCGATCATATGCGCTGGAATGCGCGAAAGTCAAATATACTTGACCCTCGTCGTCCCCCTGAGATAGTAGTTCTTGTGAAAAGAAAATTCTATGCTTTGAGCAAATTAGTCAAACCCAGAATTCATAGAAGATGAATGGTGCATTGGACACGAGATCCACAAGTTATTGAGTGTTCCTCTTTGTGTGGACTAACTTCGCCCGATAGAAAAGTTTTCCTGAATCTTCCTAGATTTGCTCCTACAGGTGGCTGAAGTTGGCATTCCAGACTAGAATACAGTTGTGTGTAAAAGTGCAGAAATTTGGTGAAAATCGTCATTTTAGAAGTAGTGTGATTTTCACACCCGAAGTCAGAATGGGGCATGTGGATAGGCGTTGGAAATCTTATCCAGCAGAGAACAGAGGAGAATCACCAGAGTTTGAATGAGGAGCAGAAAATTACTAGTGGTTGTTTTGAAAACAAAATGTTGCTGTCAATATGGACAAATCCGAGAATTGCATTCCTAGAAGTAGCAAAGACCCTGAAGTCGAACCAGCTATTATGTGGAAGAGGAATTCCATGCAAAGATGACGGATTTGAAAGGGAAAATTCCTTAACCCCTGTCTTGCTAACTATATTTATATTTTGTAAGCTTTTTGTACATAAAAAAAATTATGGCATGGGGATGCTGAAAATGCATGAGGATATGTTTTGCATGCATAGGATATTACATATTGGTAAAAGTAGTGGGAATTATACATTTACAATGAACCACTAATGGTAAATATTGTATTGGTGGAAAAACCAACGACAATAGGAGCATGGCTAAAGATGTTGATGATGTCGTTGCATGGGACCATCAACCTTATAAAAAGGGGATAAGGCAACAAATCCATGATCAAGAAGATGGTGAGTGAATTCTGCAATCCTCTGCAAGAGACCGACTAAACTGGTAATATCCAGGGTTTAAGTAGGATCCATGTAGGTAATGGTTTAATTATGACAATTGCATGGAGTGGTAAAGGCAAGAGGTCTCATACCATGTGGTTATTTAAAAATTTGTACTACATTCATATAGAAATATATCCTGCCCTATGACTGTTGATATGAACTTAATAACCAGAACAAGTGAGGACTGGTGGTCTTGATTATAGTAATGCATCCTATATGAGGTATTCATGGTTAGGCTATAGTATGGTTGAATCCATAGTATTCCTGAATCAATACAAGGCAGCATTGATTGGATATGCAATAAGAGATATTATAAATCTTGTAGTTATGCATTGAATGGATGCATGTGAAAAGCTTGAGCAAATGTTGTAAATATGCATACATAAGTGTGGGAGCAAATGTCGTGATGCATTGCATGAATGCATCGAGATAGTGCTTGTGTTATCATGACTAACTAATGGCTGAAATGATGAATTGATGATAATTCTAGAATTATTTCAAGAGATGTTATGAATGCAGAGTAGTAAGTGCATGAAGAGGGTAGTCATGATCGATTGGCTGCTGAAATGCTCTATGGAAGGGAAAGGTGGTACAAATGATACGCTTGTGAAATGGAAGTGTTTGAATGCTATAATCCTGAAATTGCTTCAGTGATTGTTGCAACAATGAAATGTTATATCCATGGAGACTTACAAAGTGTTTGGCTGATTGAAGTTCAGGTTTCAGGTAGATTGTTTGGGGCATGGCAATGTGGGTAAGACCATGACAAAGGCCGAAATATACCATGTGAATTAACCAAACCTCATGAGAAGAGTCTCATGGTTGTGGAAATAGTTTGTGTGTAGAATGGGTTGTCAACTTGGACTTGTAAATTTCAGATTTGAGAAATTGCTGATAACTACTAGTCACTATTGGCTTGCATAGAATTGTGTCAGGAGGACGTGTTGCAAATGGATGTTCATGTTATGCTAGTAAGCATAAAATTACAATGGGAAGAATGGTGCCACTTACAAGAGAACAACAAATGAGGATCACCTCATTGCCAAGCAAATCAATTTCTGTAGTAGACAGAGTTGCAAATTCATATTGAATTTAATTACTAATGCTATTGCTTGGTTACGGAACAATCAAATTTGGATTGTTTTGGTAGATGATGATTGACTATTTGGCTACTTGATGAATGTGCCAGGGGTACACATTGCAGGAAGACCGTGTGTGATGGCCTGCAGGAGCCAAACTTCATTCGTAGGTTCCCCTATCTTGGAAATGGGTTTCGGGTGAAACTCAATTGGACAGTTTGGGAATGTCCCATCTACACTACATAATTGGTAAGCAACATGAGTGAGATGGTATAGATTATGTCAGTAAGACATGTGTGGGATATGGAATGTAAAAGGAGTTGGGATGGCAAACAGAGGGACTGTCAACTCGGAGAAGGGAGCTCCCATTCCTCATTAATGAAGGAATACTGCATCTGCAAATGGATAAGTGTTATGTGACCCTAGCTAAGAATATGCATGTATAATTGTTAAATTCAATATGCAGGGCATGTTTTGATTTTATTTCCATTATGACATATTACTTGAGTATGAGGAGGGCCTACATGGTTCACATCGGAGAAGGGTGCACACTTTCTTGATGTCGGGTCATGATAGAATTTTTCAATATTGACTACACCTTAGGGAGTGGACGCACTCCTAGTGTTTCAATACTTGATAGTGAATGATATGAAATATGGTTATAGGTTTAGAGCAATAATGCTGATGAGTTTGCTTATATTGCTTGTGTTGTCAGGATAAACAGATGCAATTTGGTGTTGCACACTAAAGAGAAAAGGTAAACGGTTGTTGTGAGGGGTTGCGGTGTAAAGGTTGATGTGTATAAAAGGATGTTGTGGAGGTTGTGGGGATTGTGGGGATTTTGATGAGGAAGTTGTGAGGATTTGATGAGGGGTTGTGAAGGTGTTGCTGAAATAGGGTTGTTATATGCCTAGGGATCCATAGTAGATCCTTGAGCCGGAAAAGGCCATGGTTGAAAAAAAAAAAAACTTCCAAGTCGACGTGAAGGTGTACTGACTGGACATTAACTATTTGATGTTATGGAGCAGCCTATGTGTTGACCTAACATCCAAGTCCATAGGCAATTCCAAGGCTTGCAAAGCAAAGCAGGACCCTGTGGAACAGAGAGGAAACACACAATATAGGTAAGTATTGGATTCTCTGCAGCTGCTTGATTTCAAATATACATGTGTATATGATTTGGTTATGATATTATAAGCTCTTGTTTAGAGGTAAAAACAGACGAGAATAAACTAAACATGTGAATCCATTCGATGTTTGAATATAGGTATCGCTGGGAGCGAGGACTATGAGGGCATTCTAGGGATGCATGTGGACATGTGATTGTCCTAAAGAGCTCAAAATGAGCAACAATGAAGAAGGTGCTAATGGGACTGTGTAGGTCCTAGCAGCCAAGGGTCATAGGCAAACCATGTGTAGAGACTCCATGGTTGAGAGGTCTGGAATAGACCATAGACACTAAGTGTCATGGCTAATAAGGGTTGGTCTAGCATTCACGGTGAAGTGAAAGAGGCTAAGAGCATAAAAAAAAACCACAGTGGTGGTGTGGGTTCCAGAATGGAACAAGAAAAAGAAGGAAAAAAAACTCTTGCTGCTCTCTCTTTCCTTTTTTTTGATTATATATATATATATATGTGTGTGTGTATATATATACTTATGCATTTATAAAAATAGATGATTGTTGAATGCATGTATGGCTGAAAATAGAATGTATTTATTTACTTAAAATAAATTATGAATGCCGGGGTAGTTAATTCCCTGATCAAGAATGGACATGAATGAGCTCATGTGCCTGTTGGGAAAGCCTGAAAAGTATGGAAGTCTTATGAATAAGACTTGGACCACCCATGTCAATCGGGAAACTGATCGGCTGGTTTTAATGCTTATATTATGCTTGGCCTAACAGAATTGCAATGTTGCATTTCACAGGTAAGAAAAGTCAAATCCATTTGTGCACATTGATCATGGCAGTAGACCAAAAGCTAAAGGAATTGGCTGGGAGTCTCCTCCAAACAATTGCCAAGACCCAAGAAAATCTTGGAGAGATGCTCAAGATATAGAAAAGGCATAACGAGATGAACCACCATATTTTGCAAGACTCTATTTGTTTGCAAAAGGAGGTAAAAGGCCTTCTGGGAGCAATCTGTAAGGGAAAGGAAAGTGGATCAATGATGGGGCATGCGTCCAATCGGACCATTAAGAAACGTTCCAGGCATGAAGAATCAAAGGAAATTGAGCTGGTAAATATGAAGCAACCAGTGAAATGTTGGAAATGCAGAGGACATCATTACCACTAGAACTGCCCAACAAGGGAACATCAAGAGGGTGGTAGCCAAAAAGTTCCTAGACTTGGGGATGAGCCGAAAGATGAGACCTAGCAGGAGAAGCTTGTGGAAGCCAAAGGGCTTGGTACTGAAAGTTCAAAGTAAATAATTGAACGTAGGAAAAACCTGCAAAATTTTGAAATTTTGGATCTGTAAATTGTATATGTGTATTCCTAAGTATTGGAACACCGAGGACGGTGTTATTCCAAGGGGGAGGGGATTGTAATACCCCGGTTTGGCCCCATTTGCATTAAAAGGTATATGATGTAATATTGTAATTAATCATGGTGTGGAGCTAAAGGAAAAGGCCCCACCATGAATTAGTGTTTCGTGTTTCAGCGATTGGAAGTTATGCCAATGGTATTTTGTGCTAGCCATGCACGTTAAAATGTTGGACATCAT
>LPNX010250179.1:89436-148303 GCA_001517045.1 Pseudotsuga menziesii | reverse complement strand
GGGGGGGGGGGGGGGGGGGAGTTGTCTAACCCGTGGGAGCCATTATGAAAGTGTCGAGTGTCAACCACCTTTTTGTCTCATTCAGCCACCCAGTCCTTTGGGGCAGGCGTTAGTGGAGGGTAGTTATTGATGGGTAGTGGTGGGTGGCAGGACTGTCAGCCGTTTCCCACACGCACACTCTACTAGCGGACTCATTCACTCTCACGCAGGCAGAGGAATGGGGCGACCCCATTTTTCTTCCATTCTTTCCCATCCTCACGCAGGAGCTGTTCTGTTTTTCCTCCTCACGTAGTCAGTCGGTCTGGTCTCCACCCTTCACGATTGTGGTCTGTGTAATTTCCCCTTCATGCAGGGAGCGTTTTTTACCTCATGCGCAGGACGTGCATTCTAGGTTCCTTTCCCCCATTGCTATGTGTAGCTACCTTCCAGGTTTTGTGGGTCTATGTATATCCTGGACGTTCTGGAGTGTTCGGTCGGAACCCCTTTGCTGATTATGGTCGGTGTATGTGAATCCGTCTTCACACAGGTTGTATCCTGCTATCCTCATGCATCTGAGAGATTGCTGCTGGTTTTCTCGTCGATTTTAGGTTGCTGCTGAGTTGTTTTGGCCACGATTAGGGCCAAGAACAACTTTGAATCCGCGTTTGCTCAGTCTGAGCTGTGTATTACCCCATTTGGTTTGTTCTGTTGTGTTTTCCCTTAAATCTTAGAGTTGTGAATTATTGGGGGGACTCTGAGTGGAACCTGAACATGCTTGGTAATCCTAGTATGTGCACAGGAGCCTCACAGGCAGAACTAGAGGGTTGGATTTCCTCTCTACACCTCCTGGATAGCACTGGAAGGTAATTCATGGCCCGAGGGACTATGAAGCAGAGAAGGGAATGATTCCTTGTGCTGGGAGGGTGTGGATGTTTTAGGAGTTAGGATAGCTCTGGTGCAGGTGTCCTTAGCTCTTCGACGAGACCCCTAGCTTAGCATTCAGCGTTTCCCAAGTTTCCTGAATAGCATGTTAAACCCACTGTGTTGGCTTGGCTGACTTGTGTACCTTCGGTTATGTGTGAGCCTGTTTCATTCCTTATTCCTTGGGGAATCATGCCTAGCTTTGGGGTGGAAGTGTCGTTGAGAGATTAAGGAGCACACTGGCCTATGGTTGGGTGGAACGTTGCAGCAACGTAGCTGGTTACGGAACAAGTTCTTCATTAAAAGATAAGTGTTCTTGTCTGTTTCATCTCTACAATTGTATTTACTATGTAATGAATTACATGAACATGCCGAATGCTTGAATGTATGGTTTTGCTTCTGTTGAATGGTAATGATGTATCCATGTTTTACTTTCAAAGCATTTTAGTTTTTTTTATGTATATGTTCATGGGGCTAGTTTCCCAAGTTAGCTCATATTGTGGTAGCGTCCTCTTCACCGATCGGAGGGTCGGGGACGTTACATGTTGGAGTTGAACACCCACAAGGGTGAAATTCTTGATTGCATTTGTAGAGACCTCATGAACACACCATTTTTCTTTTGTAAGCAGTTGCATGGGAATCCATGGTTCTTTGTTGACGCCTTCTTATGTCATGTGAGAATGGGTCCTAATGATGTGCACTTTCATGCCTTGTTGAAGAGACTCAATTTTATTTGACTTTACATTCCATAGTTGTACATAAATTTTGTTTTACAGCGGGAGTGATAAACTTCCACCAGTGCATTATGATTTTTCCATCCCTCTTGATGATGTACTCTTCTGGTTGATCATGACGTTTGGGAGGATGCATGCAAGGTAGTGGGATCCAATAATTCTCTTTCCTTATGGTATGGGTTGGAGAGCACTCCTAATTGTTGGAGTGCAATACAAGCAATGGGACCCTAGGATCATTTTTGTTTTTGTTTTTGGTCTCATTGGTTTCAATTTTTGGGGTAGTAAGAAGTATTGGGATTGAGTCACTACTTGAGAATGTGATTGTAATCAGAGTAGTGCATCAGCAAGCATTGTGGTTCCTATTTGAAACTTTCTTGGAATCTTGAAAACTCAAAGTTTGGAAACTCAGTTGCAACTTCAAATCCTATTAAACAATGAGCAAAAAAAGGGTTGAAAATTCAGAAAAGGGTTCCAAATATGAATGAGGTAAAGATTATTTTTGCAAATTTTGTTTTGATGGATTTGATTAATCCTTTTGGTGTTAGTGGTGATGTCACATGATATATAAATATGCAAAGATTTACATATCTTTACTTTTGGAAACACACAATTGTAGTACATGAGTTCCACTACTGTTACACCATATCCGGTGTAATGGATAATCCTTATCCGGATTAAGTCAGACTGTATCCAGGTCTACGGAGGAAGATGTTCCATCTTCAAATAATTAAATGTATAAATGTATAATAAAGAATGGATGATAAATTACAATGGATGTTGTTGCCTTAAATATGGCTTGGCCATCACATATTGAAGAGACACTTATCTTCATAAACTATATTTTAATATTATTAATTACTATTAGGAATAGTTACCTATTTATTACTATTTTATTGTTGTAACATTGCCTTCCCCTTCGGAAAGATTTGTCCTCAAAGCTTAGATTATTGTTGTCGTATTTTCATTCTCGTTTTGTGTTGAAACAATGTCATTACTTCCTTTATGTATTTTTTAGAACTGGTATTAGGTATGTGCTTGGTATTTATGCAATAGTTTGTCATCTTCCTTTGATTTGTAACTTGAATTTGTACTCCATTATGTTTATTATTGTTATCCCATTTTTCGTGTACATGAATACGGGGAATATTTTTGTGCCTGACCATATCAAGCCTTGTTTTAGAAGTCGCTTGTCCTGCGATACTTAGGATGTCATGATGTAATGTTTTCATTTTATTATCCTTACGAGTTATCTCGAGAAGTGGTGTTTCATGAGGCTTCTCACACTCGAAGTCACGTGATAGTGTTACATTTAGGTTTCTCCAGGGTGGTAGAAGAGTTAAGGTAGAAGATGAATCTACGATATCTGATTCCTTTGACTTGGATTCCTTTGCATATTGCAGGATCCATCTTTTGTCATTGTATGGACCCTATTGTCAATGATATTGGCTTGACTCTCATTATGATCTTGGTTGAGCTCATCTTTATCAAATATATTATTGGTATTTTGGTCATCCCTACGATATTTAGTATCCTTGTCTTGTTTATTGTCTTGATCAATTTTGTTACTCTCATTTTTGTTGACGTAATGGTCCAACATATCTGAGTTACTGATATGGTTTGTATTAGACCTTAGTTTTTGTGACATTTCCATTATGGTATTCTGGTTCTGTGTCATGATGCTCAAGTTTCGTGTCATGGTGCTTATGTTCTGTGTCATCGCACACATCTTGTCATCTAACTCTTTTTGTTTCTCATGCATGATGTCTACTTTGTCATCAAGTTTTCTTCCTAGTACTAGAACAACATCTTTGATTTCTTTCTTAAGTACCTTGTTATTTTTCGTTTCTTCACTGAATTTTTCTTGGTTGGCAACGAGGGGCTTGATGTCCTTCTCCAATTTCTCAAGTTTGTCTTTTAATTCCATTATAGCTTGGGTCCTTTTATGCAAATGTGTGTATTTGGAAGTTTATTTGACTTATGGAGGACTAAAAGACAACTAATGTCTTTGAAATAATTGATGAATTAATAATAATAATTATTATTATTTAATGTGTTGAAATAAAATAATAAATATAAATTATTGTATTTAAATATTTTATTAAAAGGTGGATTAATAACTTTTAAAATATTATATAATAATAATAATATTAATATTATTATAATAATATTTATTTTATTAATATTGTTTTTGTTTGTAGGGCTATGTGGAATGAGGGGGGTTTCTTTTCCCTTTTGGACAATGTCCTATATTTTAGGGAAACCCTGTAGTAGGGCTTTCGCCCTAGCTACAGGCAGGAACGACTACCTTCTGTCTATAGGACGGAAGGGTAGGGTTCCTGTGGGTGGAAGAAACCTGCAAAGAATTGTTAGCTTTGAGCCATGAAACCCTGCAAGAAACTATTAGAGAAAGAAGAAATGGCTGCAAGAAATTAGAGGAGAACCTGCAACAAACTATGAGGAAATAAACCTGCAAACAAAATAAGTTAGAAAACTAGCATGAACATGAAACAAAACAAAATTATACCTTCAGTCTTGGTGGAAAGCACCTCTCTCAATGGGATGGAGTGTTGGCTTGTGGAGCAATGGAGGAGAGGGAGGGTGAATGGATTGAGAGGAAGAGGTTCTCAAGGCACTCACACGGGCAACATAATGATAGGGAGAGGAGTGTTTTGAGAGTGACCCCCACCCCTCTATTTATAGCTTTTCTTTGAGATTTTAGGGTTTTAAGCCCCTGGTTAGGGATTTAGCCCCTTTTTGGGCTTTAAGCCCCTTTCACCCAATTCTTAGCTCCGTTGGGGATTTTAAGCTCCTTTGAGGGGTTTTAGCCCCTTTTTGGAGGTTTTAGCCCCTATGAGATTAGAGGAATTTTGGGGTCTAAAATGGGCCTCCTAAGGAAAATAATAAAATAATAGTTAAAATAATAAAATAATATTGATTAATTTTGGAGGAAGAAAGAAAAAAACTACTTTTTGTGTTCGTATTTTCGACATATCTCCCTGTGTTTTTACTCAAATTTCGATCGGGAGAGCTTGTTGGATGTGGAATTTGATTCCGCATCCAATGAGTACCCACACTGCATACTTTTGACAGACCCCGCTACCCCAAAACCAAGAAATACCTGAAAAAATGTGATTCACATTTTTTCAGGTATTTCTTGTTTTTGGGGTAGCGGGGTCCGTCAAAAGTATGCAGTGTGGGTACTCGTTGGATGCGGAATCAAATTCCACTTCCAACGAGCTCTCCCGATCGAAATTTGAGTAAAAACACAATGAGATATGTCGAAAATACGAACAAAAAAAGTAGTTTTTTTTAATGACAAATATGTCAATTCAACCATTATGGTTGACTTATTTTATTGAAATTCTATTAGTTCTTGAATTCCAACTCACAAAAACTTATTTTGGCACGTTTTTTTATAAGGCCCATTTTAGACCCCAAATTTCCTCTAATTGAGCTATTTTGGCTCTTTTTAGGGGTTTTTAAGCCCTTTTCATGTTTTTAAAGCCTTTGCAAGGGTGTGGGGGTCAAATGAGGGTAGTGAAGTAGATGTTTTTGGGTGGTGTAGGTAATGTAGAGCTCACTGAGGGATTTTTTGGGTTAATAGATTACCGCCTGATGTGTGAGGGTAGGAGCTAATCGTATGGCTGACGGACATCATAGGATTTTCTAGGGAGAGGTGGTGCTTCCTGGGCTGGGGCATGGTGGGTTTTGGTTTTTGTATTAATATGGTTCCCATCAATGGGTGAGATACAAATAATGTGTGACATGTATATGGACGAGGTGGGCATCCCCATGCTCGTAACGATGTCAAAAGAATAATGTGATCTAATCTCTATAATACAGGAGTCGATCATGTACAACTGTTGTTACAATAGTGGTTGCCTCAATGAGAGGCTGAATACAATACTAATCTGAAGAACTACTACCTTGGACCCATGGAATTCTCATGGAATCGTATATCTTCATGACTGATGTTCTGCTGGATCTAGAACGGTACATAGTTTACTGACGGAGAGTCAGAGTCTGTGTGGTACAAATATGCTGCATCAATCATAAATCTATATAGAAGCACTGCTGGGGCTTCTGAACACTATCTCCAATGCAATCGAAAATGACAAGGGAAATGAACCTATTGGGGTCCCTCAAATAGACTCATCAATGTACTAGAGTTAGGTGACATCTGGGGTCTTCGACCAAATACTGCACGGAACAATATCCTGTACGAATCTCAACGGTGCGATGATGTAGCTGGAGTCGAGCACGTGAGACACAACCATCCTGAGAGGCACTAAGGACTCCTCTCAAGTGGTCCAAGGAAATCATCAATGAGGTTAATGAAACTAGGATACATGGACCTATGGGTCTATCCTCTAGAATAGATGTGTTGTCGTTGACAGAGGGAGACTTGCAACTGACCAAGGTAATGGTGTTCCCTTGACCAGTAGTGCGAGGGAGATAACCAGAAGATGTGAGACAATCTAAGGACTGACCCACTAAATGGGGGGGGGGGATGGAACAGGGGCAGGGGGAGTGTAGTGGACTCAAACTTCTTTTTTTGAGAGTATGACGGTAGGGTGGACCAGGCAGCAAATGAAACTGACTCATGGGAAAGGGATCATAGCTGTAATATCGGGGATGTAATTGGAGATGGGAAATACTTGGTGGAGGTAGACACTTTTGGTATAGATGGGATCCAAGGAAGACACATCGCAGAATACTATGAACAAAGGCGACCCAAAGTGGGAATGTTGTCAAACTGTTATATGTGGGGTGGTGTCTAGTGACACCGTTGTGGTATGATCTCATGAATTTTTGGCCAGCCCGAGAAAGTAAATGCTCATTTATGCTTTCAATTTTAGAGAGTCTGAAAGCACGAAGAAGACTCCAATGTGGGCTCTTTTTCGTTGATAGTCTCTTGTACCCGAAAAAGGTTAAAAGTATGCACAGGAGAGCTCGACCATCCTTTAGGGGATGAGATACTTCTTTATCATTGGTAGTCCAATCAGGCCGAAAAAGGTTAAACTTGTACTGACTGGACGGTCATTCAGATACTTTTACGAGCATGAACGAGACCAAGTTTGCTCGACAATATTTTCTTGATGAGAAGGATGGAAAAGAGCTTAACGACAACCCATGGTGAGATTTTTCGTAAAGTTTGGCTCCTCTTCCTGAGAAAGCATAAAAGGATGCAGAGGGGAATGGTCTTGGCTTGAATGTGCCAAGGTGATCCTTTCCAGATGGTGGTCTACATAGTCCGTAAAAGGAGATAAACGAGACGATGTAGATGCCCTTTCCTATACTTTAACGAGTGGGAAAGGAAGCAGCGGCGCTCGACAATCTTTTCATTCTTTTAGGAGTCAAAAAAGAGCTTAACAAAAACTCCAGTATGGTCAATCGATCGAGGGGGCACTGAAGGTGCCCCCATGTCGGGGCAATGGACAGTGGTCCAAACGTCATTTGTGTAGTGTGGATGGAGCAGGTGGCTCTTGAACATACCAATACATGCATGAGATATATTGCGGCAGAGGCACACGAGTCGGTGCGACAGAGGCACACAAAATGAGATGGATCTTGGACAGAGGTCAGGAGATTCTTATGTGAGTTGTGATGGATGGACTAGACTACATATGATGTGAGTGCAAGTTCGGAGGCAATTATATGTGAAAGAAATGATCCACGCTCCGAGAAGTGGTCCGGGGACCCGCGTAGGGTGCGGTGGACGGATTGGATAGTTATATACTGAAATAGTGAAATTATGTGCCTTTCGGTGGATGGTCTGGGATTTTGCATGAGTTGTGGTAGGCAGGTGTGATGCAAGTACAGGTCCAGAGACACTTGTATCAAAATGTGGTACGTGAACCGAAGTAACTCTCAGGAAGTGGCCCCAAAAATTACTTATTAAACATGAGACTATGGTCTCACTAAAATATAGATGACACAATTATGAACCTCGAGGTGTGAGGGGTATCTCAAACAGACTTCGGGTGACTTGGACTAGCAGCTCATGGTGCTGCCCCTGGTGCCGTGATGCATAGGGGAAAACTAAACCAAATGGGGGCCTATGGGTACGGAGCTAGCTCAATGTACAATGTGCAATTCTTATGGTGGTATGCAAATTGACTGGACCTCCAGGACAGGTCTAGGGACCTGATGGTATGCTAGCATGGTGGTAGCTAGTTCATACGTGCGACATATTGTGTGCATGTGCAGATGTGGTACCGTACCCTCTAGTGGGCTATCCTTATGTGTAGAACTATTACTGGAGGGGGGCTATGACTTGTGGTAAAAACGTTGCAAAACAAAAAAGGAAAAAAAACTACGCTATAAGGGACTCATAGTGGTTATATCAGGCATAGACTCTCTAGAGGTGGAGCTCGATGCGTGGCTTCTTCAAGAGTCGATCATCGAAGTCAGTGAAGAGGTATGCCCCCTTGGCGAGACGAAGGTCATTGGCAAGGCGGGGTGACCAAATCTGGTCTTTTATGGGAAGAACCGATTCCACACTATGGTTTAAAGGGAACGGGGTAAAACTGGAGGTGGTCTTACAGATCTCTCTGTCATCGCATAAGTGGTGTCAGGATAGATTAGGTGGATATTCTATGACCGATGAGGCGAAAGGGAAACTAGTGCTAGAGATCATGTAAATGGTATTGGTTGTGGATTTGGTGGCCTTGCCCCCAGTCTCTATTGGAGGAAGAGGGGCATGCCTAGAGATGAGAGGAGTCTTTAATGGAACCAGAGGTAGGTGCAACATCATCTCAATTGGCTAGACAGGAGTCAACACATCTTGGGGCTTCAGAGGTAGGGTAGGTGGTTCAAGGTAACACACAAGAACTCCCAGTGTGAAATCCTGTAGATTACGGGTTGCCAAGATAGACTTACTCATGATCCCAGATGGTAGGAAAAGGAAAAGGAAAATGAAAAGAAAAAGGATCGTGTTGCGTGGGAATGAGCTCCATTGTTTCCCTGGTAACTGAGGTTAAGGTTGCGGTTGTGGCTATGGATGGAGCTACAACTGGTTCTGCGGCTGTGGTTGGTGTTTAGGTGCAGTAGTGATGGATGAGAGCATGCACAAATCCACAATCTCGCTTGGTGCCGGCAGTGGTGACATGAAGGGGAAGGGAGCCGTCATAGAGGTGTCGGTGAACAACCCAGGGCCTACGTTCAATAATGGTGGGGCGGCTGTGCTGTCGACAACAATGTTGACAGTAGGGATAACGTTGGTTGGTGCCATTGGCCCCCGCAGATCATGGTAAGTCAGTTGGCCAACCATCACGATTTTCCTGTCGTGAGGGAACATCATGAGACAGAAAACAGTTGATGCTACGACTCTCATGGTGTACATATAAATTCTTCCAAGGAGAAGGTTATAGTCCAACTGAGCATTGGAAACCTCTATGTTAATCAATACTGTTTTCCCATCTAATGTAATGGGGACGTGTGGAAGGATACCTTGGGCTTTAGTGGGTTGGCCATCATAAGCCCGCAGAGCAGTGGTGGATGGTTGTAGAATTGGAGACCCAAGCTTCTGCCAGACTAAGGTTGACATAACGCACGTGGATTCCCCCACATCCACGATGCACCAGTGCATGAAAAAATTCTGAATGGATACCAGGATTTGGAAGGAAATGGTTGATGGCATCCATGGTTCTCTGTTTTCTGTGTCGAATGTGATCAACTTGGAGTTAGAGGGGTCTACAACACTAAGGGCGGCTAGTAAGGCCTTCTGCTGTGTTGGGAAAGTTTTAAGTACCTCAAGAGCAGACATGGCCGTAGGTGTTTGGGCCAAGTCATCCACGATGTTGTAGCTTATAGCAGCTCTAGCCATGACATTGTTGGCAACCCGCTGTATGGGGGGCCATGGGGGAAAAGGGGGTAAGTGAAGAGGTGTATTGGTTGTTTTGGACGTGGATGTCGCTGATGGATCAATGGGTTTGGTGTTAGTTTCGTACTGATTTCATCTGGTCTGTAAATTGATCTCTTTGGTTATCAAGGCTAGCAGGTGATGAACACCTATTTTTGTTGTCGTAGGTGCAGTCGGGGCGGTCGGATTGGGTTGGGGAGCCGGTGCAGTTGCTACCAGTCCTTGGACTAGTAATGGGTTTTGGATAACCATAAGAGGAGGTCCTGGTGGTGCTGGGTTGGGTTGAAAGGGGGTTGCCGTATTGGTGGCATGATGAACCTCATTCTTAATGGCCTGCTTAGCATGATCCATGAAGGGACATTCATGTGTATAGTGCCCGTAGAACTCGCATAATGTGCAAGGTTGGTTTGTGCGCAACGGAGCGTTGCATCTCGGTGTGTTTGGTTGTTGAGGATTTTGGGCTGGCTGGTTTTCCCCAACATTGTTGGGAGGATTTGGTTGTTGAACGCCTCCCTGCAGTTGATTGTTACCTTGGTTTTGGGCTCAGTTATTTCTGGCTTGCCCTTGTTGGTTATTGGGGGTTGGCTGGTTGGGATGGTTTTGCTGTGAAAACACCTGTCCCAAAGGTGCTGGTGGAGGGGGGGCGGGGGCTTGAGCGGCTTGCACAGGTGGTGTGTAGTAGACATGGGGGGGTGGAGGTGCCACAAATGTGAGAATTTGTCCCACATATTGTTGTGCCAGCCAAGCTAATGCCTGGGTCTGCTGTTGCGACGCAGGTTGTGCATAGGAGGTTGTAGCTCCGGATTGAGACATCATTCTTGCATAGTCAGGAGCTTGGTTTGTGTAGGCAACACTAGGGGTGTTTCTTGGTCGAGGTGGCACCATAGGTGGTGTCAGACGGTGTTGTGACTGGTGGAAGACGAAACCTATGATGCCATCTACGACATGGGATGCCCCCGGCGCATCACGGTAGGACCTGCCTGCACGGGGAGCGTCTAGAATGATGGTGTAGAGGTATCCATATTGTGCGTAAATGAGGTCAAACTGTTGGGCCTTCAAGATGGCCTCTTCCTCTATTTGGGGATGTTTAGAGGTGATGTCCTTGGCTATAGGTGGTAGCAAGGTTTTCAAGAACTAGTCCAGGAAGATCCTGTCATCAAGCTTGATCTTGCACAAGCTGCGACGTCGCCTCCACTCATGGATGTGGTCGGTGATGTGGGTCGTAGTGTTCTGGCGGCAATATAGCAAGATTTTCATTCCTTAATAATTATCTAACGGGGAGTTGGAAATATTATAGGAACATAAAGGCCAAAGAGTTGAAGTCTGGGTACTTGGTTTGTGGTAGCTCAATGTACCATTTGGCTGCAACACTTGTGAGGGTGCGTTGGAACAGTCTGAGTCTGATCAAATCATATACGATGCTGTTTGATGAGCACCATAGGTGAAATGTCATGATATGGTTTTGGGGGCACTCCC
Organism: Pseudotsuga menziesii; assembly: GCA_001517045.1. Lineage (NCBI taxonomy): Eukaryota > Viridiplantae > Streptophyta > Pinopsida > Pinales > Pinaceae > Pseudotsuga > Pseudotsuga menziesii. The sequence goes on along the minus strand of LPNX010250179.1, from coordinate 137,329 downwards.
TTGCCTTCCCTTCAAAATTAGGGATGTATGAGGGGATTTTGGTTGGCATGGGAGGCCAAAAGGTTTGATGATAGATGAGGTCATTGGTTAACCTGGCCAAGTTAGGCAGGTTGAGGCATGCCATGAAGGGGAGGTTTGACCCAAGGTTGATGTGTGATGGACAACCAATGGTAGTGGGGTTTGTAGGAACATGATGTACCTGCATGACTAGGGGTACTTGTGACACAGTTGCGGACGGGCCACTACCCCCAAGTGTGATAGGAGGGGCCATGTAGGTGGAAGGGCCACTGCCCCCATGCATGCCAAGAGGGGCAGTGTGAGTGGAATGGCCACTACCCCCAGGCATGATAGGTGGGACAGTTTTATTGGTAAGTATGCGTGGAGGAAGCTGACTTATGACAGTCTGCATGACATTGATAGGACCGCCGGTATGGGTGTTGGTGGTGGTGTGGGGTATGGACATGGGTCCACTTCCAATCACCAAGCCGGAAAGTGGATCCAGGTTTGCACTAGCCATGGGGCTAGATGGTGCAGTGTGTAAATCTAGCTCAGATTGACATGATTTTGAGTTTGAGTCAGAGGACGTGTGGCCTTTTGACGATGTAGAGGGTTATCAAGAGTGGTCTTGACGATGTTGGTTCAAGGACCCGAACTGTGGTGGATCGCCTCTTAGGCGTGAAGAAGAGTGTGGGGGATCAATTTTGTCTGGTTGGTAGATCAAGTGGTGAGATCTGGTAGTGATGTTCAGGACCCCAGTTTCAGTGAATTCCTATTGGCTTTCAGGTGGTCACTTGGCCACCAAGACTGCTAGGAGACAACGCTTGGATTTTTCCTCACGGGAGTGCTAGTCAATCAGTAGGGGTCGTTTCTTGTTTTGCTTGGCAATTCCTCTCAGCGACCAACTACTTTTGGGTTCCCATGGTACTCCTCACAATGATTTTCTGGGCTGAGCCCAAGTACTTCCCATGATTAAGGTAGTCAGGGACTTATGTCCTCAAAGACTGCAAGTGTCTGAATTAGTGTAAATTAATAAATTTTAATGGTTGGCTCATCGTCATGAACTGAGTTTGGTTATCTTATTTGGTATGTTTATATGCATGCCCATTATATTTCTGTTACTCACTTGGTGGCTGCTTGTATGGTTTATGAATATTTCACAGAAATTTTGTGGTTCGTTACAGAACTTACAACATGGGTAATCCTCTTATGAAGGCAATAAATTCTGAACAGAAAATTTGAAACATGTCATAAATGAATTTGAACTATGGTAGACTTACTAGGTGACTTCCTTACACCTGTATTTTTCTTCGATCACGAAAGAGTGATGGGCTCTCAACACAATGGGACTAAGCCCATCCGTAGATCCTCAGGTCACTCTCCGAGTGCAAGGTCGGTCAACAGGGAGGATGCGAACGCCGTGAGGCCCCCTGGGCCTACCACCCCCTCTACCTTGCAAGTCACCCATTTTTAGTGGTCTTGAAAAATCACAAGTGAAGTGCCTATTACTATACGAGCTTCACCCTTTGTCTTATCCCAGAATACCCCAGAGGGTGATGACTGGGTAGAGGAGGAAGGGCTAGGAAAGGGGTTAATTTCCAATCCTTATTAAAAACTGAAATTTAACCTACAATAATGTATTCAAGCCTTAAAACAGATTCATTGTACCATTAACCAGTTACATTTATCATTGATTTACACAAATTGTATGAAAATGAAAACAAACTGTTGGATAGAGGCGGCTGAGCCGCACTGACAGTTTAGACAACTTAAAAAACCAAATTTGAGAGATAGGTCGCCTATTTCGGGGCCAATGTGGCGAGGGGGTTGCCAATTTTTCCAAAATACAGGCGAGGGGGTCGCTCAGGAAAAAAAAACAGGAGTGATCTGCTCCCTGAGAGGGAAGTCACACCTTTCGGGAAAAACTGAGCGACCTGGTCACCTATTTTAGCCCGATAAGTGTGACCTGGCCCGAAAATAGGAATTTTTTTTAACCTAAGCTGGGAATGACTGACAGTAACTTGTACTGTGGCTGAACGGGCTCGGTTTCGCATTAAGGAGGCTCGACTATGAACTTAAATGCAGAAAAACAAAGATCTAAACTAGATTTAACAGAAATTGAAACTAGGGCAAGAAAACATAAATGAAAACTGAAAAACTTGAAAGCAATCCAGGGATCCTTTGGGACCGACCTGGTACGGTTGCCAAATATGTAGTAGGGATTTTTCCCTAGCTATAGGCAGGAATGACTACCTTCCGTCTATAGGACGGAAGGGTAGGGTTCCTGTGGGTGGAAGAAACCTTCAAAGAACTGTTAGCTTTGAGCCATGAAACCCTGCAGGAAACTGTTAGAGAAAGAATAAATAGTTGCAAGAAATCAGAGGAGAACCTGTAAGAAAATATGAGGAAATAAACCTGCAAACAAAATAAATTAGAAAACTAGCATGAGCATGAAATAAAACAAAAATATACCTTCAGTCTTGGTGGAAATGGGCCACCATGCCCTAGCTTTGGAAGCACCTCTCTCAATGGGATGGAATGTTGGCTCATGGAGCAATGGAGTAGAGGGAGGGTGAATGGCTTGAGAGGAAGAGGTTCTCAAGGCCCTCACATGGGCAGCATAACGATAGGGAGAGAAGGAGTGTTTTGAGAGTGACCCCTGCCCCTCTATTTCAGGCTTTTCTTTGAGATTTTAGGGTTTTAAGCCCCTGGTTAGGGCTTTAGCCCCTTTTTTGGGCTTTCATCCCCTTTCACCCAATTCTTAGCTCCTTTGGGGGTTTTAAGCTCCTTTGAGGGGTTTTAGCCCCTATGAGAGCTATTATGGCTATTTTTAGGGGGTTTTAAGCCATTTTCATGTTTTTAAAGCCTTTGCAAGGGTGTGGGGGTCAAATGAGGGTAGTGAAGTAGATGTCTTTGGGTGGTGTAGGTCATGTAGAGCTCACTAAGGGATTTTTTGGGTTAACAAACCCTAAAAACTAAATTTACACAAAGTGTAAATAATGGCCAAGGACCATATAGATCTGATACCAATGTTACACCGTATATGGTGTAATGGATAATCCGAATGTATCCAAGTCTAGGGAGAAAGATGTTCCATCTTCAAATAATTAAATATATAAATGTATACTAAATGAATGGATGATAAATTACAATGGATATGGTTGCCTTAAATATGGCTTGGCCATCACAGATTGAAGAGACACTTCTCTTCATAAACTATATTTTAATATTATTAATTACTATTAGGAATAGTTACCTATTTATTACTATTTTATTGTTGTAACTACCACTACTCAAATTGCAGCTAAGGTTTGAAGCAAAGTTTTGGAAGGAAAGAAGGTTATTCAAAATCCAGGTTTTAAAATGCTTGAGGACAAGTAATATTGGGTGGGGAGGAGTGTCATGTGCCCATCCAGATAATACCGCTTGCAAACAATGTTTCATCAACCTACTAGTTCCCTAGGTTGAGGTGGAGACATATATTTTGTAATAAGAGATCTATAGGACCCAAAATGACCTTAGTTTACCATATTCACATAAAAATGGGCCACATAAATTATAAATGTTAAGAAAATAAGGTTGCATTGATTCATGAAGACAATTGGAAGCTTGTGGAGTCTTTGGCCGACTAGATTCCCCACACACTTGGCATGACCTTCATCCAAATTCGAACCCAAGGGGAATGAAACATTATTGGAGGATGATGTGGTGTCACATAGCCTATAATGATCCAAAGAATTTTAATTAGGAGATGGGATTAACTCCCATGGAAGAGGAAGATACCAAGAAGACAATGCCTGCCACTTGGAGGGAGATTCCATGTACTATATGACAACAAACGATGAAAGATTCTATGAAAAATCTGACAAATTTAGACATGATTGTAGACCTATGAAAAATTTGACATGACATGGCTAAAAATAGCCACCAATAGGGATCACTTTGGGATTTAGAGGCATCCATTTGAATTGGGGAAAGAGTTGGGGCATGAAGAAAGAAAACAAATGTCTCAGGATTTACTAAACCACTAAGTTGAGTTGGATGAAGACTATGGATGGAAATTAGACCTCATGAGGCCTCATTAAGTTTATAGAATGATGTTTAAGGAAGGATAATATATTTTTATCATTTTTTAAATGGGCTTTTTCCTTTTGGAGAGCTTTTGCTTGGCCATTGCACGGTGGGTGTTTACTCTCATTGCTTGAACAAATTTCGAGGGAGTTGGATTCCTTTCCAAGTTGGTTGAAGTTAGATTCCATTAAGACCTATAAATGGATATTATTTATGGTGTTTATTTTCAGGTTGAAGGTCCATACATCTCTAGTTATCATCTATCTCCCTCTTCTCTCATTCCTTCTTCTCCATTCCCCCACACTCTCACGTTGATGGCGCACTTATTGGAGTGGTGCTTGATCTTTGTTGAGTCCATTTGATTCCAAATATCATGTATATGATGTATGGATCTGTAATTTCATGTCAATATTCTCTGTAGATAGAAACCCAATAAACTCATGTGTGAAAATATTGCATTCTCATGCCATTGAATCACTAGTTTTCATGACTTTGGCTTTAATCTTGAAGGAGATTTATATCAGATTTGTATTAAGGTTCTTCTCTGATTTTGATGATGTTGGGGAAGAAATATATTATTTATGACTCTATTCTTTCATTTCCATATTCTATGTATATTGAAATCCAAGAAAATCATGTGTGAAAAGCTTGTATTCTCACGCCATTGAATAACTAGTTTTCATGACTTTGGCTTCAATCTTGAACGAGTTTATATCATATTTGTATGAGGTATTTTATTTGAGTTTGATGTTTTTGGGAAATACATTTGTATTTTTTATATTACCACTATATTTGATTTTACTCTCTGAACCATCTCTTCTACTTTTCACGTGTCAAATTTGAGCTATTAATGTAATTTCCCCTTAAGCAATTTCCATCAAAGTTACCATAAAAATGTTGCACATCATAATCAGTTTGTAGAGATTAATAACCATAATTAATGATAGAAATTTATGTCTTATATTCATCCCCATACTCTATTGTGAAATTTTGGATGGTCGTACTTGATTTGTAGAGGAAAATTGGCCTCTACCCCTAGGGGGTTTTGACCTCAATTTTAAGGAAATTTGCACCTTTTATCCTTAGCCCCAAATCAAGTTTTAGAAGATTAAAGTAAGATACAAAGTGTTCATAGGTCATATTGGTATGTTATAAGACTCATCATACCCTTTCATTTCAAATTCGATACCATTTGGAGTCAGTTGGAACCCCCTATAGTCTTGACTAGTAAAGCTCAAAAATCGCCCAAATTGCACTTTTCTCCAAAATTCCAAGTAGGGACATTACAGAAACATAATTAAAAGAGAGGTCAGGGATAAGAGATGTGTGTAAATTTTTGAAAGGTTTTTGTAGTTGCTCCTTTCTCTTTCTCCAGATCTGCTCCTTGATACCTAATGCTGATCCACAAAACCACAAACCCAAGATTTCTCAATCCAATTTGACACTTAATAAAGAATGCAAATGAATTGAAAACAAATAAAAAATTAACTATATAATCAATTTCAATTAAAAGACAAAACATTCTTTACGTCAAAACACAATCGCAAGAACACACGATTGTGGGAGAAAAAGATGTCAAATCTCAATTATAGGAATGAAACAAGTACACGATATACCTTCTCAATGCTCGACACATTATCCAACTCGAAGATTTTATTATCTCTTCTCATGCACTCTGACAATCACACTCTAGTCCACTAGATGTATATGAGGGGTCAAGTTTCATAAGGCCGTTAACTTCAAGATTCAGGGATGCAAGGGTTAGTAATAGGTATTGCTAATGAAAATGGATGAAGGGCGTGTGAGTGATTAGTACAACATTATTTTCAATGTCTAGTTCCCCCATGGTCCATTTCATTTGCCTTTCATGTTTGGAGGAAATAGTTGTAAATGGTTGCCACATGTTTTGGGGAGTTGCAAAAGGGAAAATTGGATTGTACAACTTCCTTAACTCCCATATTTTAAATTTTTATATTCTTTTGATGAAAATATAGGGAATTCACAACCAAGTCACATGAAACATGCGAATGATTTGCTCCTTTCCAGTGTTCAAGGTGTGAAAAAATAGTTTTTCATGCATTCGTTCCTTGTTCAAGAGTAAGGCGTGAATGAATCCTACCTTACTAGTTTGTAGGGCATTTATTTACCCTTTTTTGGGTTTGCAATTCTCATAATTGATTAAAATGATGCTGGGATTTCATTTTATATGAGTTGGGTCACCAATAAGGGTTAAATCATAGGATATTCCATCCATAAATGCCCTTTTTGTGAGTAATCAATGACACTAATGAGTGTATTCTTTTGAATTGTCGTCACAAATGGAGAAGTGTTGATTTAATATCTAACAATTGGGGTCATGGATTGTTTCCCTCTTTGAGGTTTTAACCACATAAAACATCAATGTTTTGATATGTGATATGTTTGTGTGAGTATTTTCTCAAGTGTTCGATCTTCTCGAAATACCCTGTGTTAGTCAAACACGGCATCAAAGAACTTATGAAGTTCCATTTACATTATTTATCAAGATCTTGAACCGATGTAGCTGTGTGTATAAAATGTTTTTTAGATTATGTTATTTCGATGCATTTCTAGGTTGATATAGATGTTCGATTATGTTTGAAGCATCTCTTTTAGTTGAAATTTCTTTTCATTTCACTAAAAAAGGTTTATGCTTTCTCAAGATACAACCATTTTACTATATTTAGAAGGAAATTGTTTACATTCACGACTAAAAAAAAATCCTCATATTCTTTTATATTTTACCCTGGTTTTTTGTTTTATTCCTAGTTTGTGTTGGAGTCATTATCCAACCTACACCTCATTATTTGGCATGATTTGGCTAATTTACCACTTATCCTAAGTTATTGACTCGAATATGTGACTGCATCAACAACTGGATCATCCTCCTTCAATCAGGGAGGCTAACTCTGTCTTCCCCTTTAATCGGGGAGACTAACTGAGCTCCCTCCTTGAATCAAGGAGAAAATCTGGGTTGATATGCTTGACCTAAGCACCCCAAATCAGTTAACTGATGGTTATTCCACCAAATTTCAGTTATACTGCAGTTGTATAGGCGCCTCCATCATTATTTTGCCTATTTTTGGTATTTTCTAGTTAACCGGAGTGATTTAAGGCACCTCCAACAAATTTTGGTGACTCAGTTTAGTTTAGTTCACTTGATCTCACCTAACTGAAGTCATACATGCACCCTCACCTACTGATTGACATGCATTTGAGTTCTATTAAGTTAGACTTAGTCATAACTGCCTCCGATTAAGTTATAGTTGATTATGGTTGTGATTAGTGGTTAATTGATTTGTCGATTGTGGCTAATTAACAGCCAAGCCACTCTCTTGTATGCAATTTTAATGACCTCCTTGGAATTCAAATTGTCTAGCTATTCATGCCACTATATGACATTGTATCTTTACTTTTGATTAATGATAACAATTTTACAGTTGCAACTCCTAATTGCAGTGTTTTCATGTCATTTATCTTTGTAATTGATCCTTGAATCTTCTGTAAGTTGTTCCTTGGTCCTCATATTACTGTGACTCAATTTTCATAGTTTTTTACCTTTTTGGTCTATGTATTCTCTTTTTTTGTGTGTTTTATTGTGAACTCGAAAAATTAGAGACAGTGAAAATAGTTTTATTGCTTGCATATGATCTTTGTTGTGCACCTTGTGCAAACTCAGTAAACCAGAAACAATGAGAAGACTTACATTTTTGAGTAATCCAACCAAGGAGTAACTTAGGTTTCAAAATTTTGTCATATCAAAGTTTTTTGGGTAGGCATGCTCTCCCAACAACAACTACAACTCCATTCTCCTCCATAATATTACTATATCTATTGTTTAACTCACTTGATTGAAAGTTAATTTAATAAGAAAGAGGCCTTGGGTTCAAGCCTTTTTTTGTTACTTTTAGTAAAAGTTCATGTAACTTTAATTTATAAAGTAATTGTATTGTAGAAGTTCTTCCCATTTATTTTATAAAAGTGGGTCACTTAATTTAAAACAACTTATTTGTAAAAGTGAGCTTGCATGTAAAGTTAGTAAGGGGGGAATTCTTTACTGCATTTTTTTATCACATCACTACGTGGATCAACCTTTTCTTGTCATGTGGCTCTCTGGTCCATTTTTATTCCTTTCTTCAAAAGGCCACAACTTTGACATCTAGAGTCCATTTTCACTATCATTTTTTTAAATGCTTATTTCTCAAGATCTTTGTGTCTAGATCATTAGTTTTTGCAATTTAATCATTATTACTTGTATATTCTAATATGACCACTCCAAGTGATATTCTTGTTACTGGTACCAAGTACTTTTCATGGAAATATTGTATGGAGGATGTTCTATTCTATGAAGAAGGGGACTTTACTGGATTACCTTGGGAAAGAAATTGCCCTCATTGAAGCTAAAAATAAAATTAAAGAGGACAACAAAGGTGACAAATCTCATGGATTAATAGGGATGTCCATCTCTCATGAGTTATGATTCCACATTGAAGTAATTGAGAAATCAAATAAGGCTTGGGAAAAGTCAGAAACTGTATTTAGTAAACATAATGAGATTAGAGGTCATTGTCTTGAAAATAAATTGGTTACTTTAAATCCAAGTGATTTTTATTGCATTCGAGACTATCTATCTCAATACAAAACCCTTAGACTTTTAGTTGAATAATGCAACATAAAAGGTGAGAAAATCAATGTATCTATCATATTATTTCTAATTCTGGTCCCGCTTATTCCGTTTTTGTATCTACTTTTTACTCTATCAAAGAAGTTATGGGGTCTACTTATAAAGACCCCACACTTGAATACTTTTGTTATTTTTAGATTCAATAGCAAGATAATATTTGACATCTTGGAGTGATCACCATTGTTGATATATGTAGAAAAGCCTTAGTGGCACAAAAAAAGGATAAGTGCAAGCAACCCAAGAAGCAACAACCTCACAAAAATAAGTAAACAAGGGTCCCAAAACCTCTCAACCATATCATCCTTCCAGTGGTGACAAATGAACCAAATCAAAAGGTAAGAAGACTGAGCACCATTACAATTATTGCAGGAAACTTGGTCATGTGGAATCTAAGTGTTTCAAGAAGATGACATCCTTGAAAGCAACAATGAAGAAGCACAACATTAAACTTGTTGCTTCCTCAAACTCTACTTCTCATGGACATGCACTTTCTGCTTCTAGTTTTTCCTTCAATGCATCTTCTTCTTCTTCTTCTAATGAGTTGTTCATTGATTCTGGAGCATCTTATCATATGGCTATGAATAAATCCATTTTTTTATGCTCTAAATGAATGTAACACCAAACAAATATTTGTTTGTGATAATAGATCTCTTAATATTACAGGCCCTATGGAACAATTTAGCTAGATGATGGTCATCTCAATGATGTATTATGTTTTCCAAGAATTTCTTGCAATTCGTTGTCAGTCTATCGAATCACTCATTTTGGTGAAGGTAAGAATTTATATTTTACACCTCACCAATTTGTAATCAAGGATTTCAAAGATCATAAGAATTTCCTAGCAAATGAAAGTGTGGATGATATTATTGGCTTGTACATTCAACAACTTTGGATCATCACATTTTCCTTTAGTTTTTATTGCTCATAGTTGTGATGACTTGAAAAAACCTTGGCACGACCTATTTGGTCATTTCAACTATCCTCATTGCAACAACTACGTAATCAAAAAATGGTGACTGGTATTCCTCTTGTTTCTTGCAGAGATGGTGTTTTCCTCGGGTATGTTCTCAACAAACATCATCAGGACAATTTTGGAAAACATGCTTCTTGACATGCCTTGACACCCTTGCAGCTTGTTCATAGTGATTTGTGTGGTCTTCTTCTTTCTGTTTCTTTTTTATTGCTTCAAGTATTTCTTAATTTTCAACGATTTTTTCTCCACATGAACTTGGGTTTACTTCTTAAAACTTAAAAGTGAATTTTTTGACAAGTTCTTAGCCTACAAATCCCTTGTGTAAAAAAATTTTAGACATATGGTGGCGAATATGTAAACAAAAAATTTACAAATTAATGCACCGCAAAGGTAATTCAAATACAACATATTGTTCCATACACACCATAACAAAATGGTATCGTTGAGAAAATTAATCACACATTAAAAGAAATGGCTATTTGTACGATCCAAGCTAAGGGATTAAGTCTTCAATTTTAGGCTTAAGCCATTAATCGTGCTAATTACATAGTCAATTGCACTCCCACCAAGACTCTAAAAGTTATAACATCGAAATAAGCATGGAGTAACATTAAACCAGATGTCAACCACTTTAGGGTGTTTGGTGGTGAAGCACGGGTTCACATTCTTGACAAAAAATGGAAAGTATTACAACCTAAGAGTGAAAAACGCATATTTGTGTTGGAACGTGTAATTTTAATATTATATGTGTTATGATGTCTAGTATGATGTTGTAACACGACTTATCTAACAAAGGAATGCATAAATAACTCTAATATTATGTAAAAGGAGTTATCCCACATGCATCATAGAGTAATATTCTCCTATCACCATTCATTATATAAGGAGGTGGAAAATAATTTATCCCACATGTATTATGGGATGTTATTCTTGCATACCTATAGTTATATAATAGAGGTGAATGAGTTTCTTTGTGTTATATGTTGTGTATTGCATTGTAATGCTATTGTAAAGCTATGATAACATATGTGTAGCAGAGCTCAAGTCTAATATTAGAGATATATAAAGAATTAGAATACAATACTTTCCTAGGGATGTTTCCCCTTTTGGGGTTTTACCACACATATGTGTTGTATCATTTATTTTCTTTTGTCTTTAGTTTCTTACGTTGATTATTTTTGTTTGTATAGATAGAAGGCTAGACTAGTAGATTCTTGCTTTGGATGTTAAGCAAATATATTTTTGCATGTTATGCATATTCTAAATATTCTAACATGGTATTAGAGTTGGTTACTATGCTCTATCTTCTTTGGTATTTTATTTTTTATTTTTTTACAAGCAACAATTCTTCAATTTTTTTGGGGCCCCCTCCATATCTAGTATATTTTCCATCAGATCTATCAAACCCTTATGGTTATTCTTTAGACCTAGGATTTTGCTACATGTTTGATATTTTTTATCCAACCCTAACCCTTACCATTTAATTTTCATATTAAAAAAAAGAAAATTCAAGTTTCTCTTGATTTTTATTGTATGTATGAATTGAAATGCATATAATACTAACTTGATATCAAGGATTTGTCATTTTTGCAGTAGATATGGTGTTTGTTTAGCTTTGGTTGTGTTTTGGCACAAGTTTTTGTATAGGACGATGACTATTTTCAAAACTTTCCATTTTTTGAATAGCTTCAGGAAGTTTAGGGAAAACACACACTTTTTGATCTGAGGAAGCATGTATACATGCGCCTTTCCTAATTAAAAGAGTGTATACACATGTCTGTTTTGTAGAGAAAGTGCGTTGTCCCTATTTTCGACAAAAAATTAATCTAAATCAATTTTATGTCCATTTTTTCTACTATAGGTTTGCAGATATGTCAGTTAGCTGCTATCTTGTTTCATCATTGTTGAGAAATTTATGGTTTTTCATCACTTTTTCTTCTAGATCTTAGCTTTTTGTGACAAGGATTTTTTTTCATTAGTGTTAGTTTTTTGTCACACTCTGACTTCAGAAGTAGTTTTTATTCCTCAATTAATTAGATCTAACTATCTCATTTGGAAGCAAAAGATAATTGATGTTCTCAGGAGTAAGAATCTATCAATATTAGTTAAAGGTGACCAAATGAAACCAACTGATGCAAAAGACATAACTATATCGGAAGATCAATGTGGAAAAACAATAGGAATGATCATTGGACGGAGTGCCATTGACAAGAATGGAGAAAAAATAGGTGGAGACAAGGGTGAATATCTAATTAACACACTGATGGTAGAATCCAAATGCCAACAACATCTTCTTCATAAATTTCTAGTTAAGCTTATCAAAGGCTTTTGATAAGTTGAGCTTGATTAGCATGCCATATTTTTTGGTGGTTTTAAGCAAGTGAATAATCTCATGAGAAATAATGATGCCATCCAAAATTTGTCTTCCCTCTACATATCTATATTGCTCCTTTGATATGAGGGAGGATAGAAGTGGCTTGAGCCTATTGGCAATGGTTTTAGCGATGATTGTGAAGATAACATTGTAAAGGGTGGTAGGTAGGAACTTACCTGTGGAGTCACCTCTGTTTTCCTTGGGGACAAGAGAGAGAAAAATTGAATTGAAAGGTTTCAAGATCTTCCCTATTTTTCTGGAGTCTTCAATAATAGCTAAAACTTCCTCCTTAATGGTATGCCAACATGCATGGAAGAAATTAGCCGTGAAGCCATTCGGGATTGGGGCCTTGTCATTTTTTAGTTGTTTGACCGCCTCTTCAAGCTCTACCATCTCAATGGGTCGAAGTAAGAGTTCATTTTTTTCTTGAGTCACTAAGGAGGGGATATTTTCAAGGATTTCCTTCATTTCAGCGCTTTTGTCCAGATATGGATCTTCCATTAGTGTTACAAAGAGAAATTCCTATGGCTTGGGTTACCACAACAGACATCTTGACTCTAGAAATCAATCCTTTCCAATAAGCAATAGAAATTAAATGTCTAACACTAAAGGATTAGACCTCGTACCTTATTCCGGACGGTTGAAGTAGATCCCCGTTGAGCTTTCCAACTTCAGCTTGAATTGATAGATTACTTCCTCAACAATAAGTAAACAATACAAGCATTCTATATATCATGGTGTTAGATCTATTATAGCATATATAATCAATAATGTATAAGCATTTGACATAATCCCATGGATAAAATATTCATTCAAACACACATTATTGGACAGGAAAATATATTTCTATTAATATAAATCAGAGATTACAAGATACAACCTCTATCGGCACGTCTGCGAACCGGAGAAACTGAATCCCCCACTTGGGCTTCCACCACTTCAATCCTCCATCTCTCGATAGAAAGCTCACAAGCAAAAGGCAAGCTTGGGAAGAACACAAAATTTCTCCAAGGAACAAAGGGATGCAGACTCAAGCATAAGTTCTGGCAACAATGGACTATAGTTTCTTTGCTCTCAATTCTCTCTTATGCCTTCAATGTACCAAGGAGTTCCTTATATAGAATTTCAAAGGGGTAATGAAAGGTCGAATCCGAGTGATCTCAAGGAATATGGAAGGCCAGGAGTCAAGTGAGTCAGATCCACGTCAAGGAAAACTCCAAAAGGATTTAGATTTTGTACACATCCCGATGTACGCAGTTTTAGAGGTGAAACCCACGTATGTACGCGATTATAGGTTTAAAAGTCACGTGTATCATTTTTCACATGTTTTTAGGGATGATCAGGGAAACATCAAAGGAAAAAAAATGGTCCAAGGGGTCTAAGGAGTCTGCAGCGGGACAGGGGAAGGCCATACAAAGTGTGATTCACATGGAGTGGTGAAATCAGCTATAACAGATGCCCCCTAATGGGTGAGGTCAGAGGTGTCATACGATGGCCGAAATACATTATAAGTCCATCCTAGAAGTGGAGTGATGAAGGATCCCAAATGGAAGATCAACCACCCAATCAGCTTAGTACAATAATACAACTCTACACATAACTACAAATACATATAGCAGTCCTGGATACATAAGAGTACAATGGCCATGAATAGGCATGATACAAGATATCACATAAGTGGTCATCACCACGTACAATATACATAGATCAGAATCTCCATGATGAAGATATACAAAGGACCATGATCTCCATAATGGCTGAAGATATATAACAGATCGAGATCTCCATAGTGGCTGGAAATATCTGACATATACTGGAATCAAGTCACGAGAGCTGAAATCTCATGAACACTGGCACGATCAAGGAGGTAGCATATAAGAGATGCCACCAATTCGGAAGGTCTTCTACACAAACCGCTACGAGTACATGTCCTACTATGTGAATAGAGGTGTTGAGGTCGAACATAGTAGTCCATCATCTGATTACCGGTCATTGATGTATACTGTTAACAAACGCAAGATCACCCACCGATAATGAAAATGGGAATCAAGGTACTAGAGTGCAAACTAACAAGTGTGAATAAATGCGTTGAGGTCGAACACTTGAGAGGATCCATCAATCAAGGGACATTGATGTATTCCCAAATACTGTCGATGGCGAGAGAACCTGCCATTGATGACTGTAAGTCTCAAGGCACTCAAAATGACTCTAGATTCCAATCCCAGAATAAATGATCTAAAGTCGATGGGATGAAATCCGCTGGAAGGAGGGAATTAAGGCATCCCCCATCATCCAACACGAGGTACTCAGCAAAGCTGTATGATGTGGAAGGACTCGATCATAAGGTGCACGGACCAGTAACTGTACCGGGAATGGCTGACATGCAAAGTCAGGATAACTGAGGAATGGCCGACTCAGGCTTCAACTTCCTTTGAACAAGGGAATAACGACGTATGGTGACTGAATAAAGGCAGCATAGACTCGATATACAAACTAGGACCTCTCTGCGACACAGGAGGCATCGATAGAGGCTCCATAGGGACTGGAAGCTTAACCAGTCGGTGGAGATAAACTCAGATAAATGAGTACAGCTCCTAAAGTCAAACTATAAACCCAACCAATGGATATGATATACAGTGCTCTGTTCGAAGGCGACACGACTCGACAGCTACCAAAGATAACATCTTTCCTTGTCCGGCTTTTTGGTTTTTTGATTTTTTTTTGGACTTTTTCAATTATTTAAAAATCTTGAAAAAGAATAAAATTGCTTTATAGTTACAGACTAGGAGGAGACGAGTGTCAAGGGACAAACAAACTAGTTCCATTCAGCGGAACATACCTATGCTCAATGCAAGGAGACATGTGTAGGATAGCTACACTCAGGGGAAAGTCCCCTCCTGGTAAAATTCAGGAATCAAGCTGCAAAGGATATAAAAAATGGCTCTGCATGGCTAGATATGAGACAAGCTCATGCTATATGGCTAAAACACAATGTCAGGGGAGCCGACATAAAGCTCAATAAGGCAGGCAAAGCTCATGATAATGCATTCACAACTTGACATAAGGGAGTCCCGGGGAAATGGACAGTATAAAGTTCAAGAGGAGTATGAAGCTCTTACTCAAGGACATGGCAGGACGAAAAGGGACTCCCGGACCTAAGAGAGGACTCACAACATGGGTACCAAATGAAAAAGGGAGCTAACTAGGACACCCATGTATAGGAAAGCTCTACCATTCACATAGTACCACTTCTAACAGTAGCATGAAGGTTCCGTGATACCATGGAATGGGTTCGTACCTAAGGTTAAGATGGAACGGTCATAAGGCAATGTATCAGTGTAAGCGGATGTGACATCCTAACCTATATGCCAGTTCAGACATAATACCTATGATAGGCATGAACATGTCAAAACCTCAGAGAGAGTGTACAAAAACTGGACCCTACATGACAACCATATTATTCCAAAACAACCCAAAATAGTCAATAAAGAATCCAAACTATAGGATATATGGAGGAATGATCATGACAACTTCTCCCAAAGGAAATAATGTGGTGAACGATGGGACATAAAAAGGAAAATAAGGTGTAGACCCAAGGTTCACGCATCCACTACCACCCCCATGAGGGTGACCACTAGTGTAAAGACCAAGCGAAGGGAATAAAAATCCTCCACAAATGGAGTAGAGGAAGGAATGTGACCAATCCAAAATCTATGAGCACGGTAAGGGGCTGTGATGCCCCCAGGTCTGACACCAGGGTCCATACTAGGACCAAGGATAGGTGATAGGATACTAGGCATGCTGAAAATAAAAGGACCTGAACTCAAGAGAGCATAAATATACTCAAGTAACCACGATCCCAAAGGCCAACTAGTGCACAAAGAGCACACTCCTAAGAAAATCTACAGCCAAAATACAAGTAAACCAAGGGGAGGATATGTGAGCTCCCGAATGCAGCAGGTATGTCTCACCTAGGAGAGGCTTGAAACTCCCATACACTACAAGTGGAGGTATGTAACCAATTATAGTGGCTCTCAGCTTCAACACATAAAGCAACTATGTTGTTCGACCCCAACCTGGCCGGGACACCTGCAGAATAACCCCTGCAAAGTACCCCCTCGATATCCTAGGTAAGGCCATTAAGGTCACCTCAATATAATCAATGCTCAGGAGGACAGTCGCAAGCGGGATTGACCGTATGGGCAGGGTAGCAAAGTCCGAAACTCTCAAAAGAGCCCCCAGATATGAATACAATCCTGGAAATATCTTCGGTGCTACTCAGTTATGACTAGGGGTCATCCCAATCAATAACCGCTCACACTGCCTTGTGCTTAACTCCCTTTTGAGAGGACGATCCTGAGAAACACTGGTTATACCAAGGATTTCACACACTCACCTGGACAGACACATACATGTTGCTGTTTAGTGGTCTTGGAGAATTTACTCACAATGAACTATTCCAAGACCCTAAAAACTAATATTGTTGGTGAACCCTATCAAATAAAATAGTGTAGTTCATTTTAATTAAGCGTTGATTTTAATTGGCTATAATTACTCAAAGGGAAATGGCCGTGCAACTAGTGATGTGAAGACTCAACAGTGAAATAAAAGTGCACACCATAACAAACAATGCTAAGTGCAATCTTTGTCAAATGAAAAATAGGGTATGCCACTACATGAGATGCATAAATATATATTTCTTTCCGAATGCCAATGCAATCCTTCCTATATGAAAGCCTAAACACAACTCTCATCCAAGCAATCCAATGCAAGTACCTTCTCAAATCCATATCTAAGATGCAAATAAGAGTGCAACTACTTTGTATTTTTCAATATAAAAGAATGAAAAATGCGATAAAAGTAATCTAAAACTCTCAGTCTTTGCAACAAGTATAAAAGACAAGCCCAGCAAGACACCAAAACAAAAGAGTAATGCACTAATGGCAAAACAAAAAGGATAAATGACTAAAACTACTTTCAAAGAAAAATCAATGAAAAAGCGGTCTCTGGTCACAGAAGAAGCATCCAACAGACAACATCAGACCCAAGGAAGACCCAACCACACTCACAACCCACCCGACAACTTCCCACAACATCAAACTCACCAAAAGGGAGGATGTACGCGACTGTTTAAAGAACAACTGCGTATATACGCGACTTTTGGCCAAAAACCTGCGTGTATACGCGGATTTTGGCCAAAAACCTGCATGTATACGCAACTTTTGGCCACAAATCCGCGTATGTACGCGACTTTTGGCCAAAAACTTGTGTATACAGAGAAGGTAGTGGTAAAAAGCAGGCCAAGGGTCAAACAAATAAAGGGGAGTGTCAATGGATGAGCATACTATAAAATGCAACACAGAAACAAGGAGAAACAAAGAGCAAATCAATAATATCAAGCCCATTGTGCCCGCAAACCCGAAATAAAAACAAGGAACATCCCCAGCGGATTCGCCAATTCTATTACGGAGAGAAATTCCTATGGCTTGGGGTACCACAACACACAGCTTGACTCCAGAAATCAATCCTTTCCAATATGCAATAGAAATTAAATGTCTAGCACTAAAGGATCAGACCTCGTACCTTATTCCAGATGGTTGAAGTAGATCCTTGTTGAGCTTTCCAAGTTCAGCTTGAATTGATAGATTACTTCCTCAACAACAAGTAAACAATACAAGCATTCTATATATCGTGGTGTTAGATCTTTTTTTTTTCCTCGGAAAAAATTCATAATTTTATTTCAAAGTAGAACAAAATTACATCTGCACATGTAAGAGGATCACTAGGATCCCTACATTGTCACATATTTGCTGTCTCATAATGTCATAACCAAAAAATTTACAAAACTGTAACTGTATAAGCATATCAGCTAGATACATCAGAGAAAATATGGGTATCACAACCCAAATCAGAAGTAAACAAAAACATCAGATATACTGCCGATAGCAAAGGCCACCACCTCTGAAAACACCGTCGCCGCCGCAAAGATCCCTAAGGACACAATACGGGTCGCCACGCAAGAGTATATCCACATTCACCGCCTCCGCCATAAGGCAGGCGATCTTTCTATGCAATAGATGATCTAGCAGCCCCGAAAGTTAGCCAGAACCCTCGACCCCAATTCTTGATTCTTGGAGCCGAAGCCCTCGACCCCGGAGAAGCCCACCGATCTTGAAAACTTGGATAGCCAAAGAATCATCTCAAAACCAGAGGAAGACCATAAGCACGCTGTATCGTGAAACAACCCATGAAACCCTTTCATCAAGAAGATCCACCAATGTTGATGAGCCCGCAGGAATAGCCTATAGCCATCGCCGGAAGAGCCGTTGAAAGCAGTCCGCCGCAGCCACAAAAAGGACGTTGAACCAGCTCACCTCGTGCGTGCAACTTCCACTACGGCCATGTTGCCGCAAACAAACACCGAACCCATCCAACCACCGCCACAAAAGGGATCCACTGACTGCAAAGGCCAAACCGGCACTGAAGATCACTGGCGCCGGCGCAAGAACAGGTCGCCGCTTAGGGAAAACTGCAAAACTGGACATAGCCCACAAAAAGCTCCCACAGAGACTCATTCTTTTGCTACTGTGGACGAATGATCGGTCCATTCCTGAGCCGATCTTCTTGGATCTCGCCGCGCTCATACTGGATCGCAGGGTATCTCGAAAGACAGCGTGCCATTGCTCTATCTTCATCCTCCATGTGCATACATGAGCAGGAGTGGCGGATCTGAGAGGAGGAGGGGGAGCAAGCTTGGGCGATGGCTGCAGTTCCTCCCCAAACCCTCATCAAAGATAACACGGTTCCTATCATCATGGTGTTAGATCTATTCTAGCATATATATATATATATATATATATATATATATATATAATCAATAATGTATATGCATTTGACATAATCCCATGGATAAAATATTCATTCAAACACACATTATTGGACAGGAAAAGACATTTCTATTAATATAAATCAGAGATTACAAGATACAACCTCTGTCGGCACGTTTACGAACCGAAGAAACTGAATCCCCCACTTGGGCCTCCACCACTTCAATCCTCCATCTCTCGATAGCAAGCTCACAAGCAAAAGGCAAACTTGGGAAGAACACAAAAGTGCTCCAAGCGACAAAGGGATGCAGACTCAAGCATAAGTTCTGGCAACAATGGACTATAGTTTCTTTGCTCTCAATTCTCTCTTATGCCTTCAATGTACCAAGGAGTTCCTTATATAGCTTTTCAAAGGTGTAATGAAAGGTCGAATCCGAGTGATCTCAAGGCATATGGAAGGCTAGGAGTCAAGTGAGTCGGATCCATGTCAAGGAAAACTCCAAAAGGATTTGTATTTTTTACACATCCTGATGTACGCAGTTTTAGATGTCAAACCCACGTATGTACGCGATTATAGGTTTAAAAGTCGCGTGTATCATTTTTCACATGTTTTTAGGGATGATCAGGGAAACATCAAAGGACAAAAAATGGTCCAAGGGGTCTAAGGAGTCTGCAGCGGGACATGGGAAGGCCATACAAAGTGTGATTCACCTGGAGTGGTGAAATCAGCTATAACAATTAGTTGCTTGAAGTGGTTGCTAAGAGTGCATTCAATGTCTTCTTGTTTTTCTACCTTAGAGCCATTCTTAGTTTTTTGGTGGACAATTATGTTGGCTTGTCGGTATTGTATAGTGGCTTTGAAGAAGAAAGAAGAATTCCTTTCCCCTTCCTTTAGCCAGAGATTCCTGGATTTGGTTTTCCAAAGGATTTCTTCTTGCAATTATCTGGATTACAAGGCTTCCAGTAAGTCATTTTCTTCCTTTTTGATGGAGTCATTGTATTCATCTTGCATGATAGTTCTTTGGATGCCTGCAAGTTGTCTTTCAATCTGTTGTTTCTCTAGATGGATTTTGTTGAAGTGTTCCTTGTTCCATAATTTAACTTGCTCTTTAATCTAATTCAACTTTTGCTGAAATTTGTACATAAGAGTTCCTACAGGAGAATGCAAGTCGCTCCACCATTGTTGCATGAGGGGATGGAAATCCAGATGTCTGAGCAATAATTTTTCAAATATGAAGGGACTTCTCAAATGTTCTCCTATTTTGTCCCATTTGAGAATGATATTCCAATGATCCGAGCCGGGTGCTGGGAGAGTGAGGGCTGATATGTCTGCACCTCAAGTGAGTATGGATTCCGATATTAAAAAGCTATCAATTCTAGAGGCGATGTTTCTATCCCCAGAGCGCTTGTTATTCCAGGTATACAAGCTGTTAGCAGTGTTGATGTCTATTAGGTCTAGCTCATTGATCAAGGTATCAAAGGCTGTATTTGTGGCATTTAAGGAGTGAATTCTTCCTTTTTTCTCTTTGATATTGTAGATGAGATTGAAGTCTCCTCCAGGAATCCAATTCTTTTAGACCACCCATTGATTTAGGAGCTCCAATGAATGGAGGAAGTATTACTTTGGTTCTAACGAGAAGGTCCTGTAAGCGTTGGTGAGGATTCCCCTAAGGCTGGTCCCAAGGATACGAAATTCAATAGAAATGATAATTCTGGTTGCTAAGAAGTTTGAAAAGCATATCTCCAGAGGGTTGAAGATAATGCAAATGCCTCCAGCAGCACCCTTGGCGTCCATTGCTATTGATTCACTGCCTTTCCAAACTTTTGCCATTATAGTTTTGAAAATTTCCTCAGAGCATTTGGTTTCCTGTGTAAACATAACCGTGGGTTTTTCCACAACAATTTTCCTTCTTAGTAGTCATTTTTTCTGAGGCGCACTGCAACCTATGATGTTCCAAGATGTGAGTTTCATTGGGAAGGTTTGTAGGGTAAGGTGAATGTTGCCTCTATGGTTGGAAATTGTCCTGAAGTAGATAATTTCTCACCTATATCCTTTATGCATTGGTGATTGATTCTTCTTCCCAGTATTTCACTACCCAATTTCTTGATGGTTTCATGGATTTTGATACTAGGGTTTTAAGTGCCTACCCTAAGGGTTTTAGCTTTTCTTGTTTTGATGATGGCTTCTTTGAGTAAGACCACCTGCGGTGAGGGGATGACTCCTTGTTCTGAATATTGAACCGCCTTTTCCAACCCATAAAGGTCTAGGTCTCCAATGTCCATATCATCCTGATCGTCCTCCATCAGATCCATATCTAGTCTTTGCTCTGGAGGTTGCTTCTTTCCCCCTTTATCTGCTTCTGTGTTGTTGGTGGTGCTACATAAACCATCATTGTCTAGAGTGCCCTGCAATTGTTCTAATTTGAGAACATCAAAAGCATTAGAAGACATGGGTTTTTTGTTTACCTCTGGACCTTGATTTCTCTTTCCCGTCCTTTTTTTCCTTGAAACCTTGGTGAATGTTGAAATACTGAGAGGGGGGTGAATCAATATTTGTCCAATAATAAAACTTTAATCAAAAGCAGGTTGCTGATCACCAATCACAGCACAACATCAATATGTATAAAGCCAGCAAGATGCACAGTACACAACAGTTTTTAACGTGGAAACCCAAGTTCTGGGGGTAAAACCACGGAAGCCTTTTTAATAATAGTTTCCCAAAAATAATTGGATGATAGGAACAACTTCCTTATTATATAGACTTCAATTTTTCCAGCTTCAACTGGAAGGAGGCCACGACCCCCTAATTTACAGGCTACGACCTGAAGGAAGCTGCCACTCCCTAGTTTTCCGACTTCTACCAGAAGGAGGCTATGACCTCCTTTCCTTGCCCCATCCTGCCACCCTGATAAGAATAAGATTGTCGAACCTATGGAACTATCACACACCAAATGCTGTTGCTGATAATATCTGCACTCTAGTCACTGTCAAATCATCCCTGTAGTTAATACTGCCACATCATCTTTCTGCCCACACTGTCATATCAAACATCAATACTGCTGGTCCAGCAACTCATCAATACTGCTGGTTACTGTCAAGTCATCAAACATCAAGGTCTGAACATTTCATCATCAAGATCTACTCATCTTATCATCATCATACAGTTCATCATCAAGGAGATTTCTTTATCAACAAGGTCTGTGAAACGTTAGTCTCTTGAACATGTCATCATAGGATATGCATCATCATCATAAAGTGTAGGAGTGAATGTACATCATAGAGTGCATCATCATAACATGCATCTTCATCATCATGTATCAAATCAAGGCATACATCATTATATAATGAATCAAAGCTTGTACACTAATATCACTGATCATACCGCATATACTTGTAAACTTGTACACTGCTGTACACTTTCTGATCTCTGTACATACCAATCACTGACCTCTTCATGAACAACTGTATACTGTACATATTTTTATTGTATATATACTTGTTTGTACACTATATACACTTGCATTCACTAAATATACTTACATTCTACTGTACACATACATTCTTCACATCACATTTATTCAGATACTTGTTCATACTCAAACCATACTGTGTACATCAATACATCACTAACAAACATACCTTCAGCTATGTAGTAGATTCAATCAGGATTGTGAATTGTTTTGTTAAACCCAGAAAATGGATGTCTCTGTGGAAGAAAATCGGACAGATTGCTGATGTGTATACCCACCAAAAACTCAGACTGCTGCAAATTCAGGACTGTTGAAACCCTTGGCTGCTGCAAATTTCAGACTCCTGCTACAAAATTTCAGAGCACGTCTGTGATGGATAAAATCTCGGACTATTACAAGATAAAGGTTGAACCAGCAGTCTCATCTTTACTTCAGGACTGTCCAAAAGGTGTCTTCAACAGCAGTCTCATCTATTTTGAGATTCGGATCTTTTGGGGCTATTGTAGTGACTGCTGCAACCTCGAGTAGCTGGAAGCTTCTCCAAATAAAATCAGACTGTGGAAAGATATGGAATTGGCTTCAATTGCTTCTTCATATGCTCAGGATTCCTTTGGACTGTTATCTTCTTCAAAAATAGACCGCAGGCTGTAGAGGGGCTTCAAAATTCGGGACTGTATTGTCCTCAAAAACCAATTTTTTTTTACTGTGGAACGGATTCTCTACTGCTGTGTAACCTTCCTCAGACTCTTGAAAAAGCCTCAGGAAAACTCCTTCAGCGTGAACTCTTAGCTATGCTGCTGCTAAAAAATAAAACTTCAAACATCTGCTCTTCAGTATGGCCAAGAGCAAAACTTTAACTTCAAACTCTTTCAGCGTGAACTCTCTGCTATGCTGCTGCTAAAAAAATAAAACTTCAAACATCTACTCTTATAAACTCGGTTCCACAAAAAAAATCTGCTGTTAAAGTCCCACGAAACTTCAGACTTACTGCTCCTCCTTTTACCCATGAAAAAAAAGAAACCATAGTTGACACAAAATTTTTGATGGTTTAAAAGGATAGACTCTTGTGTTTTTTATATACGTTTTAAGAAGGTTAAACTAGGGCCGACCTAGTGTGAAACAAATATATATATTTTTATTTTAAACAAAATTAATGGAGCCGACATTAATTTAGGATTGTTTTTTTTGTCATTTAACAAACCATTTCAAAGGGGCCGACTTCTTAGGGTGGATTAAAGGTTTAAAAAATATTTTAATACTTGATTGTATTTCGTTGGAGAATAGGAGGGTCTTAAGGGTTTACGATATTTAATTAAAGCAAATTTCAATTAATGGAGCTTACTTGTTAAGAGATAATACTATTTAATAATTATGAGTTTTTTTAATGTTAAAGCCACTTTAAAGGTGCAGACCTAAAGGGAGGGTTAATTGTTTTATTAAAGTATTAATAATTAAGAAATTAATGGGGTTGAGTGTAGGTCATGGTCAACGTAGGAGGATAGAATATATTATTTATATTTATGTGTTTTAACAAATTTCCACCTCAAGGTTGGAGTAGTAGTGATAATAAACTTTATATTTTCTTCATTATTAAAGTATTAATTAATATTTTAATTCTTTTAATTTTGACACATTCTGTTTTGAACACTTTTAAGTTTTTATTAATTATAAAACCATGTTTTAATTATTTAAAAATTAGATTTAATATAATATTTAATTAGTGGTCATATTATTTTTAAGGTTAAGGGTTTATGAATCTTGTTGGCTTTAAGGGCTGGTGTAAAGATACAAAGGGCATGGTTGTGGTGCTGGGGAACCAAGGACACAACTGAGGAACCATCTAACCAACTTGGGGGTACTTAACCACTCTATAGGGTGTTCAGGGCTTTTGTCATTGTTCCAAGGGCTCCAAGGGCTTCAGACTTGGGCTTGGACAAAGTCAAAAGGTCTCCTTTGACACTGACACTTACTCAACCTGCAGAGACTCCTCAAGGGGCACCAAGACACATTAACACACATAGCATAGGTCGATCTGACATTGATAGCATATTTAGACGCAGATTGGGCAGGATGTGTTGACGATAGAAAAAGCACTAGTGGAACAACTTTCTTTTTAGGTGGTTGTCTGGTATCTTGGTCAAGAAAGAAGTAGTCTTCAGTGTCCTTATCAACCGCATAAGCGGAATATATAGCAGCAGCAGCTTGCTGTACTCAGATTCTTTGGATGAAGCAAACCCTGCAAGACATACATGTGACATGCAATGAACCGATTCCTATTCTATGCGACAATATGAGTGCCATTAGTATATCTAAGAATCCAGTTATGCATTCCAAGACCAAGCACATTCCAATAAAATTTCACTTTCTTCGGGAACATGTCACATAAAAGAATATCAAGTTGGAATATGTTGGGACAAAAGAACAGGTTGCAGATGTTTTCACTAAGCCTCTCCTAAGAGAGACTTTTGAGTACCTCAGAGAAAAATTGGGAGTCATACTATCTCCTAATTGAATTCATCTATCTTCAACAACACTACAATATGATAGGGGGAGCATGACAGAAGTACCCTTTGCCATTGATGCCAAAGGGGGAGAAAAAGTTGAACAAGGTAGGTAAAAGAAGCATGATCTAAGGGGGATTTGTGTGGTCAAAGGAAGCTCATTCGAAGGGGGAGCTTTGGAGTTGTCATCAATGACAAAGGGGGAGATTGTTGACTAAATTGTCATTGATGCCAACGGGCATGTGTTAATGTGTCTTGGTTCCCATTGAGGAGTCTCTGCGGGTTGAGTAAGTGTCAGTGTCAAAGGAGACATTTTGACTTTGTCCAAGCCCAAGTCTGAAGCCCTTGGAGCCCTTGGAACAATGGCAAAATCCCTGAACACCCTATAGAGTGGTTAAGTACCCCCTAGGTTGGTTCGATGGTTCCTCAGTTGAGTCCTTGGTTCCCCAGCACCACAACCATGCCCTTTGTATCTTTACACCAGCCCTTAAAGACCACAAGATTCATAAACCCTTAACCTTAAAAATAATATGACCACTAATTAAATATTATATTAAATCTAATTTTTAAATAATTAAAACATGGTTTTATAATTAATAAAAACTTAAAAGTGTTCAAAACAAAATGTGTCAAAATTAAAAGAATTAAAATATTAATTAATACTTTAATAATGAAGAAAATATAAAGTTTACTATCACTACTACTCCAACCTTGAGGTGGAAATTTGTTAAAACACATAAATATAAATAATATATTCTATCCTCCTACGTTGACCATAACCTACACTCAACCCCATTAATTTCTTAATTATTAATACTTTAATAAAACAATTAACCCTCCCTTTAGGTCTGCACCTTTAAAGTGGCTTTAACATTAAAACAACTCATAATTATTAAATAGTATTATCTCTTAACAAGTAAGCTCCATTAATTAAAATTTTCTTTAGTTAAATATCTTAAACCCTTAAGACCCTCCTATTCTCCAACGAAATACAATCAAGTATTAAAATATTTTTTAAACCTTTAATCCACCCTAAGAAGTCGGCCCCTTTGAAGTGGTTTGTTAAATGACAAAAAAAAAACCTAAATTAATGTCGGCTCCATTAATTTTGTTTAAAATAAAAATATATATATTTGCTTCACACTAGGTCGGCCCTAGTTTAACCTTCTTAAAACGTATATAAAAAACACAAGAGTCTATCCTTTTAAACGATAAAAAATTTCGTGTCAACTGTGTTTTCTTTTTTTTCGTGGGTAAAAGGAGGAGTAGTAAGTCTGAAGTTTCGTGGGACTTTAACAGTAGATTTTTTTTGTGGAACTGAGTTTATAAGAGCAGATGTTTGAAGTTTTATTTTTTTAGCAGCAGCATAGCAAAGAGTTCACGCTGAAAGAGTTTGAAGTTAAAGTTTTGCTCTTGGCCATACTGAAGAGCAGATGTTTGAAGTTTTATTTTTTAGCAGCAACATAGTTGAGAGTTCACACTGAAAGAGTTTGCCTGAGGTTTTTTTGGGAGTTTGAGGAAGGTTACACAGCAGCAGAGAATTCGTTCCACAGTAAATTTTTTTGGGTTTTTGAGGACAATACAGTCCCGAATTTTGAAGCCCCTCTACAGCCTGCGGTCTATTTTTGAAGAAGATAACAGTCCAAAGGAATCCTGAGCATATGAAGAAGCAATTGAAGCCAATTCCGTATCTTTCCACAGTTTGATTTTATTTGGAGAAGCTTCTAGCTACTTGAGGTTGCAGCAGTCACTACAATATCCCCAAAAGATCCGAATCTTGAAATAGATGAGACTGCTGTTGAAGACACCTTTTGGACAATCCTGAAGTAAAGATGAGACTGTTGGTTCAACCTTTATCTTGTAACAGTTCGAGCTTTTAGCCATCACAGACGTGCTCTGAAATTTTGTAGCAGGAGTCTGAAATTTGCAGCAACCAAGGGTTTCCACAGTCCCGGATTTGCAGCAGTTTGAGTTTTTGGTGGGTATACACATCAGCAATTTGTCCGATTTTCTTCCATAGAGACATCCATTTTCTAGATCCGTGATTCTAAGCTTGAAGAGCAATACCACATTCATAGTTGTTGTTATTGTGTTTAATCCACACCTTGTTGGGCGAGTCCTCATTTTTTACTGTTGGTATCCTTGTTCTGCAATTTCTGGCTATATGACCAAAATTGTTACACTTGTAACATTCTATTTCTGATCTCAAGGGATCAAATCGGTTGTTGTACTATGGTCGTCTAAGGCTTGCAAGGTTATTCCTTGCCTCAAAGTTTCTTCTTTGAAAACAGTTTACAGCTTTGTGTCCAAATCTTCCACATGTAAAGCAATGCCCATAAAAGAAGTATCCATACCTGGGAATATATGGAGGAGGTGCTTTTCTGTGATCTGATCTTTCTGCTGGCCCTTTTTCTAATACAGTTTGTTCTGGCTGACGTTCGATCTCTTCTTCATTCTTGGAGTCCTTGACAACTTCTGCATACCTTCTTGGCTTCTTTTCAATATCTGTCAACATTAAGCTTGAGGCTTCATTTGGATTCTGTTTGTATCCTATATCGGTCTTGTCGAAGAATGACTTTTGATTGATGATGATTTGTTCTATAACCTTGGAACTGTTGTCATAACCCTTTGCGATATCTTTCATCTGCAGCTTGTTCTTCAGTGATACTATCTCAGCGTCACAGTTCTCCTTTTCTCTTATATTTGTCATTAGTTGTTCAATGAGAGAGTATTCAACTCATTTGGCTTCTTCTAGTTTGGTCTTCAAGTCAACAATGGTTTGTTCAAATCGTTGTTCCTCTTCCTTAAGAAATCTATTTTCTTTTCTGACTTTCTTCAGCTCTTTTAAGGTGCTTACAAGTTTAGCCTCAAGATCTACCTCTCCTTCATCTTCGGATTCTTCCTTACTATTATGATCCTTATCTGAGCTTATTTCCATAAAGAGTACCTTGTTTGGTTCATCGTCATCATCAGAATCACTGCCACTATAGGAGTCACCACTGGATGAGTTATTGTCTCTTTTTGTGTAGAGACTTTTCTTCTTTGCAAACTTTCTTCTGTTCTTATTCTTGTAATTATTGTACTTCTTGTAGGGTTTAAAACTATCATCCTCTTCACCGTCTGAGTTCTTTGCATATGGACATTTAGAAGCAAAATGACCTATCTTTCCGCATGAAAAACATTTAAAAGGTAACTTACCTTTGTATTTTCCAGTGCCTCTCTTTAATTTCCGAACAAAGTTGGCTATTTCTTCATCATCAGATTCATCACTTGTCAGTTTGTCTTTCATTGATTTGTTCTTCCTAGCTTGTTTGGAGGAGACCTTGAATGCTGCTTCCTTTCTTGACGTATATTCATCTTCAATTCTCATTTTGTAAGCTACTAAAGTTCCATGCAGCTGATCCATTGTCATAGTATCTAGATCTGTTCTTTCTTCTAAAGCAGAAATCTTGGGGTTGAACCTTTTGGGAAGAGTTCTTAGATTTTTCGAACAACTATAGTCTCCTCAACCTCTTCTCCTAATCCTCTGATGGTATTCACGACCTGATCAACCCGAAGAATATAGGCTGCTATGTCTTCATCATCATTCATTCTTAGCTGTTCAAATTGTCCCCTGTAAGTTTGTAGTTTGGATTCTTTGACTTTGTGGTCTTGTTGGGAAATAGGGCAGACCCGGGTTTAATCCTTTTATGTCGCACCAACAAAAGACCCACAGTGTTGGCCCTTTCGGCAACAACCTGCGTGTAGGTTGTAGTCTCACCCGAAACAGCTATGGGGTGCCGCAAAATCAGGTTTCTGCAAGCAGAGAGGGATATTACTGTACCTTAGCCTTTAATAAACTTATTAATCAATAATTACACAGCTTTTTCATTCACTCATATACAACTTCGCAGATAGATAAACAATCGTGACTTGCTTAACCCACTACAGGGAATTCACAGCGAAGCTTGTTATTAGCAGTGATCTAATTTATCAAATGTATACAGTTATTAATGCATAAAAGACAACAGAAAGAGAAGCAACACAAGAAACCACAACACCAGATATAACGTGGTTCACCCCTAGTGTAGGGGCTACATCCACAAAACTGTGTTTTATTCAACTTGCTACAAAACCACAGTTTGATCTGCGCACACAGCTGCAGATCCCTTCAGTCCTTACAAGCCGCACACATAGTAGCAGGCCTCTGCGCACACAGCTGCAGATCTTTCCTTAATCTTCTTACAAAAACCCTCTGCGCACACAGCTGCAGAGGTCGTCCACACAAATAGCTGGGACTTAACCTTTCCTTACACAATCAGCCTTAGCTTCGCCTTTCTTTCTTTACATCAAAAATCCTAACCTTTCTTATTTACAACAATGCCTATTTATACATCACGCTATTACAAAACCATGGCTTCAAACCATGGGCACCCAAAACCCTAAACCCTGGTCTTAAACTGCGGGTTTATTACAATAGAGAATTTTGACTCAACCCCCGACACCCCTAAGACTATTTTGAGTCAACCTCCGCTTACAACTCCTTTGGCCCGCGAAGATCCTTAAGGACCGTTGGGGTGCGCGCCCCAACAGGCCCCTAAGACTCACCAGTGTCCCGTCCCGGGGCACTCGTCTATTCGGCTGGTGGTAAAATTTGTTTGGTGAAGACAATGTGCGCTGATTGCTGGAGTCCGTCCTGCTGTTGCTGAATGCCTGATTCGTTCCTTCTTGTTATTAATGCTGGGAAAGGCCGTGTGGAACCATCTGCAACCCCATCCTTTGCTCGGGTTGGCGACGCTTAACCATCCACAACTTGGGGTCCCCTGGAATTGCGTGTCACGTTGCATAAGACACACAGCTGCCATGGTTCTGCAATGCCGGAAGATTTCATTGCGGGGTTCCCCAGAGTCTGTCGGCGAGGTCTTATGGCCTTCGTCGTTCCACGTTAGAGCAAATTTGTGCCTGCCTTCGCCTGATTTAGAGCAAACTTCTGCCTGCCTTTGTACCTAAGTCGAATACAACTGTACTGGCGGATTACTCATAAGGTTCTGCAGACCTCTCTCTCTGAACTATCGTACTAGCTCCTGGACTTCACAATTGTTTGACATGGCCTCAGTCGAGCAAACTCCCAGAAGTGCTTTATGGAAGACTTCATGGGCCAATGTAGGTTACTTATACAATTCCGTTATAGAATTTGTCATCATAGTGTATGAATGACATCAAATCTGCTTGAATGCCAGAAATCTCGTCACACCCAACCTCAGATTTTCCCAAAATCTCATGATGACGGGTATTGAAAGTAGCTCACGTGCCGCTGCCGCCAAATTCATTTTGTCTTATCTGTCTCATTCTATGCTGTGACACAGTTCCAACCTATGAGATATCAACCACTTTCCCCTTCAACACAGGATGAACCTGCGTCCCCTGACCAACCTTTGGCGTCCCATGCTTCATCCTTCAGACTGCGACATTCCATAGTGTGTCGAGCAGCTTCTCTGATGGTCCAGTACCCGATTGCAGCTGTTCTGGGTACGTGGACTTTTCTGTCTTGGTGCTACCTCTGATTTTGAGTACCTGGCCTGTCCCTGTACTTTTTTAGATGACTCCCGTTTATCAGAGAAGGAAAAATTTCTCCATTTAACTTAGCTAGCTGGACTGCACCCCCATCAGTAACTTTCTGTACTATATATGGTCCCTTCCAATGTGTCTTGAACTTCCCTGGGAGCTTCATGAATTTGCTGTCATAGAGGAGCACAAGATCACCCTGCTGGAATTGTTTCTTCTTAATGTGTCTGTCATGCCACACTTTTTCTCGAGCTTTCTGCACCTTTTGCTGGAAAGCTGCAATAAATCTATCTTCTTCGAGTTCCAATATCTGTTTCAGTCTTTCTGTCATTACGACGGGGTCATCCATCTCGGTGAAAGCAGATATTCTGAGGCTGGGAACAATGTACTCCATGGGCATGACAGCTTCTTTCCCATAAACCAGTCGAAAAGGGGTATGGCCTGTCAACTTTTTGCAAGTAGTTCTGTAAGCCCATAGCACTGCTGGAATTCGAAGGTCCCAATCATTTCTGTTAGCATTACAAACCTTTGTCAAAGCATGTTCAAGGATTTTATTAAAAGCTTCGACTGTCCCATTGGCTTGTGGATGATAGGCTGTACTTTTCTGATGATACACTTGAAATTCTTCAGTTAGTACTTCAATAGTTTTATTTAAGAAATGTGATCCTTGATCACTCATAAGGATGCGAGGACACCCAAACCTGGACAAGATGTGATCGAAGATGAATTGCGCAGCTATAGCAGCGCTACAATTCTTGACTGGTTGGGATTTAGCCCATCGGGTAAGGTAGTCAGTTGCTGTAATAATATATCTCGCGTCGGACTTCTTTGCAAGGGGGTTGATAGGGCCGACAAAGTCAATAGCCCATTTGTCAAAAGCTTGTAAGGTTAGCTGCGGAACTAGGGGCATTTCATCCCTCCTGGATGGTTTTCCTATCCTTTAACAGACGTCGCAACTGTGGCAATATTCTCTTGCATCCTTGTGAACTGTGGGCCACCATAGGCCAGCTGTCAGAATCTTCTGTGCGGTAGCTTTTCCTGCATAATGACCTCCTGCTGCGCCAAAATGGGCCTCGGCCAGAATCAGTGGCCTTTCATGCTCAAAGACACACCTGCGCAGTATTTCATCTGGTCCCATCTTGTACAACTGAACTGCTATTAAGGTGAAGTCCGTTGCGCGCACTACCAGCTGCTTTTTCTGTTGTGTTGTCATTTCAGCAGGTGGAAACCCTCTAGACAAATACTGAGCAATATCCTGGAAGTATTCATCGACTATTTGGATGGAAAACAGCTGCGCGTCAGGGAGGCCCTCATCCAAACTGGTGGGTTCTTCACCCGACTCGAGCCTCGACAAGTGGTCAGGTCCTAGGTTCAGTCTCCCAGGATTAACTATGATTTCGAATTCATATTCTTGGAACAGAATCAGCCATCTGCATATTCTTCCTCCTAACACAGGCTTGTTAACCAAATATTTCAAAGCAGAATGATCAGTAAACATCTTAAAGTGAGATCCTAACAGATAATGTCGAAACTTCTGTAGTGCATACACCATAGCGAGGCCTTCCCGCTCTGTTGTAGTATAATTTTTCTCTGCAGTGGATAATTTTCTACTGGCAAAAGAAATAGGGTGGTCGATTTGACCTGCGCCTGGTTGAGCCAATACCACCCCTAGAGCAATGGAGGATGCGTCGACATGCACATGAAACTCTTTTATTCCAGTCAGGAAATACTAGAATAGGGGCAGTGACCATCTTTTCCTTCAAAATATCTAGGCTTGCTTGGCACTCCGGTGTCCATTCGAACTTAATATCTTTCTTCAGCTGCCTTTCCATCGGGGCAGTAATCTGAGCATATCCTTGGATGAATTTCCTGTAGTAAACAGTGTGACCAAGTGTCGTGCGAAGTTGTTTGACGGACTTCGGGGGTGGCAGGTTTACAATAATAGCTATCTTCGCAGGATCCATCATCAATCCCTGCTTACAGACAACGTGACCAAGCAAAATTCCAAAAGGTGCACAAAAGATACACTTTTTTAGATTCAGGGAAATCTGGTGCTGTCTGCACTTGTTCAACATAAGTCTCAAACTGGTTATATGGTCTTTTACTAGCCCAAAAATGGTCCAATCATCAAAGTAAACTTCGAGGAATTTATGTATGTATTCCTTAAACGTGGAGATGACTACTTTAGAAAATATAGCAGGTGCATTCTTTAACCCAAAGGGCATGACGGTATACTGGAAGGATCCCATTTCGGTAGCAAATGTTGTCTTATGTTGGTTCTCTGGAGCAATTCGGATCTGATGGTAGCCAGAAAAACCATCGGTAAAGGAGTACACTTCTTGACCCTCGACATTGTCGAGCACTTCGTCTATAAAGGGGGTGGGAAAAGGGTCATGCAGGCAGGCATCATTGAGTTTTTGTAGGTCTACACAGATTCAGATTTCACCCTTAGTCTTCTTCTCCTGGACCACCATAGGACTGACCCACTCAGATTCCTCAATAGGCTCAATTATTCCTGCAGTGAGCATCTTATCCAGCTCCACCCTAACCTTTTCTTTATACTTCGGATTCAATCTATAAGGACGCTGTTTCATAGGTTTTGCATCGGGTTTCAAAGGAATCTTCATTACGCCAATATCACCCAGGATACCCCTCGTTTCGGAAAACTTTGTTGGAAAGAGATCTTGGTACTCGTGGAGAAGTTGGGTTACCTTGCTGACCATTTCCTCATCCCAATAGTCACCGATTGTAGCAAGATTAGGCTATTTTTTGGATCCAATGTTAACTGTGCGCGTCTTCAGGGGCTGAGTTACTTTCGGGGCTTCGACTACTGGTCCATGTACGTCGCAGCATCCTTCTGACTCAGGGATAGCGATGTTGCGCGGGTCGTCATCTTCGTCAATTGCGAAGTTATAACATTCGACTGCGTGGGCTTCTTGTGTGGGCCAATCAGGTCGATTTTCTAGTACTTCTTGGTCATTAAATACCTTAGTATGGATTATCCTGATAGCTACATCTAGTGCTGGACAGACATCATTAGTAGAGAAAGTATGCATAAAACTATGAACAAGACAGTCCCAACTTACAGTATCTTGATGGAGCTCAGCCTCCACGTACCAATTTTTTGCTATTGGTTCCAGCGTGTGCACAAATCGATGCACCCATTCATTTTGAGGGACATACTTCCATGCCTCATAACACTTTGCCAAATGTTCCTGGGGATTAGACTTTCCATCAAAGTTGCTTCGCGGCTCCTCTGTCTGGCCCTTAAATTGGAGGTATAGGAGCTTCTGACAAGCTTCCCAGCTAAGGATCCGTTCCTTATGGGCCTTCCACCACCTGGCTGCTGTGGCTCGAAATGCGGAGTCCAGAGCTTCCATTTTTTGTGACTCAGGTATCAAGCTTGAGACCTGTGCAATGAATGGTTCAGGATCGGTCAAGCCATCAAAAAGAGGTAAAGTGTGTGGTTGTGAATTGAGCCATCTGAGGGACTTGGTAGTTCGGGCACGGCTACACCCATGGGGCTCATGTAAGCAGTTCTTCTAGATTTCTAAGTCATCTTCAGAGTCCGTCTGACAGGAGCTACCAGAATCCCAACCTGCGGCAGGAGGATCCTCATAACCTTCGTCCTGCGCGGTGATAGTGTAGATGGGATCCACATCATCCTGATCCTCTTGTCGGAGTGGTTCTGTGTACCGTTCCCCTTGTGAGGGATCTAGGGGTAGGATGACTCTCAAGTCTCTCCCTTCGAAGATCATCTGTCTCTTCTTTAGGTTAATAACTACAGCATTTTCCATTACCCATTCAATTCCTAACAAGGCTGGGTAAGGATTGCTGTCATCAATGATCTCAATTACTTCGAAGTCCACGATAGTAATGACCCCGGCAATATCTATTTGGACACTCAAGAATCTTCCTAGAGGCACGATCCTTTGCTGGTTGGCTAGTCTCAGCTGGATAGGGGACCAGGCAAGGGTGGGTTTTCCCATTTGTTCCCAGGTCTATTTAGTTAACACATTTACGTTGGACCCTAAGTCCAAGATAACATCAGTCATATCGTATGTTCCTATCTGAGCATTCAATCTCATTTCCCTACCGGTTCTGCTGACTCTATGAACAGTTTTGTCCTGACCAGAACTTTCCTGAGGTTCGCAGGAAGCAATGACTTTCTGTAACTCAGTCAGAGCATCTTGATCTCTTAAAAGTTTGAGGCAACTCTGTAGAAAGGAGAATAGGGTACTTACGTTATCTAGCGGGGCTTCCTGGGGCCGTGAAGATAGTTGTTGTGGTTGCGCAGGTGCAACGGATGTGCTAGGGCCAGCAAAATATTTCTTTACTTCCATAAATGTCTCTCTTTCTCTTGTGATATCAAATGCTGGGATTTTCGCAGGAGCCTTACGAACCCAAGCATCGGCAGGCTGTTTTTTTGTATTCTGTGGGTGTGTCGTAGCTCCACTCCGTGTGACAACATGGACGGTTGCGGCAGTTCTGGGCTCAACTGAAATCATCTGGATGTTCTGCGTAGGGGTACTCTGTCGTGCCTGAATCTTGGCTATGAGCTGCGGGCACTGCTCAATCACATGATCTACCGCGCGGCAGTACCAACATGTTGTAGTGGGGTTCCGACAGTCGTGAGCCAAATGGCCAGCTTGGTTACAATTGTAACACACCAACTGGCCTCGGCCTCTTCCGGCCATACCACCACGACCTCCAGAAGAACCTCGACTGGAGGCACCCCCCTGGTACCCATAGCTATCATTACTTGGGCCGTCATTGTGCACCCGGTAGGCGTCATAGGTGCGGCACTCATCCTCATTATGACCTACAGACTTGCAGAAATTACAGTAGGGGTTCTTAGGTCCTTGTCCATACCTTTGCAGCAGGTAACAGTTCTCGGGCCGATGCTGACCTGTCGTTCTGCAGAGCTCACAATATAGGACTTGTGGTGGAAATGGGTTCGGCACACCTGTATGCAGGTACTTGCTTACTAGAGGGCACCATTCCTTGTCGTGACCTTCGGTCCGACATTGCATACACCAAACCTCTTCGCGATCGGGTTTCCCCTTCTTCATCTTGCGAAGTTCCAGGGCCATCGCTGCTAGCTGCGCTTGGATTTGAGCAATACCAGAATTATCTCCGATGGGGGCAGTCTCTAGCTTCATTGTGATTTCCAGAGCCTCTTGCTGGTCAGCAACCTTCTGTTGCATGAGGGGAGTTCTGATATGTGGTAACAAGGCTGCAATAAACCATTCCTTGTGCTGCGCATGACTAATGGTAAAGCTGACATGGTCCAGTAGAACTTTGAATCTCTGGTTAAAGTCCCACACTGATTCGCCGCGCCGCTGTTGAATCTCTTTGAGTTCAGTGATGCTCTGCAATTCTGATTTAGGATTCTTAAATTCTTTGGTTATGGATGCCTTAATCTCATCTAACGTAGGGCTCTGAGTACTGGAGAATTTCATGAACCAGGTCAAAGCCCGGTCCCGGAAAGAAGTAATGAGCTACGCGGCTCTCACATCTGGGTCTGTAATTTTCTTCGCATTCCATACTGCTTCACATAAAAACCAGAACTGTTCTGGGTCCTCTGATCCCGTGCCTTTGAAGATGGGGAGCTTAATGTCATCAACTAGGTGGGCCATGGGGGTTCTAGGAGGGTTGGGAGGGGGACAGGATGTCAATGGGGGGGGGTTGACGGGGGCAGATTGACCTGTGGTCGGAATACTCAGACTTGGTGGACTGTCAGACTGCGATGGAATTTCAGGGGTAACAGAGCTTCGCTGCGGGGTGACCGGAGGGTTTCCAACCGAAGGGTTTTCTTCAGAGTCTGACTCTTCAGGATTTACAGGGGAAGACATGGTAGCCTGACCTAAGGAAAAGGAGTCAAAATATCTTTTGTAACTTTTTCCACTTCGCAGTAAACCACTTTGCTCATCGAAGGTATTATCACTTGCAAACATATGTTAGTACTACTAAGCTAGCAATCTGATTCGAACAACAATATACCCTTTTCAGCCAATAGTATTTTAATCCTCAAGCTTAATGAATTCAAAAACTTACCACGGGGGCCTTTGAAGAACTGCCGTTCAGCTGCGCTGAAGGAGGTACTTGTGTCAATGGAAAACTCTATCACGAAGGCTTCCAATGTTCGCGTCGTCCAGAAATCAACAGCGCGGGATACCTCGTTGTTCACGTGTTGCACAAGATTGACCCTTATGGGGGTCCACGTGGGAACCCGTCGAGCTTGGAAGTTCGTCCTTCTCTCTGTTAACCTAGACAACCACTGGTGCAACTCTATGTGGATACTACCAAAGAAAATTTCATAAGCATCACAAAAAACATACCTTTGTAAAAAGTCACGTGCGCTACAACGCAGAATTGTGTTCTCTTGTTGCGCGAATTTCAGATAAGTCTCAGCAAACCAATCACCAATTTCTGTCACAGAGGGCCTCCAGAACATAGCCCTCGAGGTATGACGTAAACCCCTCTTGAGTAGACACTGAGTTCAACCGGAAATGGAACCAATTTGTTGGGAAATAGGGCAGACCCGGGTTTAATCCTTTTATGTCGCACCAACAAAAGACCCACAGTGTTGGCCCTTTCGGCAACAACCCGCGCGTAGGTTGCAGTCTCACCCGAAACAGCTATGGGGTGCCACAGAATTAGGTTTCTGCAAGCAGAGAGGGATATTACTATACCTTAGCCTTTAATAAACTTATTAATCAATAATTACATAGCTTTGTCATTCACTCATATACAACTTCGTTGATAGATAAACAACCGTGACTTGCTTAACCCACTACAGGGAATTCACAGCGAAGCTTGTTATTAGCAGTGATCTAATTTATCAAATGTATACAGTTATTAATGCATAAAAGACAACAGAAAGAGAAGCAACACAAGAAACCACAACACCAGATATAACATGGTTCACCCCCAGTGTAGGGGCTATGTCCACAGAACTGTGTTTTATTCAACTTGCTACAAAACCACAGTTTGATCTGCGCACACAGCTGCAGATCCCTTCAGTCCTTACAAGCCGTGCACACAGCAGCAGGCCTCTGCGCACACAGCTGCATATCTTTCCTTAATCTTCTTACAAAAACCCTCTGCGCACACAGCTGGGACTTAACCTTTCCTTACACAATCAGCCTTAGCTTCGCCTTTCTTTCTTTACATCAAAAAGCCTAACCTTTCTTATTTACAACAATGCCTATTTATACATCACGCTATTACAAAACCATGGCTTCAAACCATGGGCACCCAAAACCATAAACCCTGGTCTTAAACCGTGGGTTTATTACAATAGAGAATTTTGAATCAACCCCCGACACCCCTAAGACTATTTTGAGTCAACCTCCGCTTACAACTCCTTTGGCTCGCAAAGATCCTTAAGGACTGTTGGGGTGCGCACCCCAACAGGTCTCCTTCATATGTGGTTTGGAGTTTGTCCCACATTTCCTTTGCAGAGGGATAGTTCATCACTTTGTTTAATACAGATTTGTCTATAGCACTTAGAAGATGATTTATGGCCTTTGAGTTGTTGTTGTATTGAGCTAGCTCACCTGCATCAGTTGGCACGGTCCTTGGTAATTTGTACCCATTCTTGATACTCTGCCATATTTCGATTCCTTGAGCTTCTATGAAGGCTCTCATTCTTATAGTCCATAATGCATAGTTGCTTCCATTAAGCAAGGGTGTTCCAGATTTGCTTTGTTTAGAAAATTTCCCCATGATTACCTTCCAGTTGTTAGTCTGTTTTGAAGGAACCTGCTCTGATACCAATTGTTGAAATACTGAGAAAGGGGTGAATCAGTATTTGTACGATAATAGAACTTTAACCAAAAGCAGGTTGCTGATCACCAATCACAGCACAACATCAATATGTATAAAGCCAGCAAGATGCACAGTACACAACAGTTTTTAACGTGGAAACCCAAGTTCAGGGGGTAAAACCACGGAAGCCTTTTTAATAATAGTTGTCCAGAAATAACTGGATGATAGGAACAACTTCCTTATTATATAGACTTCAATTTTTCCAGCTTCAACTGGAAGGAGGCTACGACCCCCTAATTTACAGGCTATGACCTGAAGGAAGCTGCCACTCCCTAGTTTTTCGGCTTCTACCAGAAGGAGGCTACGACCTCCTTTCCTTGCCCCGTCCTGCCACCCTGATAAGAAGAATATTGTTGAACCTGTGGACCTTTCACACACCAAACGCTGCTACTGATAGTGAAGCCATCAACATCCTTGACATATTTTCCTTTCTTCTGGGTAGTCGAGTTGTTTTCTTGGCATTCCATGAACAATTGTTTGTGTTTGTGGAAATGCTTGCATCTAAAAGGTATTTGGTCATAGTCTAGAAGTTGGAACCATTCTTCATTTTCCCAGCTTAGATTGATCCCTTCTGGTAAGTCCTTCGTTATGTCCATGTAGACAAAGATGCAAGCATAATATGTGTATCAATTTTTTTTTGTCTGCTATGCTATCTTTACAAATTCCCCCATTGTATCTCCCAGGGCTTCCAGTATGTTCTCATGCCAATATTCTAAGGGAAGGGAGTATAATCTGATCCAGATCTGAACAAAATTCAGGTCCTCTTTCTTTAGGTTGAACCTTTCTTTCTAGGGTTTCAAAAAGAGTCGAGCAGAGTTAAGGAAGTATGGTCCTCCTTCAAAGATTCAGTTTCTTTCCTCAAGATTCAAGAAAACTACCATGTGAAGAATCCTTTTCCCCCCAGATGGAGGTTAAAATGTTCCTGAGGTTTCCAGGTTACATTGATCCACCACATGAGGGATTTCTCTGAGGGCCATATATAGACAAATTTTTCAATAAGGGCATGGTCCTTCATGTGTTAAATGTGTGCATAGAGGCCTTCAACACAAATTTGCAGAGTGGGGATTTCCTTCGCTTTTGGGATGCATTTTCCTATGCTTGTTGTGGACATCGATCCTTACATTTGTTTTCTATCTTCTTTCTTGTTGCTAGCCATTTTTGAGTTGGATGCAATATGTAGATTTTTGTCTCCATTTTCTTGAGTTTTTTCTTGGGAGGGGTTAGGATCCCCCCTCTTGGGTTCCCCGATGACCTACCTTCATTCTCCACTGAGAAGGGGCGTTTCTAGTTCCTCTTTACTAGAATGCGCAATGTTCATATATGCATGCTACAGAAGCCCTAACAGTGCGTCGTCATGAACCTCATGAACCTCGTGAGATCCGTTCCTAGATCACCTAATCGGCGATGGCTTAGAATCATTTACCTTTTTCTCTTATGTTACTCATAAGGATGAGCAAAGTAAATTATGGTATGAAATATTAGGTCACTTGAATTATAGTAAAATGAAAAAGATATCTAACATGCGACTTGGCTCACCTTGATTTCTGCCACTAAAGATGTTTGTGAAGGTTGTGTTCTTGGTAAACACCACAAGGGAATGTTTGATAAAGGTAAATCTTGGTGTGCTAAAATACCATTGCAACTAATTCATAGTGATAATTGTGGTCCTCTTGAAACTACTCTGTCTCATGTAGTTTATTTTCTTACTTTTATTGATGACTTTAGTCATAAACCTTTGGTTTCTTTTTTAAACATAAAATTGAAACCTTTGGTATATTTCAAGATTTTAAATCCATGGTTGAAAAAGAATCCAGTAAAATATTAAGACTTTGAGAACTCATAACGAGGGGAATTCACTAAAAATGACTTTAATGTATATTTATCTTAGCATGGATTTCAACATCAAAGGAGTGTTGCATATACACCTCAACAAAATGGGGTAGTTGGTGGGGAAGTTTCATAGATTTTTTTTCATAGAACAACTTTGCGAACCCTAGTGCCACAAGGTATGAGCCCCATTTCAAGATTTTTCCAGCAAGTCATCATCTCCCCTGCAACGTCTGATACAATATGCGTGTTGCACCTGCCATCATTTGCAGACTTCCAAGATCGGGTAAGCTTAGAGGAGAAGAAGGTGTTTCCAATCGTAGAGCCCTCTGCCTCTACTGACCTTTGCTTTACGGGATTTACCCTCTTTGTGCATACCCTCTCAGGGAATTCTTATTGTCTCCGCATGCACCCATCTGAACCAGTCGCCCTTCTTCATTCCCAAATCTAACATTGGATTGGAATATTGAATTCCTACCAACATATACTTTTTCAGGGCAAGCTTCTACAAAAGGTAAATAAGATGCAGGATTGTGGCATAGCCAAATATGTGACCATTATAATTGTCTTTTGCTTACAGGGTGGAGAGGGGGGTTCCTTGGTGCCTTCTTCCTTCAAGAAACACTCATTCAAGGATGCTGTGAAGACTAATTCTCCTGATGTTGCTATCTTTAGGCCAAGGGTGATTTCAGGCTTTGCCTTCATAGTGGAACATTCTAAGGATTCTCCCACGGTAAAACTAGAAATCCCCCATGCCATAATCTTTGGAGACATCTACAACAAATCATCCCTAATCTATATATTCAACAGGATTTAGACCTTAGCAGCTGCCTAACGGGAATGGACAAAGCAAACCTAGGTGGTGTATGATCAACTTTTCTTATGCTCCAAGGGATTTTTATTGCTCGCTTCTCGAAGGAAGAAGACAATGAGAAAGTCATTGAGCAAGGGCCATGGTTCTAGCGTAGCTTTGGGAAGTCTATGCAGAGATGGTTTTAATAATTCAATCCTTTGTTCACGCCTTCAATTAATACTCTAGTATGGGTGAGAATTCCAAATATCCCCTTGCAATTTTGGGATCCACAGAATTTGGATTCCATTGACAATTCCTTAGGAAGATTTATCAAGCACGACACAGAAAGAATCTCAAAATATTTAGTCACCTTTTCTCACATATGTGTCGAGTTAGATCTTATAAAAGGGATGCTAGATAAACTCTTCATTGACTAGCTCAATTTTTAGATCTACATGTAGCTCATTGATTATGAAAATGCAACTTTTCAATGCATATCTTGTAAGCAACCTGGGCACATGCAGGAGGATTGGCATTCATCCCCGGTACCTTCCCTAAAAAGGTGGTGCAAAGGTTGGAAGGAGGGAAAGTGTCGCAAAAATAGATCAACTTCTCAGCAAGACAACAAGAAACCTAAAAAATTCCCTCCATCCCACTTGCCACACATAATTCCATCACAACCTCACACCTCTACACAACAACCTTTAGTACAAACATCAATGCAGACATCAACTAATACATAAGTGGAGCCTTAATTCAATCTCTTGGAGATGGATATTATTGTGGTCCCAACCTCTCTTTATGGATCCTAGAAATGCCCGCATGAATCCGATAACTCTGATAGTGAGAAAGAAGTAACCCTCGATCCAAACCTTTAAGGTCATGGAATATCTTCAAACCAGATTTACATATTGTAAAAATCAGCTCCTCCCCCCAATTCCTCTGGGTGGATTGATGTTTGTAAGAATAAAGGGAAGAAAGAGACTCCTCGATCATCCCAACGACCAGTCTACTTGTACTTTCTTTGTTTTTCTATCCCAAGACTATCTGGTTATTCACCCCTCCTTTCTGATAGGAGATGGTTGGCTAGTTGTCTTTTTCTCTTTATATTCAACCAAC
Organism: Pseudotsuga menziesii; assembly: GCA_001517045.1. Classification (NCBI taxonomy): domain Eukaryota; kingdom Viridiplantae; phylum Streptophyta; class Pinopsida; order Pinales; family Pinaceae; genus Pseudotsuga; species Pseudotsuga menziesii. The sequence continues at coordinate 95,298 of LPNX010250179.1, read as the reverse complement.
AACAAATTTATGTATCTCTATGCACTTTTTTCCTTTGATGAAGAGAATGATTATAGTCTAACTTATGAAAACAAAACAAAACAAGGTAGCTGGGAAAAAGAATAGAACTTTGCTTGAAATGGCTATATGTAAGGATTTAATATAAAGGATTACATAAACATTTTGGGATGAATCTATTTGTTGTGTTAACTATATTTTGAATAGAGTCCATATTAAATAAGTTTTACAGGTTACTCTCGAAGAAAAAAGGAATGGAGGAAAATATGATATTAGTAACTTTAATATATTTGGCAGTGACTGCTGAGCACATACTCCAGATGGAAAATGAGGAAAAGTTAGATCCCCAAGTATCACAAATGTATTTTCATTTTTTTATTTTGAGTATTCCAAAGTGTATAGGTTGTTTGATCCATTTACCTAAGGTGTTATCATATAATGATATGTTTAATTCAATGAGGTCTCTCCTCCTCCTAAGTCTGTTGAACCTCATTTTAGTTTGAATTTTCCTTAATCTTCTATTGCTCCTATATATGTTACCCCTTCCTATACTTCTATGCCTACCCTTAATCCTAGTTCACCTTCTTCTAGTGATCATATTGAATGTTCTGAAGATACTAGTGTGGTTCCTACCACTACTCCTCTTCCCGATTGGGCCTAGAAAACTCTTGTAATTGCATGTTATGAGATTGGTATTCCTTCCGATAATTTTCGAACTATATCTAAATTTGATATTATGACCAATGTACTGGCCACAAAAGATCCCTCTATATATGATCAAGCTAAAGATAAACCTAAATGGGAGAAATCCATGACTCTTGAGCATAACTTGTTAATGAAAAAAAAGACATGGACTCTTGTTGAATCCTCTTCCTCCTAAAAAGAATTTAGTTGGATGTAAGTGGATATATAAAACAAATTGTATTGTACAAAAACAAATTGAAAAGCATAAAGCTTGGTTAGTAGCAAAAGGATTTTCTCAACAAGAAGGTATTGACTATTTGCTAAAATGAATACAATAAGAACTATGATTTCTTTTGCTACATCTTATCAATGGGAAATACACCAAATGGATATCAAGAGTGAATTTCTGAATGGCGATCTTCGTGAAGAAATTTATATGTAAAAACCTCTTGGTTTTATTACCTTTGAAACTTCAAGTTTTGTATGCAAAATACACAAGTCGTTATAGGGTCTTAAACAAGCACCTAGAGCTTGATATGAGCAAACTGATACTTATTTCTTGAAGAATAGTTTTAAGTGGTGTAGATATTATCTAAATCTGTATGTTAAGAACTTTAATGATGATGTCATCAATGCGGTACTTTATGTGGATGATCTTATCCTTATCGACAACAAACTTACATTTATATAGGAAATGAAGAATAATCTTAAAACACAATTTGAAATGACCAACTTAGGCTTATTACATTATTTTTTGGGTGCATAGATTAGGAATATGACTGATGGTATATTTCTATCTTAGCTTAAGTATGCTACATATTTACTTGCTCGGTTTGATATTAGTGATTGTAAGATTTCACCTATGGCATTCCGGTCCAGTGTAAAGTTAACTGTTGATTGTGGTACTTGTCTTGTTGATGCCACATTGTATCATTAACGTGTGGGGAGTTTGATATATTTGACATACATAAGGCCTTATCTCTCTTTTACATTCAACATGGTTTTGATGTTTATGCAAAAGCCTCATGAAAGTAATTGGAAAGTAGCAAAGATGATTCTCAAATATTTATAGGGGACAATGAATTATGGTGTTTTCTATTCTAGTAGGGATACAATTTCACTTCTTGGTTATATAGATTATGATTAGGTAGGGGATTCTTTAGATAAAATGTATTTTGTAGGGTACATATTTTAGCTTGGTTCAGTTCCAGTTTCATGTTCCAATAAGGAGTTGAGAACTCTTTTTCTTTATTCTTGTGAGCATAGTACAAGGAAGTTAAGGAAGCAGTGTGAATCCAACATGTTCTTACAGAGGTTGGACCGGTTTAGTATTAGAATTGTTGTGCCATTAAGATCTTCAAGAAATTAGTTCTGAATTATGATTGTAGTAAAAGGAGAATGAAGATACAAACTGAACAAAACAAACCACACAAGAAATAGATGAGTGTAGCTCAGGTAATTACAGTATCATTATCATTAATTAAATCCGGTGTTACAATAGTTTACATAGGAATAATTCGAATGCATTAGGGAGAAATTTGAATCTACCAACTGGATCTGACTGTACCTAACTGACTAGCTAACTCATGGTGTCTCAATCAATATCAGAGTCCAATATATCAACTCCCAGATGTCCAACGAACTCATACAATTAGTAATAACTAGTTAACTCAGTGCAACTAAGTGTGGTAGGTGGGCAAAGGCGCCTACTCCACATGCAGCCATGCTTTAGCAATGCATAAATAGAACTAGCTAATTTATTGTGATCTAACTAAAAGTAACTGGAAGCTAACTAAGACTAACTAGTTCCAACTCCAACTAAATGATGGAGGTTGGTGCTAGGACTCCCAATGGCTCCTAAAATGTAGGGATTGGTCTAGGAGGCGCCCAAACTGATGCATGCACATGTAGTAAGTGGAAGTTAACCTCTAGCAGTGTTCCCCACACTCTAGTAACTAGTACATGTGTCCCCATTAGGACAAGTGGACCCAATTAATTAATTAAGGTTCCTAAGTTAGGATAAATAATCTAATAGACAATATGGTCAAGGAAGGATTAATAATCCTAACATCCCCCCTGAATCCTAACTTGAACAACTATGGGCCCTNAAGCAAGAATACAAGTTTTGCTGCCATTTGCAGCACTATGCAACAACAAATGTAGTATCTTGGTTCTTCTGTGCAAGTGAAACTCTGAATCCAAACAAAATTCTTATGTCTGGAGGAATCTTCCTCTTTGGAAGAATAATGATGTACTTAACTGAATCAAAAATATAAACAGATGCATGGTGAAAACTAGACCCATGTAGAACAGCTGAAATCAACTGATGAGAGAGAAAAAGTTCTTGAGAATTCGAACCATGTGAGGAACACCCAAGAAACTGATATATTTCAGCCTTGAACAACAAACCATGAGTGGTAAAATAAACCCCAAGTGTTAGGAGCAAGTGTCCAGGCGGATGCAGAATGTATTCCTCTTTACTAGTTTTGTGAGGAGATGAGCAAGTGACCAATGATGGAGAAGCCCTGGGATTATGGAGAGTGAATGCTTGAGCTCCATAATTAACCAATAATTCACAAAATCTGATATCAGCAAACTCATAAGAGAGAACTAACATTGAATCCTCAATAACAAAATTGAAAGAAACTTGCGGTGCTTGATTTGTTACACCAAAATTGATGAAACCAGTTACATGCAATACTGAAAGATCTTGAATCTTAAAACCTGAACCAAATATTATCAAATCAGAAAATAAATCAGATCCAAACAGGTTCATATCACATCCAAAACTGTGCTCCACTGAGATGGTAGATGCACAATTTTCTCCTTCTTCAAAATTTTGATTTTTGGTGCATGCAATCCTGTAGGAATTTAGTGGAATCTCTAGATCAATGAGAGTGAATGGATCGCTCCTATAATTTGATTCTATTTCCATAATATCCATGGTATTACTTATCTGCACATCAGAAACATTATTAGAGATAGAGAAATCAAATTCCTCTTCCTTTTCTGAAACAATCACCGATAAACTATGCACAAAATTTAAAGAGTCACTGGAGAATTTTGCAAAGAATAGAAGGAGTGTTTTTGTTCAAAAACATAGATTCAAATGTCTTCTTCTGAATCAGCCATGTGAGGAGATGAGATATCAGAGATCTCGTACAATTTTGGAGTAGCAAGAGAACGAGTCACTCCAAGGAGAATTTCTTCAATTCGAATTGACTGTAGGGAAAATTCTGCTTCTTATTCATCTTCAACAATTTGCTTTTCTATAGGAGAGGGAATGAACTCATCATGATGGATTTTACTGAACCTCTCTCAACATTTGGGATCTTAGAGTCATCTCCCATATTACTGCTAGGTCCTCCTGATAGAGGGAAAGTGATGAAGGATTTCCTGGAGGCAACCATGTGGTTGGATGTTCTAGAATCTATCAAATAAGCCTTCGACAGAGAGAGGCTTGCATGCAAGCATATCTCATATTTTTCAGTCTGCTCTTCATCATCAGACATCTCTACACCTTGTGGAAGGGAAATATTGTTCTGTACACATAGAGCATTCATCTGTTCGAGGGTCTTCTTCATGCACGAGTCTTCTGGATGAAAACCCCTCATACAATAGGGACACTTTTTGTTTTCGAACTTCTTCTTTTTCTTAGAGCCGGAGGCTCATTCGAAAGTCCGCTTATTTTGTTTAGGATTCGAATTAGCTGCTTTGGGACCCTTCTTCTTTGATTTCCCTTTGGCTTGCGCTTTGATAGAGTCAGTAACTAGGAGAGCCTGATCTTTGGAGGTCTTGATGACTCCCATTCGAATCAACTTTTCTTGCTCCTTGATTAAGGACTTGTTGTGGCACACACCTCAACGGTCCTTAAGATGGGTAACTCCGTGAGTTTTGACTCAAAATAGTCATAGGGGTGTCGGGGGTTGAGTCAAAGTCCTCTATTGTAATAAACCCGCGGCTTAAGACTAGGGTTTAGGGTTTTGGGTGCCCATGGTTTGAATCCATGTTTTTGTAAATAGTGCGATATAAAATAGGCACTTGGGTAAATAAGAAAGGTTAGGCTTTTTGATGTAAAGAAAGAAAGGCGAAGCTAAGGCTGATTGTGTAAGGAAAGGTTAAGTCCCAGCTGTGTGCGTGGACAACCTCTGCAGCTGTGTGTGCAGAGGGTTTTTGTTAGAAGATTAAGGAAAGATCTGCAGCTGTGTGCGCAGAGGCCTGCTCCTGTGTGCGCGGCTTGAAAGGACTGAAGGGATCTGCAGCTGAGTGTGTAGATCAAACTGTTGTTTTGTAGCAAGTTGAATAAAACACAGTTTGGTGGACGTAGCCCCTACACTGGGGGTGAACCACGTTATATTTGGTGTTGTGGTTTCTTGTGATGTTTTTCTTTCTGTTATCTTTTATGCATTAATAACTGTATACATTTGATAAATTAGATCATTGCTAATAACAAGCTTCGCTGTGAATTCCCTGTAGTGGGTTAAGCAAGTCACGGTTGTTTATCTATCTGCGAAGTTGTATATGAGTGAATGATAAAGATGTGTAATCATTGATTAATAAGTTTATTAAAGGCTAAGGTACAGTAATATCCCTCTCTGCTTGCAGAAACCTGATTCTGCGGCACCCCATAGCTGTTTCGGGTGAGACTGCAACCTGCACGCAGGTTGTTGCCAAAAGGGCCAACACTGTGGGTCTTTTGTTGGTGCAACATAAAAGGATTAAACCCGGGTCTGCCCTATTGCCCAACAAATTGGTTCCGTTGCCGGTTGAACTCAGTATCTGCTCAAGAGGGGTTTACGTCGTACCTCGAGGGCTATGTTCTGGAGGCCCTCTGTGACGAAAATCGGCGATTGGTTTGCTAAGACTTATCTGAAATTCGCGCAACAAGAGAACACAAATCCGCGTTGTAGCGCACGTGACTTTTTACAAAGGTATGCTTTTTGTGATGCTTATGAAATTTTCTTTGGTTATATCCACATAGAGTTGCACCAGTGGATGTCTAGGTTAACAGAGAGAAGGACGCACTTCCATGCTCGATGGGTTCCCACGTGGACCCCTGCAAGGGTCAATCTTGTGCAACACGTGAACAATGAGGTATCCTGCTCTGTTGATTTCTGGATGACGCGAATATTGGAAGCCTTCATGACAGAGTTTTCCATTGACACAAGTACCTCCTTCAGT
>LPNX010250179.1:46819-89248 GCA_001517045.1 Pseudotsuga menziesii | reverse complement strand
CCTCCCAACCCTCCTAGAACCCCCATGGCCCACCTAGTTGATGACATTAAGCTCCCCATCTTCAAAGGCACGGGATCAGAGGACCCAGAACAGTTCTGGATTTTATGTGAAGCAGTATGGAATGCGAAGAAAATTACAGAGCCGGATGTGAGAGCCGCGCAGCTCATTACTTCTTTCCGGGACCGGGCTTTGACCTGGTTCATGAAATTCTCCAGTACTCAGAGCCCTACGTTAGATGATATTAAGGCAGCCATAACCAAAGAATTTAATAATCCTAAATTGAAATCGCAGAGCATCACTGAACTCAAAGAGATTCAACAGCGACGCGGCGAATCAGTGTGGGACTTTGACCAGAGATTCAAAGTTCTACTGGACCAAGTCAGATTTACCATTAGTCCTGCGCAGCATAAGGAATGGTTTATTGCAGCATTATTACCACATATCAGAACTCCCCTCATGCAACAGAAGGTTTCTGACCAGCAAAAGGCTCTGGAAATCGCAATGAAGCTAGAGACCGCCCCTGTGGGCGATGATTCTGGTATTGCTCAAATCCAAGCGCAGCTAGCAGCGATGGCCCTGGAACTTCGCGAGATGAAGAAGGGGAAACCTGATCGCGAAGAGGTTTGGTGTACGCAATGCCGGACCGAAGGTCACGACAAGGAATGATGCCCTCTGGTAAGCAAGTACCTGCATACAGGTGCGCCGAACCCATTTCCACCACAAGTCCTATATTGTGAGCTCTGCCGAACGATAGGTCAGCACCGGCCCGAGAACTGTTACCTGCTGCAAAGGTATGGACAAGGACCTAAGAACCCCTACTGTAATTTTTGCAAGTCTGCAGGTCATAATGAGGATGAGTGCCGCACCTATGACGCCTACCGGGTACACAATGACGGCCCAAGTAATGATAGCTACGGTTACCAGGGGGGTGCCTCCGGTAGAGGTTCTTCTGGAGGCCATGGTGGTATGAACGGAAGAGGCCACGGCTAGTTGGTGTGTTACAATTGTAACCAAGCTGGGCATTTGGCTTGCGACTATCGAAACCCCACTACGACATGTCGGTACTGCCACGCGGTAGATCATGTGATTGAGCAGTGCCCGCAGCTCATAACTAAGATTCAAGCACGACAGAGTACCCCTACCCAGAACATCCAGATGATTTCAGTTGAGCCCAGACCTCCCATGACCGTCAATGTTGTCACATGGAGTGGAGCTACGACACACCCACAGAATACAGAAAAACAGCCTGCCGACGCTTGGGTTCATAAGGCTCCTGCGAAAATCCCAGCATTTGACATCACAAGAGAAAGAGAGACATTTATGGAAGTCAAGAAAGATTTTGCTGGCCCTAGCACATCCGTTGCACCTGTGCAACCACAGCAACTATCTTCGCGGCCCCAGGAAGCCCCGCTGGATAACGTAAGTACCTTCTCCTCCTTTTTATAGAGTTGCCTCAAACTTTTAAGAGATCAGGATGCTCTGACTGAGTTACAGAAAGTCATTGCTTCCTGCGGACCTCAGCAAAGCTCTGGTCAGGACAAAACTGTTCATAGAGTCAGCAGAACCGGCAGGGAAATGAGATTGAATGCTCAGATAGGAGCATACGATATGACTGATGTTATCTTGGACTTAGGGTCCGATGTGAATGTGTTAACTAAACAAACCTAGGAACAAATGGGAAAACTTACCCTCGACTGGTCCCCTATCTAGCTGAGACTAGCCAACCAGCAAAGGATCTTGCCTCTAGGAAGATTCCTGAGTGTCCAAATAGATATTGCTGGGGTCAGTACTATCGTGGACTTCGAAGTAATTGAGATCGTTGATGACAGCAATCCCTACCCAGCCTTGTTAGGAATTGAATGGGCAATGGAAAATGCTGCAGTTATTAACCTAAAGAAGAGACAGATGATCTTTGAAGGGAGAGACTTGAGAGTCATCCTACCCCTGGATCCCTCACAAGGGGAACGGTACACATAACCACTCTGACAAGAGGATCAGGATGATGTGGAGCCCATCTACACTATCACCGCGCAGGAAGAAGGTTATGAGGATCCTCCTGCCGCAGGTTGGGAGTCTGGTAGCTCCTGTAAGACGGACTCTGAAGATGACTTAGAAAGCTGGCATAACTGCTTACATGAGCCCCATGGGTGCAGCCGTTCCCGGACTACTAAGTCCCTCAGATGGCTCAATTCACAACCAAACACTTTACCTATTTTTGATGGCTTGACCGATCCTGAACCGTTCATTGCACAGGTCTCAGGCTTGATACCTGAGTCACAGAAACTGGAAGCTCTGGACTCCGCATTTCGAGCCACAGCAGCCAGGTGGTGGAAGTCCCATAAGGAACAGATCCTTAGCTGGGAATCTTGTTAGAAGCTCCTGTACCTACGATTTAAGGGCCCGACGGAGGAGCTGCGAAGCAAGTTTGACGAAAATTCTAATCCTTCGAAACATTTGGCAAAGTGCTACGAAGCATGGAAGTATGTCCCTCAAAATGAATGGGTACATAGATTTGTGCACACGCTGGAACCAATAGCAAAAAATTGGTACGAGGAGGTTGAGCTCCATCAAGATACTGTAAGTTGGGACTGTCTTGTTCATAGTTTTATGCATACTTTCTCTACTAATGATGTCTGTCCAGCACTAGATGTAGCTATCAGGATAATCCATACTAAGGTATTTGATGACCAAGAAGTAATAGAACATCGACCTGATTGGCCCACACAAGAGGCCCACGCAGTCGAATGTTATAACTTTGCAATTGACGAAGATGTCGACCCGCACAACATCGCTATCCCTGAATCAGAAGGATGCTGCGACATACATGGACCAGCAGTCGAAGCCCCGGAAGTAACTAAGCCCGTGAAGATGCGCACAGTTAACATTGGATCTGAAACAAAGCCTAAGCTTGCTACAATCACGACTATTGGGATGAGGAAATGGTCAGCAAGGTAACCCAACTTCTCCATGAGTACCAAGATCTCTTTCCAACAAGGTTTTCCAAAATGAAGGGTATCCTGGGTGATATTGGCGTAATGAAGATTCCTTTGAAGCCTGATGCCAAACCTGTGAAATAGCATCCTTATAGATTGAATTTGAAGTATAAAGAAAAGGTTAGGGTGGAGCTGGATAAGATGCTCGTCGTAGGAATAATTGAGCCTGTTGAGGAATCTGAGTGGGTCATTCCTATGGTGGTCCAGGAGAAGAAGACTAAGGCTGAAATCTGAATATGTGTAGACCTACAAAAACTCAATGATGCCTGCCTGCATGATCCTTTTCCCACCCCCTTTACAGACGAAGTGCTCGACAATACCGGGGATCAAGAAGTGTACTCTTTTACTGATGGTTTTTCTGGCTACCATCAGATCCGAATTGCTCCAGAGGACCGACATAAGACAACATTTGCTACCGAAATGGGATCCTTCCAGTATACTGTCATGCCCTTTGGTTTAAAGAATGCACCTGCTATATTTTCTAGAGTAGTCATCTCCGCGTTTAAGGAATACATACATAAATTCCTTGAAGTTTACTTTGATGATTGGACCATTTTTGGGCTAGTAAAATACCATATAACCAGTTTGAGGCTTATGTTGAACAAGTGTAGATAGCACCAGATTTCCCTGAATCTAAAAAAGTGTATCTTTTGTTCACCTTTTGGAATTCTGCTTGGTCACGTTGTATGTAAGCAGGGATTGATGATGGATCTTGCGAAGATCGCTATCATTGTGAACCTGCCATTCCCGAAGTCTGTCAAACAACTTCGCACGACGCTGGGTCACACCGGCTACTACAGGAAATTCATCCAAGGCTATGCTCAGATTACCGCTCCATTGGAGAGGCAGCTGAAGAAAGATATCAAGTTCGAGTGGACACCGGAGTGTCAAGCAAGCTTAGATATTTTAAAGGAAAAAATGGTCACTGCCCCTATTCTAGTATTTCCTGACTGGAACAAAGAGTTCCATGTGCATGTCGACGCATCCTCCATTGCTCTGGGTATTGTGCTAGCTCAGTCAGGAGTAGGTAATATCGATCACCCTATCTCTTTTGCAAGCAGAAAATTGTCCACAGTAGAGAAAAAATATACTACGATAGAACGCGAAGGTCTCGCTATGGTATATGCACTACAGAAGTTTTGAAATTATCTGCTAGGATCTCATTTTAAGATGTTTACTGACCATTCTACTTTGAAGTATCTGGTTAACAAGCCTGTGCTAGGTGGAAGAATATGTCGGTGGTTGATCCTATTCCAAGAATATGATTTTGAGATCATCGTTAAGCCTGGAAGACTTAACCTAGGACCTGACCACTTGTCGAGGCTCGACTCAGGTGAAGAACCTACCAATTTGGATGAAGGTCTTCCTGATGCCCAGCTATTTGCTATCCAGATGGTTGATGACTATTTTCAGGATATTGTTCAATACTTGTCTACAGGTTTTCCACCCCTCGAGATGACCACACAGCAGAAGAAGCAGTTGGTGGTTCGAGCAGCAGACTTTACCTTAATAGCGGGACAGCTGTATAAAATGGGACCAGATGAAATACTGCGCAGATGCGTCTTGGAGCATGAACGGCCACTAATTTTGGCTGAAGCACACTCTGGCTCAGTAGGAGGTCATTATGCAGGGAAAGCCACCGCACAGAATATTTTGACAGCCGGCCTATGGTGGCCCACAGTTCATAAGGATGCAAGAGAATATTGCCACAGCTGCGATGTCTGTTAGAGGACAGGCAAACCATCCAGGCGGGATGAAATGCCCCTATTTCCGCAGGTAACCTTACAAGATTTTGACAAATGGGCTATTGACTTTGTCGGCCCTATCAACCCCCCCGCGAAGAAGTCTGGAGTGCGATATATTATTACAGCTACCGACTACCTTACCCGTTGGGCTGAAGCCCAACCAGTCAAGAACTGTAGCACTGCTACAGCTGCGCAATTCATCTTCGATCACATCTTATCCAGGTTTGGGTGTCCTTGCATCCTTATGAGTGATCAAGGATCACATTTCTTAAATAAAACTATTGCAGTACTGACTGAAGAATTTCAAGTATACCATCAGAAAAGTACAGCCTATCATCCACAAGCAAATGGGACTGTCGAAGCTTTTAATAAGATCCTTGAGCATGCTTTGACAAATATTTGTAATGCTAACATAAATGATTGGGACCTTCGAATTCCAGCAGTGCTATGGGCTTACAGAACTACTTGCAAAAAGTTGACAGGCCATACACCTTTTCGACTGGTTTATGGGCAAGAAGCCGTCATGCCCATGGAATACATTGTTCCCAGCCTCAGATTATCTGCTTTCACCGAGATGGATGACCCAGCCATAATGACAGAGAGACTGAAACAGATATTAGAACTCGAAGAAGATAGATTTATTGCAGGTTTCCAGCAACAGGTGCAGAAAGCTCGAGAAAAAGCGTGGCATGACAGACACATCAAGAAGAAACAATTCCAGCAGGGTGATCTTGTGCTCCTCTATGACAGCAAATTCATGAAGTTCCCAAGAAAGTTCAAGACACATTGGAAGGGACCATATATAGTACAGAAAGTTACTGATGGGGGCGCAGTCGAGATAGCTAAGTTAAATGGAGAACTTTTCCCTTCTATGATAAATGGGAGTCGTCTAAAAAAATACAGGGATAGGCCAGGTACTCAGAATCGGAGGTAGCACCAAGAAAGAAAAGTCTATGTACCCAGAACAGCTGAAATCGGGTACTGGACCATAAGAGAAGATTCTCATAACACTAGGGAATGTCGCAATCTGAAGGATGAAGTATGGAAAGTTGAAGGTTGGTCAGGGGTCGCAGGGTCATACTGTGTCGAAGTGGAAGGTGGTCGTTGTGTCATAGGTTCCAACTGTGTCGCAGCGTAGAATGTGATGGATGGGACAAAATGAAATTGGTGGCAGCGGCACGTGAGCTACTCTCAATACCTGTAATTATGAGATTTTGGGAAAATCTGAGGCCGGGCGTGACGAGATTCTTGGCATTCAAGCATATTTGGTGTCATTAATACACTATGCTGACAGAATTTGTAACGGAATTCTATAAGTAAGCTACATTGGCTTGTGAAATTTTCCTCGAAGCAATTCTTGGAGTTTGCCCGACTGGAGCCATGTCAAACAATTGTGAAGTCCAGGAGCTAGTATGAGAGTTCAAAGAGAGAGGTCTACAGAACCTTTTGAGTAATCCTCCAGTACAGTCGTATTCGACTTAGGTACACAGGAAGGCAGAAGTTCGCTCTAAATCAGGTGAAGGCAGGCACAAATTCACTCTAACGTGGAGCAACGAAGGCCATAAGACCTCGCCAAATGACTCTGGGGAGCCCCGCCCTGAAATATTTTGGCATAGCAGAACTGTGGCAGCTGTGTGTCTTATGCAGCGTGACACGCAATTCCAGGGCACCCCAAGCTGTGGATGGTTAAGTATCGCCAACCCGAGCAAAGGATGGGGTTGTAGATGGATCCACAAGGCCTTGCTCAACATAAATATCAAAAAGGAAATAAGCAGGCAGTCGACAACCAGCAGGAAGGACTCCAGGAACCAGCGCATAGTGTCTTCGCCAAGCAAATTTTACCACCAGCCGAGCAGATAAGTGCCCCGAGACGGGACACTGGTGAGTCTTAGGGGCCTGTTGGGGTGCGCACCTCAACGGTCCTTAAGATGGGTAACTCCGCTAGTTTTGACTCAAAATAGTCTTAGGGGTGTCAGGGGTTGAGTCAAAGTCATCTATTGTAATAAACTCGTGGCTTAAGACCAGGGTTTAGGGTTTTGGGTGCCCATGGTTTGAATCCATGTTTTTGTAAATAGTGCGATATAAATAGGCACTTGGGTAAATAAGAAAGGTTAGGATTTTTGATGTAAAGAAAGAAAGGCGAAGCTAAGGCTGATTGTGTAAGGAAAGGTTAAGTCCCAGCTGTGTGCGTGGACAGCCTCTGCAGCTGTGTGCGCAGAGGGTTTTTGTAAGAAGATTAAGGAAAGATCTGCAGCTGTGTGCGCAGAGGCCTGCTGCTGTGTGCGCGGCTTGAAAGGACTGAAGGGATTTGCAGCTGAGTGCACAGATCAAACTGTGGTTTTGTAGCAAGTTGAATAAAACACAGTTTGGTGGACATAGCCCCTACACTGGGGGTGAACCACGTTATATTTGGTGTTGTGGTTTCTTGTGTTGTTTTTCTTTCTGTTATCTTTTATGCATTAATAACTGTATACATTTGATAAATTAGATCACTGCTAATAACAAGCTTCGCTGTGAATTCCCTGTAGTGGGTTAAGCAAGTCACGGTTGTTTATCTATATGCGAAGTTGTATATGAGTGAATGATAAAGCTGTGTAATCATTGATTAATAAGTTTATTAAAGGCTAAGGTACAGTAATATCCCTCTCTGCTTACAGAAACCTGATTCTGCGGCACCCCATAGCTGTTTCGGGTGAGACTGCAACCTGCGCGCAGGTTGTTGCCGAAAGGGCCAACACTGTGGGTCTTTTGTTGGTGCGACATAAAAGGATTAAACCCGGGTCTGCCCTATTTCCCAACAGGACTCGAAAAAGGAATCAAGTGAAGGAATTTTCCAACTGGGGAAGCTTTCCTGCTTGGAATGAAATATAGAAACAAATATAGAATACTCAGAACCAATTTTGCTGAGTATGGAGAGGAAATTTTGCTCATCCTTCCTTTCTATTCCGCATTGTCTGCATTGAAGTGCAAGAGACTTGAATTTAGTAAAGAATTGATCAATAGTCTTAAAACTGCTGGGATGTAAGGCTACCAGCTCATTGTCCAGGAGGTATCCCCAAAGCTCATCTTGTTTGAAAAACAAGTATTCAAGCTTCTCCCAGGATTCTCTGGGTGTCCTCAAAGCTTCAAGGTGGAAGAGGAGATCTCTGGATATATGCGTGCATAGAAAACCAAAAGCTTCATCACAACGGTTCAGAAACTTGTTCTTTTTAACTGGTTGATGGGGCTCAACCTCCCTTCCAAGTATTGTCCTGAGGTATCCATGATTGTGCAATGCTAGCTGCATATCAATCCTCCAATCAATATAATTGGAATTTGTAAGGATCCGTGGTGTAGGATATTGAGAATCCATAAATATCCGACAGAAAGATCACAAAAATTCACACAAGATACGTATCACATGTAGATTTTCACTACAAACACTAAAACATTCAAACTATATTAGAATCATGCTTTTCCTCTTGACATGAACATGTTTTCAGGGTTCGTCGCGCTTGCACCGCTACTTTGAATAAATTTAGAGTTAGAAAATTCAAGATTGGGGACTTCTGTGGAAACCTAACTAATTCTGATGTTCAATGGAGAGAAACAAACATGAAGCCTGCTTGAGATGGCTCTAATCCCATATTAGAATTGCTGTGCCATTTAGATATTCAAGCAATTAGTTCTAAATTATGGTTGCAATAAAAGAAGAATGAAGATACAAACTGAAAAAAACAAACCACACAGGAAACATATGAGTGTAGCTCAGGTAATTACAGTATCATTATCATTAATTAAATATGGTGTTACAATAGTTTACATAGGAATATTTTGAATGTATTAGGGAGCAATTCGGATCTACCAAATGGATCTAAATTTACCTAACTAAGTAGCTAACTCATGGTGTCTCAATCAATATCGGAGTCCAATAGATTAACTCCCAGATGTCCAACGAACTCATACAATCAATAATAACTAGTTAACTCAATGAAACTGAGTGTGGTAGGTGGGAAAAGGCGCCTACTCCACATGCAAGCATGCATAAATAGCACTAGCTAACTGATTGTGATATAATTGAAAGTAAATGGAAGCTAACTAAGACTAATTAGTTCCAACTCCAACTAACTGATGGAGGTTGGTGCTAGGACTCCAACTGGCTCCTAAAATGTAGGGATTTGTCTAGGAGGCACCCAAACTGATGCAGGCACATGTAGTAAGTGGCATTTAACCTCTAGCAGTGTTCTCCACACTCTAGCAACTAGTACATGTGGCTCCATTAGGCCAAGTGGATCCAATGGTACTAGTGGACCCAATTAATTAATTAAGGTTCCTAAGTTAGGCTAAATAATCTAATAAACAATACAGTTAAGGGAGGATTATTAATCCTAACATTTAGAATTCTCCTACCGAATTAAGATGTGACAATTAGAGTGCAATTCAGCTTGTGTACAATTCAATGTATCACTCCAAGACTAAATACATTGACTTGGACACTCATTACATTCGAGATTTTGTTGTGGATGTTGTTATTTGTTTGGAGTATTGTCCCACAAAAAGAAAGCAGTTGATATCTTTACAAAATCCATTACATAAGAAAAGATTGTGTATCTTTGAAGTTTGTTGGGAATGCAGAAAGTTATTATCAAGGGGGGATGCTAATGTAATTCCATCTTCCATGTGCAATTTTAATATTACATGTGTAATGTTGTCTAGTATGATGTCATATCTAGCAAATTAATGCATAAATAACTCTAATATTATGTAAAAATAGTTATCCCACATGCATCTTGGAGTAATATTCTTCTATTACCATTCATTATACAAGTAGGTGGAAAATCATTTATCCCACATGTATTATGGGATGTAAATTTTCCATACCTCTAGCTATCTAATAGAGGTGAAGGAGAGCCTTTGAGTATATATGTTGTGCATTACACTATAATGCTATTGTAAAGTTGTGAGAGCATATGTCAAGTGGAGTTCAAGTATTAAATTGGAGATTTATGAATAATAAGAAGACAAGACTGATGCACGAGCATTAGGAAGGAGAATAAATTTTATTATCATTGTGTTCTAGATTAGATTGAGTTAGTTTGAGTGATAGTGGGGTGTGCGTTGTAGTAATGGCTGTTATAGCCAAATGGGCTCTCGAAAATTTAAGAGCCAGTTTTTAGAGATTCATTTAGATTAGATTGTGATCTTTAAGTGTTGTCGATCCTATTTGTTAGGATCTCAAACAGATTCATGTGGTCATTTAAAATAGCATTGTAATCAAGTTTTTAGGTGGTTGTTGGAATAGGAAAACATAGTACTTATACTCTGTACATATTCATGAAGCTATTTGGTTCCAAATAACCATTTCATGTGATGATAATCTCCACTGATTATATGAATCTAATGCTGGTGTTGAATATTGTTGGAAATCAATTCAATTGATCATGATATTGATCAATTGACCTCTGATAATTTATATCACTTAATATTATTACTTGTGATTGAGAATGAAACTCCAGAAATGCTGAAGGATTCATTAGCGCAAGAGGTTGCTGAAATAATATGAATCAAACCTGTTTTTGCTTGAAACCCTCTGCTTCTAGCTATTCATGGAGGGATGGTGAGTGATCTCAGAATAATGGTCTATATTGTTAAGGAGCCTGAAGCATACCATCTTGAGAAGAAGCCCTAGCAATTAGATCTTGAACGTTTTCACAATTAAAATTTACCAGAGGGAAAAACATTGCCAGGTGGGTTCTCCTTCGTTGAATTGAACAATGAACGGGAATGATTTGATGTAATTTATGTGGAAAATTCAAAAGAATTTACCCAAGGATTAGAATGTAATCAATGGTGACTAAGTGCGAAGTTGAAATTTCTTTTGCCCGTCAAAATATATTTATATGTTGATTAGTGTTTGGATATTAGTTCTGTCATATTCAAATTTTATACAGAGGAAATATTTTATTGTTTCTCATGGTCTCCATCAATTGGTATCAGAGTGGGATTCTTGATTGGTTGAGGTGTTAAATATTATATGTGGTGAAGAGTTTACCTTTCAACTTTATCGTTGCTAGAAGAACATGATCATCAATTTATATCTCAGAGTGATCTTTCATGTCAAGTTATGGCTTATTAAGTTGGAAGAAGAGGTCGAGGAGGTAGAAGGCCTGTAGAAAATGCTGAGGTAATGATATTGGTGCAACGTTTGGAGGCAAGGCTAGATGTCATAGAAGGTGATAGACAAAGGGATCCTAATGATGTAAGTAAGGATGAAGAGTCTCAAGAAGAAGAGACTGCAACTCAAGAAACAACTGAGTTGAGGATGTTGAAACAAGTTTTGGGATCCACCTCGAGACCAAATCCTGATGTGTTGAACTACAATGGTAGTTTGAATCCTAGAGATCTTGTTTACTAGATCAACAATATGGAGAATTTCTTTGACTATGAGGAAATGAATGATGAAAAGAAGGTGAAATTCGCTGTGACAAAAGTCAAAGGGCATGCATCTTTATCATGGGACGGTGTACATGCAGAACGAAGACAAAACAAGCCAAAAACCAAGAGTTGGAACCGGATGATTACAAATCTCCGAGGTAAATTCCTACCCCAAGATTATCAACTCTCTTTATTTAGACAGATGCAAAATCTTAGGCAAAGGATGATGTACGTAAGAGAGTACATCGAATAATTTTACAAAGTGAATATAAGAGCAGGTTATGTGTAAGATACTGTAGAAAAAGTATCCAAATATATGAATGGTTTGAGAATGGATATCTGAGATGAAATTAGCCTGCTGACTCCAAGGACAATAGAAGAAGCTTACCAGCTTTCTTTGAAAGCAGAGGACAAGATTACAAGGAGGCAGTCAAATAGAGGAAGAGGTCATAACAAAGGAAGAGGACAACAATTTAATAGAGGAAGATCTAAAAACCAAAGAGAAGGAACCAACAATTCAAGTCATCAAGGACATCGGGAGGATGACTTTAAAGAAAGAGGATTCTCTCCTAGAGGAAGAGGCCGAGGAAGAGGAAGATAATTCAAATGTTTTAAATGTGGAAAGATGGGACATCGATCTTTTGAGTGTCTAGAGAACAAAGAAATAGGCTCGGGCTCAAGAAATGTTGTTGTTACTCCAACAGTGGAAGGAGAAGTAAAAGAACAAGAGGTTGAAAATGCACCAGAGATAGGTGAGTCTATTTTGTTAAAGAAAGTACTGCTGAAGTCAGAGAAAATTCCTATTGAACCAGCTCAGAGGAAAGCCTTATTCAAGACCATGTGCAGAGTTAAAGGGAAGTACTGCAAGGTAATAGTTGATAGCGGAAGTACGAACAATTTGGTGTCCATTAAATTGGTATAGAAGTTAAATCTGAAGAAGACTAAGCACCCAACACCATACAAGGTGTCATGGATTCAAAAGGGCCATCAACTGTTGGTAAATGAACAATGCGAGGTAGATATACAATAGGCAGCTACAAGGACATAATTATTTGTGACATGATTCCAATGGATGTGTGTCATATCTTGTTGTGCAGACCTTGGAAATATGACATAAATGCCATACATGAAGGTAAGAGGAATGTCTACAAGTTTCAAAAATATGGGCTGAACCAAACTTTGCTACCATTGCAAGATGAAAAGACAGCTGGAAAAAATGATCCAAAAGCTTTGCTGATGAGTGGCAAATAATTTCTATAGGAGATGGAGGATAATGAGGTAAAGTTTTCTTTGATTTGTAAACCTAGGGTAGTGTTTACAACTACTAAACTTTCAGATCTTCTTGTTGAGATTCAAGATATGTTAAATGAATTTCATGATATAGTGGTGAATGATTTACCAACTGAATTGCCACCTAAGAGGAGTATCAGTCACCATATTGACTTGATACCTCGGTTGAACTTACAAACATGGCCGCATATATAATGACACCTCAGGAAAATGAAGAAATTAGAAATCAAGTGCAGGAACTGCTAGACAAAGGGATGATCAGAGAAATCCTTAGCCCATGTGCTGTACAAATAGTTTTAATCCCAAAGAAGGATGGAACCTAGATGATGTGCACTGATTCAAGATCCATCAACAAAATAACAATCATATACAAATTTCCATTACATAGAATAAATGATTTACTGGACTATGTAGAGGGTGCAAGGTATTTTTCCAAGATTGATTTGAAAAGTGGTTACCATCAAATCATAATAAGAGAGGGAGATTAGTGGAAAAAAACATTCAGGACAAACGATGGGTTGTATGAATGGCTTGTCATGCCATTTGGCTTATCAAATGCACCAAGAAATTTTACGAGATTAATGAATGAGGTGTTGAAAGACTTTATTGGAAAGTTTGTCATAGTTTTTCTAGATGATATACTAATATACACTCAGTCCAAAGAAGAACATTTGAGGCACTTGAGTCATGTCTTAAAGAAATTGCAGCAAGAGAAATTGATAATAAATATGAAAAAGTGTTCATTCTTGAAGTTTGAACTTATATATCTTAGATTTGTCATTTTTGAGGAGGGATTAAAGAATATGGATCCCGAAAAAGTGAAATCTATCCAAGAATGGCCTTCACCCAAGAATATTTCCGAGGTAAGGAGTTTCCATGGATTGTCTAGTTTTTACAGGAAATTTATAAGAAATTTCAGTAAGATTAGTGCACCAATAATTGAGACCATTAAGAAAGATAAGAAGCCATTCAAATGGACTGCTGAAGCTGAATGGAACTTTCAATTATTGAAAAAAAAAGTCACTGAACAACCTATTTTAGCTTTACCATATTTCCAAAAACCATTTCAAGTGAAGTTTGATGCCAATGGAGAAGCCATAGGAGTTGTGTTAAACCAAGAAGACAAACCCATAGCCCGTTTCAGTGAGAAGCTGAATGAAGCCAGGAAGAAATACTCATCATATGACAAAGAGTTTTATGTTGTAGTTCAATCACTGAAGAAATGGTGGCGTTACTTGTTTCCTAAAGAATTTGTTTTGTATTCAGACAATCATGCTTTGCAATACATAATGCAGCAGCCAAAACTGAATCAAAGACATGTAAAATGGGTGGAATATCTGCAAAAAATTACTTTTGTGATAAAGCATATCTGTGGACAATCCAATAAGATTGTAGATGCCTTAAGCAGGAGGGCTTTGATAATGCAAGAAAATCAAGTGCAGGTTACAGTGTTTGACTTTATGAAAGAGTTGTATGAAGATGATGTAGATTTCAAGGAAGCATTTGAGGCTTGTAAAAATCCAACAGTAAGGGACATAAATCCATGGTTAGAATATATAATACTGGATGGTTTACTATTTAAAGGTAATCAACTTTGTCTTCCTAAATGCTCAATGAGGGAAAACTTAATCAAAGAGAAACACAGTGGGGGATTAAGTGGGCATTTTGGACATGATGAAACTCTAGAACAAATGAAACATTTTTTATTTCTGGCCAAGAATGAGAACATATGTGCAGAAGTTCATGGATAAATGTACAGTCTGTCAGCATGCAAAAGGGAGAAGCCAAAATACAGGTCTGTACTCACCACTTCCAACTCCCAATAGGCCTTGGGATTCAATTAGCATGGGTTTCATTTTGGGTTTGCCAAAAACACAGAAGGGTCATGATTCAATTTTTGTTATTGTTGATAGGTTCTCCAAAATGGCACATTTTATCCCTTGTTTCAAAACTAGTGATGCTACTATTAAACTTGCACAGTGATCTATGGACTAAACACAGTCTCATCAATAGATTAATGACAATAATTCATGAAAATGGTGAAAAAGGGCTACAAAATGAGTATCCGCACTGTATATTCACACAAAGAATGATAAATTACATTACAATGTCATGCTATAAGCATGAATGAGAAGCAATTCGAATTCCTAAGGAGGTCATTCGAATTGAATGTGTGATTCTAGCTTAACTAAATGTAAGCCACAGTCAACACTCAAGTTAACCACTAATCAAAAACTTAATTGACTCAACTGAGCCCTAACTGAAGTTGAAGTGCAATAAATGACTGAGTCTCAACTAAAAGAGATCAGACACATGTCATAGCAAGACAACCATCAAGTGCTAGCGCTTCAATGACTCCAATGAACCCTGATGAGGTTAACTAAAGTGTAACTGAACATCAGAAGTGGTTGGAGGCGCCCCTGTTGACTCCAATTCATTAAATAATCATTAAATAATCAATTTAATGAAGGAAGGTTCCTTCACTACCTTGTTTAACTGATTGTAACCATCAGTTAGCAATATGGTGCATTAATGACACTTAGATCACCCCCGGAGTGCTCCAGTTAGCCTCCCCGAATGTAGGAGAAGGATAATTTATCCTCCTTGACTGAAGGGAGGCATGGATGTGATCTAGCTGATGTCATCTAGTGCTCCTTTGATGTTAATTAAGTCAATAATACTTAGGATAGTGGTTTAACTAGGCCAATTGACCAAAATGAGTGTGTAAGGTGGTAAATGTCTCCAACACCCCCCTTAAGCTATACTTAGGACGAGTAGAAAACATAAGTGCATAAGAATGCTAGGGCCCCATCAACTAAGGCCATAGGTAACCCTGTACAATAAAGTAACTTCTTACTATAACCAAGGAAATGGGGAAAACCTCACGGGAAAAAATACCCCCCCTCAAACTAAGCAGTAAATCAAGAATTGGTTCTTCTATGCAGTAGCATTTTGAGACTGTGCATGTGAACCTATGAATCCAAACTAAATGAATGTTTCTAGAGGAATTTTCCACTTTGGAAGAAGAACAATGCACTCAACTGAATTAGAAATATAAACAGCTGCACGGTGAAAACTGGACCCATGTAGAGTAGCTGAAATCATCTGAAGAGAGAGCAAAGGTTCTTAAGGATTCGAACCATGTGTGGAACACTCAAGAAACTGATATGTTGTAGCCTTGAACAGAAAACCATGAGTGGTAAAATCAGCCCCAAATCTTAGTAGCAATTGTCCAAGCGGATGCAGAATGTCTTCCTCTTTACTTGTTCTGTGAGGAGATGAGCATGTGACCAAAGGTAGAGAAGCCCTGGGACTGTGGAGAGTGAATGCTTGAGCTCCATAATCTGATATATATTCTGTAATAGCTAATGAATCACATAAGAAAATATCAGCAACCCCATATGAGGAAACTAACACCAAATCCCCATCAACAATTTTGAAGAGAAAGTGCGGTACTTGATTTTTCACATTGGAATTGGTGAGAGCAGCTACAAGCATGACTGAAAGCTCTTGGATTTTAAACTATGAAACAAATAATATCAGATCAGAAATTAAATCATATCTAAATAAGTTCACAACAGATCCAAAACTGTGAAATGAAATCAAATCCCCAGCAACAGTTTTGTAGGAGACTTGCGGTAATTGTTTCTTCACATCGTTGATGAGAACAGCTACAAGCAGTACTGAAGGTTTATGAACCTGAAATTTTGAACCAAGAAATATCAGATCAGATCCAAATAATATCATATCAAATCCAATAAGGTTCATATCAGATCCAAAATTATGGTCAACTGAGACGGTGGATGCACAGTTGTCTTTTTCTTAAAAATTCTAAATTTTGGTGCATGCAATCCTGCAGGATTTTGCTAGAAGATCTAGATTATGGGGAGCGAATGTGTCACTCTTATAATATAATATTTCTTCCAAAATATCCAAGTTTTTAAATATTTGCACACCAGCAGCAACATTAGAGGAAGAAAAATCAAATTTCTCTTCACTTTCAGAAGCAATTACTGGTAAATTTTGCACAGAATTCAAAAGAAAATCACCGGTGAATGTTTGCATGGAAGTGCAGCAGTATTTTTCTTCAATATAAAATATTCAAATGTATTCTTCTATTTCAGCAATATGAGGATATGAGATATCAGAGATCTAATGAACTTCTGGAGCATCAGGAGAAGGAGTCATTGCATGGAGACTTTCTTCAATTTGAATTGACTGTGTAGAAGATTCTGCTTCATCTTCATATTGAACAACTTCATTAGAGAGAGTAGAGGTCGGGACTTTTGATTAAATAACTCTTGTGGTGTTGGATGTAATCTCCAAATTTCTATTATGATCTTCATTTAGCTTGCCAAAGGTTTTGTCCAATTTTGTCCAGAGATCCTTTGGGTATTCAACAGAATCAATAAGGTAGCGCAAGCTAGGAGAAAGGGTCAGACATATTGCTCCAAAAGCTCTATCACCATAATTTAGCCAGTCATTCTCATTCTCATAAGACTCTTTTCCAAGTCCAATAGACACCTCATATAGACCTCGTCTCTTCAGAGATGCAATCATCTTCAACTTCCATTATGAATAGCTTGTGAATGAGGTGAGAAGAGGGACTGATGAGTCCATTTGAAGTTGTACTTGTTAAAACCTGTAAATCACAACAAAATGGGCACCATCAGGTTGGAAAGCCTGCACATTTTAGGCTTTCATCACACCCAGCATAGTTGATCAAGCAAGCTTGACCAACAATTCCTTTACTTCGGGTATTAAGTGGTAAGCCTTGGCTTCTGGTGCAGTACTGGATTTTTGAGCTATTGCTCAATTTTCATGCAATATCTATCAAAAACCTAGTTTTTGAGAGATCTGAGCTTCATCCCGCCGTGAGCTCTGATACCATATTAAACTTGCATAGTGATATAGGGACTAAACACAGTCTCATCAATAGATTAATGACAATAATTCATGAAAATGGTGAAAAAGGGCTACAGAATGAGTAGCTACACTGTATATTCACACAAAGAATGAGAAATTACATTACAATGTCATGCTACAAGCATGAATGGGAAGCAATTCGAATTCCTAAGGAGGTCGTTCGAATTGAATGAGTGAGTATAGCTTAACTGAATGTAAGCCACAATCAACACTCAAGTTAACCACTAATCAAAACCTTAATTGACTCAACTGAGCCCTAACTGAAGTTGGAGTGCAATAAATGACTGAGTCTCAACTGAAAGAGATCATACACACGTCATAGCAATCCAACCATCAAGTGCTAGTGCTTCAATGAATCCAATGAACCCCGATGAGGTTAACTGAAGTGTAACTGAACATCAGAAGTGGTTGGAGGCACCCTTGTTGACTCCAGTTCATTAAATAATCATTAAATAATCAATTTAATGAAGGAAGGTGCCTTCACTGCCTTGTTTAACTGATTGTAACCATCAGTTAGCAATATGGTGCATTAATGACACTCAGATCACCCCCGAAGTGCTCCAGTTATCCTCCCCGAATGTAGGAGAAGGCTAAGTTATCCTCCTTGACTGAAGGTAGGCATGGATGTGATCTAGATGATGTCATTTAGTGCTCCTCTGATGTTAATTAAGTCAATAATACTTAGGATAGTGGTTTAACTAGGCCAATTGACCAAAATGAGTGTGTAAGGTGGTAAATGTCTCCAACAGCTACAAATATAGCCAATCTATTTTTTAAGGAAATTGTAAGATTGCATGGGCTTCCAAGAAACATTGTTTCTAATAGAGACTCTAAATTCCTTGGACAATTCTAGAAAAATCTGTGGAGGACACCTGGTACAGATCCGAGTTTTATCTCAGCATACCACCCTCAAACTGATGGGAACACCAAAGTGATTAATAGAAGTTTGGGAAATATTTTAAGGAGCTTATTTGGAGATTGTCCCAAGAAGTGGGATAAAGCACTCGCTCAGGACGAAATTGCTTATAATGATTCCCCAAATAGGAGCACATGTCAGAGTCCATTTCAAATTGTATATGGAATGCACCCAAGAGGAATTTATGAACTCAGAGATTTAGAAAGAGATGAGACAAGAAGTGTTGATGGAGAGGACTTTGCTACAACAATACATGAGGTCTCTGTATAGGTAAAATTGAAGTTGCAGGACAGTAGCATCAAATACAAAGGTAGAGAATATTTGAAGAGGAGAGAACATAGTTTTGAAGCTGGTGAATTAGTTTTGGCACACCCGAGGAAGGAAAAATTTCCAAAAGGCGAGTATAACAAATTGAAATATAAGAAAATTGGACCCTGTAAAATTCTCAGAAAAATTTCAAACAATGCATATGAACTAAAATTGCCATTGTGTATGGGAATATCACCAATTTTTAATGTTGCAGATTTATATAAATACAATGCAGATACAACAGAAGGAACAGTGGAAGAGGATGACAGCAGTTAAAATAGACAACAGGTCCAATGGCAGAGACAGATGCCAGTTGAAGCAAGACTACAGGTAGAGAAGATCTTGGACAATAAAGTGAAGAAGACAACTAGAGGAAATGAGTACTTTGAGTACTTAGTGAAGTGGGTAGGTCATCCAGTAGAAGATTCAACATGGTTGACAACCACAATGTTACAGAAAAGTGGCACCTGTATAGAAGAACTCATGGACAAGAGTCCACGAATCTTTTCAATTCTGGAAGCCTGATGCAGGAGCATTAGGAAGGAGAATAAATTTTATTATCATTATGTTCTAGATTAGATTGAGTTAGTTTGAGTGATAGTGAGGTGTGCGTTGTAATAATGGCTGTTATATCCAAATGGGCTCTCGAATCATTAAGAGCTAGTTTTTATAGATTCATTTAGATTGGATTGTGATCTTTAAGTGTTGTCGATCCTATTTGTTAGGATCTCAAACAGATTCCTGTGGTCATTTAAAATAGCATTTTAATCAAGTTTTTGGGTGGTTGTTGGAATAGGAAAACATAGTAATTATACTCTGTAGATTTTCATCTAGCTATTTGGTTCCAGATAACCATTTCCCGTGACGATAATCTTCACTGATTATAAGAATATAATGCTGGTGTTGAATATTGTTGGAAATCAATTCAATTGATCGTGATACCGATCAATTGATCTCTGCTAATTTATATCACTTAATATTATTACTTGTGATTGAGAATGAATCTCCATAAATGCTGAAGCATTCATTAGCGCAGGAGGTTGCTGAAATAATATGAATTAAACCTGCTTTTGCTTGAAACCCTCTGGGTCTAGCTATTCATGTCAGGATGATGAGTGATCTCAGAATAATTGTATATATTGTTAAGGAGTCTGAAGCGTACCATCTTGAGAAGAAGCCCTAGTGATTTTATCTTGGACGTTTTCACAATTAAAATTTACCAGAGGGAAAAACGTTGCTAGGTGGGTTCTCCTTCGTTGGATTGAACAATGAATGGGAATGATTTGATTTAATTTATTTGGAAAATTCAAACTAATTTACCTGTAGATCAGAACGTAATCGATGGTGATTGTGTGCAAATTTGAAATTTCTTTTGCCTGTCAAAATATATTTATATGTTGATTAGCATTTGGAGATTATCTCTGTCATATTCAAAATTTATATAGAGGAAATCTTTTATTGTTTCGCCTGGTCTCCATCAAATACCTTCCCGTAGATGTTTCCCCATTTGAGGTTTTACCACATATATCGACTGTATCATTTTTCTTCTTTTGTCTCTAGTTTCTTACGTTGATTATTGTTGCTTGTATGGATAAACAGATAGACTAGTAGATTCTTACTTTGCATGTTAGAAAAAATATACTTGTATGTTTATACATATTCTCAATATTCTAACAATTTGTTGGATATTCTAAATATGCAAAAGGTTATAGACTTCTTCAACCCAAATCCAATGACATTGTTTTTAGAAGAGATGTTAAATTTTATGAAAATCTCTTTTCCTGGGAGCCTAATTCAGGGTTTGTTCCACCTTTGACTTTTGATCCATCTTCGGTGATTATGCCACCTTATACTCCCATCTTCTTTGATAGTGTTCCTTCTCCAAATTCTTCTGATGATGACAGTGAGGATGAAAACCCACCTCCACTTGTTCACCTTCCTTTGATTGCAACGACACAAAATTTTCCTCTATGGTGTATATGACATGTGAAGTAACTAGTGATATTGTTGGTGATCCTAGATATAAGTGTCGAACACATTCACAGTTCAAATGAGCCTCTTCTCTTTTGTCTCAAGTTTCAGAGACTCATGATCCAAAAACATTTGCAAAAGCTTTTGGCCATCCAGATTGGGATGCAACTATGAATGAAGAATATCATTCCTTAATGGTGAATGATACTTGTGATCTTGTACTTATTTTGAAAGGAATATAGCTTGTCAGATTTAAATGGGTCTATAGAACTAAGTATGCATGAGATGGAAGTGCGGAAATACTCAAGGCAGGGTTAATTGCAAAAATATTTTCCCAAGTTGAAGAAATTAACTAGAATGAAACCTTTTCCCTTGTTGCAAAAATGAATTTTATCGACCTTGTTTTTCCCTTGTTGCTACGCATAAATGGGAGCCCCATCAAATGGATGTCAAGTCTATCTTTTTCCATGGTGATTTACAAGAATAAATTTGCATGGAACAACCTGGCTATGTTCAAAATGACTTCATCCTTGTCTATTACCTTTGTAAATCCTTCATCCTATCCCAAGTTGTTTTTAAGAGGGGATGTTAGGATATTTAGACACTTATGAATTAGTTAAGATCAACTTGGTGTAATGTGTCTTTAGGTAAAGTGTGTTTCTTTTATATGCTTCGTACTTATGTAATCCAATGATCATGATATATTCTAGACATAGAGTGATCTGACGGTTCAACTTCACCTTTATCTTAACGGCTATTGATCCATGTCTTAACACCTTATTAGTCCAGGATTTATATTTAAAGAGTATGGAGGGTCATTTATTTGATGATTGATTGTGAGAAACAACACATTATACAACTTGACGATAACTTTATACTCAAAACAAGAACTTGACTATAAAAGCTCATATTTTATCATAAAAAACACCATAAACATCAAAAAGTCATATTTTATCATTAAAAACACCAAACAAAACCCTTCAATCGAATATTGTTGCTACTGGTAAAAATATTTTCTTTTGTAGGGTTAAAATTACAAGTAATTACAAGTTTTTGTAAATCTTGGCCACTGCCATTGAAATCAAAACCATAAATTGACCCATGAATTAAAAAGGGATGTTGATGATGATGATAATGATGATTAATGTCCACTGAGACCAACTTTGGTCTATCAGACCATAAGAAGGATAATAAGTTGGTTTAGTTTAAAATCTTGTTCCTGCGCTCAAAAAACTTGCCAAGAAGCTTTCCAAGCTCACTATAGTTTTGGAAAGTTAGGAGGTTATAAAGGTTTGTATTGTACCAAATACTATGAAACCTAGATCTAATGTGGGTGTAAGCGGGGCACTCTAAGAGAAAGTGATTTTCATCTTCAACGCTCATAGCCTCACACAGATAGAAAACCCTTTTCGCCCATGGAGTTTTAGGAACAGGCCAACGCCCTGTTTTGCTATGGAGTTCATGAGAGTTCGTTCTAATCTTGGCTATATTAATTTTCTTCCGCAAGCTAGTTACTACTAAGAGATACTTCTGATCTTCCAAATTAGGATTAATGACCTCCTTATAGTATCGTAGTTTTCTCTTAACTACTAAATTTTCCTCACACCACAATTTTTCTTCAAACATATAAGTAATAATATTTTTGACATTATCAATGTTTTGCAAAATGTCATTTTCATCAATGCCCCAATGGTTTAACCAAGTCATGGTATCTTTACACTAGCACTGCTTGAGGCGTAGTTGATTTTGACTTGGGTTTAAAGAAATTTTAGGAAGTCTAGCTTTTTCCATGTTATTTATCTTATGCTTGTACATCATGTACCTAGTCATAGCCATGCTCTCGATGGGGAAAGACCCACTTCTATGAGGAGAATATGATAAGGCGCATTGCTTTTAATTTTGAGGTTATAAGTTATAAACCGCTTTTGGATTTGCTCAATCTTCTGCCAAGATTTTCTAGAAATGTTGCACCCCCCATACTTCACAACCATACAAGATAATATGGATGACAAGAGTTTCAAAGATGAACTTATTTTTATCCCACATGACCAGATTTGTTGATTTATAGTTATTTTCGAGACCAAAATAAGCTTTCCACCCTCCATTAATCATTTTCTCAATGTTATAGTTCCAATTGAGCTTGTGATGAATATCAATTTCAAGATACTTGTAAGAAGTCATTTGCTCTAGATTTCTATTATCATAAATACAATTTGCATAGATTTCTTTTGGCCAAAATTACATTTTGTTTGAGACTCTAGACTTAACAACCAATATTGCTGCATTCAAAACCCTCAACTAACTTCCAACTCGAAAAGTGATGCTACCATGACACCACCATTTTTTTTTAACGATGATGAAATTACAACCTTTTTGAAATTGTGGACGTAACAATGGACGACGTTGTAGCAAAAATCTCAAAATTGACCCTTAAAACTAAAAAAGGTGCTACCAGTAGCAACCATTTCTTTTGTAAAGTTAAAATTATAAGCATTTCAATAACACATAAAAAAAAATTACATACCAAACAAAATTTAGAAATAATAATTTAAATATTCAAAAATAACAAATTTAGAAATAATAATTTAAAAATTCAAAAAATAACAAATTTAAAGAAGAAAACAAATCTATTCAAAATAAAACAAACTTAAAAAATGTTTTTTTACAAAATTATTATTTTATTATTATTTAATTAAAATTAAAATTTAAATGATAATGTAAAAAACCATTAACCTTTAAAAGTTAAAAATATATAAAATATAAAAAACATTATATATATATACACACGATGATAATGGTATGCTTTGTGGACTTTAGAAAGGCTTTCAATATAATACCTAGAAATAACCTTTGGAATAGATTAGAAGAGCTAAAGGTTCCTTTCGAGTTGAGAGCTGCTGCAATAAGGTTATACGAGAATGTAATTGCCAAGTTTAAGAGCAAGGATGGGTGGTCGAGAGATATTAAGTGCAATATCAGAGTTAAGCAAGGTTGCCCCCTCTCCCCTACCCTATTTGGCATTTACATTGATAAGCTAGAAGGTTGTTTAGAAGAAGCAGGTTGTGATGGCACGTTCTTAGCCGAGATAGTCATCATCCTTCTTCTCTATGCTGATGATATTGTTCTTCTGGCAAGGTATTCATCTGATCTTGATAACCAACTTCGACTTCTTAAGGATTTATGCTCTACCATGGGTATGACTGTCAACATTGACAAAACAAAAGTTATGATTATCAAATCCAAGAAGGACACTTATGCTAATTTTGTGTATGACAATAACAACTTGTAGGAAGTGTCGTCTTACAAATACCTAGGAATTGATATTCATCACAAACTCAATTGGAACTATAGCATTAAGAAAAGGATTAATGGAGGGTGGAATGCTTATTTCGGTCTTGAAAATAATTGTAAAGCAACAAACCTTGTGATGTGGGATAAAAAGAAGCTCCTCTTTGAAACTTTAGTCATTGCTGTTAACTTGTATGGTTGTGAGGTTTGGGGTTGCAGCATATTTAGAGAATCATGGAGGAAGATTGAGTAAATCCACAAGCGTTTTATAACGTATAACCTCAAAATTAGAAGCAATACACCATATCCTATTCTCCTTATAGAAGTGGGTCTTTCCCCTATCGAGAGCCTAACTATGGCTAGGCTCCTGTTGTACAAACACAAAATCAATAACATGGGGGACCATAGACTTCCAAAGCTAGCTTTTAATTCCAGCCAAAACCAACTAAGGCTCAAGCGAGGTTGGTATAAAGATACCGGGGCCTGGTTAAACCACTGGGAGATCGACGAAAATGTTGCATTGCAAAAATATTAATAACATTAAAAATATTGTTACTTCTAAGTTTAAAGAGAAATTGTGATGTGAGAAAGATTCAGAGGCTAAAAGAAAACTAAGATATTATAAGGAGGTCATCAACCATACTCTAGAAGATCAAAAGTACCTCTGTGTATTAACCAGTTCAAAGAAAAAAATTAATATAGCCAATATAAGAACAAACTCTCATGAGATCCATAGTGAAATTGGTCGTTGGACAACTCCTAAAACACCATGGATGGAAAGAATTTGTCGTCTCTATGAGAATAAGAACATTGAAGATGAAAATCACTTTCTCTTAGAGTGCACTGCGTACACCCACATTAGATCTCAGTTTCATAATCTTTATTGCAATATCGACCTTCCTAGCCTTTTAACTTGTCAAAATTATGGTGAGCTCGGGGCGCTTCTCACCAAACTCTTTGAGCATGGGAATACAATTTTAAAGCAAATTAATTAATTTGTTTCTTTAGATTCGATAGACCAAAGTTTGGTCTCAGTGGACATTAACCATCATCATCATCATCATATATATATAACTTACCTTAATTTATAAAAAATAACAAAATATATAGTTAAAAAATAAAAAATATATATGTAACATACCTTCGCATAAAATATAGAAGAGTTTTTAATTTAAAAATTTTAAAAATATATTATATAATACTCTTTATCTTAAAACATTAAAAATATAAAAATAGAAGTAAAATATATATATAACATATTTTATCTTATCTTAATGTTTAAAAAGTAAAAATTAAAAAAATATATATTAAAAATTATATTATATAATTTTTTTATAAATTAAAAATTATATTATATAACATTTTTTTTTATCTTAAAAGAGATAGAAAAAGATATGTTAAGGTAAGATTTAATTTAAGAATTGAGTTCTTCTTTAATAGAACTTTTTTTAACTTTTTTTTTTACATGTAAAGAGAGTCAAAGAGATTTCCTTTAATTCCCATATCTATAAAAGAGTGGAAAAGATATCTTAAAAAAAGACAACTCCCATGATCAAGTCGTACCTCATCCTCAACTCCCATAATCAATTCCTACCCGTAATAAAGTCCTCCCTCATCCTCTTTACGTGGAGAAGACCCACCCCCTTCTCCCATTTGACCAATATGTGTAAAAAAGATGACTCGATTCTCATGATCAATTGCTCCCTTAATACACCCTCCCCCATATCATTTAATGGAATGCATATTATATATGTATATTTAGTTTTTAAATTTAAATTTTATTTTTATGTGGAAGGTGTTTTCATAATGAAAGAAGTTGTCTCAAAAGATTTTTTGTTTCTCTGACCACTAACCTTTCGGCAGGTGTCTCCTCGTCATTGGTGGTTTTAAGTACATCATGTCGTGGTTGAATTTCCCGGTTCTTATATCCCGTAATCCGGCAGGGATGAAACAGGGCGGTATGGAATTTAGGTACGGAAAAAACCGGCATGGAGTTGATCGGTTAAGTACACGGTCTGAAAACTTTCAGGCTTTATTTCGTTTGTTCGTATTCTTTCCACATAACTTCTTCCTGCCCCAAGTCCATCCTTATTTTAAACTCCTGTGAGTTATTTCTGATGGTTCTACCTCTAAATTTGTCGGAGATTGTGGCCTCTAAATTGGTATGCTAATGAATTGTTGTTTTTTCAGTTCGGTCCCTGATTGTTCATTCTCGATTTTAGAACTTCTGTCCCATAGAGCGCAGGGTGTTGTGCGTGGTATGGTGGATTTGATTGGTACCGTGTTTTTTCGACAGGTGGATTGCGTCTTTTCATTACACCTCTATTTATTGTTGTGCCTGAATGGATTGATGGACTCAATGGAATGATTTTCAGTTGCGGATCCTTCTTTCTAGTTGGTGTTTACTGTGTTTTTTTGACAGGTGACTTGCGTGTTTTCACTACACTTCTATATGTTGTCCTAAACGCCCAGTGTTGGAAATTATTTTTTTTACAAGCTTTCGGACAATTTTGCAGTTCATTTCTCTCAATTTAGCATAGAGAAAACACTTTTCCCTTGCTAAGATTTTCCGAGTTCCAGTTCAACAGTTTATTTGGGTTTAGGCTACTATTTTCTGCAATGCCTTTGTGCGTTTAGGATCTTAGTTTGGGGTCAATTTGGTCGTGGTTTAGTTTCACTGCTGGTGCAGGTGATGAAAGACACTTTGCCCATGTCTATTCATTCACATTAATGCTTCATCAATGCATTGTTGCTCCATTAATGCAATAAAGTTTGTCATTTGAGATTAACATGATGCTATATCATCAATTTTGCTCATCTTATGACGATCTCCAAGATCTTCATACAATATTTCATTTATCGCATTCGCTGCTACATCGCCTTTGCTTTCCACATATAAACAGGCCTTCAAGTAACCACTCTATTTTACTATTTGCCATTATTTTTCTTATATTGATTTTGCTATGTTTCATTTGCACTTTGAGTTTCCATCAGAAGATTTCGAACGTTACTAAATTTTTAGGTATTCCTTACTTCTTCATTTAGTTTGCTTATTAGATGGTGAAACAACGTTGTTGTGTTTTAATCCACTGTGACTTTAATCTTAATATAGCTCAAGTTAAAGATCTAATATACGTGGATAGCTCGATTTGGGTATATGAAATTTATTTAAATATCCAATGACAATTTTTTATGTTAATAAAAAACAAGTTACGAGTTTCCATCTGAAGATTTTGAACCTTGCTAAATTTTCAGGTATTCCTTACTTGTTCATTTAGTTTGCTTATTAGATGGTGAAACAATGTTGTTGTGTTTTAATCCACTGTCACTCTTGCTTTGTTGTGAAAATATTGTGCCATGTACTGGTTATATCATGCTTGTCAATAAAATATCAAGTATTAGCTTTAAAACTATTGTTTAAAGCTTATCAGGCCGATATACATAATCAAACCAAGTTTAGAGACCAAATTTCCGCCAAATTTACAGGGAGACCGATGAAAAATAACAGAGAGCGAATTTAAAAGAGGCATGAACTTAGCGGAGGAATAACTTAAACGAAAATAATACGAACAGTGAAAATAAAACGTGAAAATCGAGATTTCGGATTCCGAAATGTCGAAAAAAGTTATAGCGACATGTTCCTATTTTAACACAGGATTTCTGGATATGTTGTAAAATCGGAAATCGGAAGATAGCATGTTCCTTATTGGAAAACATACGACATAAATTTACGAATTCCGAAGTGTCAAAAATTGAAAATAGGAACATGGACATGTTCCTATTTCAACACATAGGATTTCTGTATATGTCGCAAATCCGAAGATTTTGAACCTTGCTAAATTTGCACGTATTCCTTAGTTCTTCATTTAGTGTGCTTATTAGATGGTGCAACAGCATTGTTGTGTTTTAATTGAATCTGACTCTTGCTTTGTTGCAAAAATATTGTGGTATGTATTCATTATGCCATGCGCGTCAATAAAATGTAAAGGCAGACATTGGGAAATTTTGATTATAGTTCCTTCTTTTAATTGTCCATTTTCAATTCTGCAATTTAGGATTTGCGAATAAGGAACACCTAATATATCTTCCATTTTGCTCATCTTATGATGATCTCCAAGATCTTCTTACAATATTTTATTTACCGCATTTGCTGCTACACCGCCTTTTCTTTCCACATATAAACATGCCTTCAGGTAACCACTATTTCTTACTATTTTCCTTTGTTTTTCTTATTGATTTTGTTGTGTTTCATTTACACTTTGAGTTTTCGTCGGAAGATTTTGAACTTTGCTAACTTTGCTAAATTTGTAGGTATTCCTTAGTTCTTCATTTAGTCTTCTTATTAGATAGTGAAAAAACGTTGTTGTGTTTTAATTGAATGTGACTCTTGCTCTGTTGCAAAAATATTGTGGGATGTATTGGTTATGTCGTGCCTGTCAATAAAATGTTAGGTATTAGTTTTTTTCCTAATTGAAAATGTTGCTTATGAGATGCTGAAACACCTTTCCTGTGTTTCAATTGACTCTTACTCCCTTGCTGTGTTTCAATTCGCTCTTACTCGTGCTGTGTGGCAAAATGGTTGTGACTTGTATTGCTTATGTACCTTCATACTGGTACATATACAGAATCATGCCAGTTAAAAACTGTTGTTTAAATCTTATCAGGTCGATATAGAGAATCAAACCAAGTTTAGACACCAAATTTTCACCAAATTTTCAGGGAGACCGATGAAAAATAACAGAGAGCGAATTTAAAATAGGCATGTACTTAGCGGAGGAATAACTTATGCGAAAACTTCGGATTTCAAAATCTCGGAAATAGGAAGTGTTGGAAATTGGGAATAGGAACATGGACATGTTTGTATTTGAACACATATGATTTTTGTATATGTTGCAAAATCGAAAATCGGAACATAACATGTTCATTATTTTCACACGTAAAATTTCTGGAATCCGAAATGTCGGTTATTGGAAAACATATGACCTAGGATTTCTGCAATCCGAAATGTTCATTCTTGTGAATACCGTCCGAGATATAGATTCAAAACCGAATAGATGATGAGTTGAATGAGTTCACTTGGTTAAAACCAAAGAGCTACTACTTCCAGTTAGATATAGTGATCTTGTAGAAAATGGACCACTAAAAGAAGGAACTATAACAGGCATGGACTTAGCAAAGGAATAACTTATGTGAAAACGATACCAACGATTAAAATAAAACGTGAAAATTGAGTCGGAATAGCATAAATACTATTACCTATATGTTCGGAAATAGGAATATCGACTTGTTCCTATTTGGATACATGATTTTTGGATATGTTGCAAAATCAGAAATCGAAAGATAGCATCTTCCTTATTGCAAGACATAGGACATAGATTTCCGGTTTCCAAAATGTCGACAATTTCCAATAGGAACATGGACTTGTTCGTATTCAAATTAGAGGAAATTTGGGGTCTAAAATGGGCCTCCGAAGGAAAATAATAATAAAAAGCCACATCACACTACAAATATGCCATGTCACATTAAATCTAATGAAAGTCAACCTAAATTGTCTTATTAACGGTAGTTGACAAGTGTGTTGAGTTAATGTAGAGTAAAGAGATATTGGTTAAAAATATTAACGATATTTAAGTTCTTGTGCACACATAATAAATGATATAGTGAATTTTTTTAAATAAATGCACCACTACTTTTTGTATATTTAATAAAATACAAAACTCAAATATATTCATATTTAAATTATAATGGAAAATATAATTACAATAATATTAAAAAATAAAAATAAAAATCACTATTATTTTTTAATATAAATTTTATATTAATTCATATAAAAAAATTTATAATAAAAAAAAAACAACAATAAACAATATGTTCTTATAATTTATATAATATAATAAACCATATATGTTCTTATATAATTTTTTTCATATCATGTTGATTTTTAAAAATTTATATATAATATTTATAGTAAAATTATAAAATATTTAAAATAAAATTATAAAATATTTAAAATATAATAGTTTTATTCTCATGTTAATTTAAAAAAAATTAAATAACATTTATAATAAAAAATTAAAAGATTTAAAATATATAAAAATATTGAAAAATTATTCAATATTTCCATTTATATAACAATGAATTTGCTTATAACCATTAAGCAAATTCAGATCTGCACGGCTGCCTGTGGATATGTCTTGTCCAGTTTCTCTTCCCGAACCTTCCAACATACCTTCACTTCGACCATCTATGCTAAATCCATCAAGCACCCGCCTCGATGATTCACATCAACGATTTCGTAAAAAAATGGACCAATTGCGTGATATGCATGTCTGCTCAATTTGCAAAGAATGTTACCCTGGTATTGTAACGAAAAAATTCCATGATGCATATACTTGTTCTCATTGTATTCTAGAACGAAAAGGCCATCGCTTTTCATTTGAAAACAATATGGATCCAGGCATCCAACCACCTATACTTGCAGCACTTACACAGGTTGAATAAATGCTCATTAGTCGTGCTAACCCAGTTTTACAAGTTACACATGCTCATGGTGGTCAATATAAATATTCTGGACATACTATTTTCTTCCCCCATGACATTTCCAATATTGCCAAATACTTGCCCCATTTAATATCAGAACTTGACATCCTTGTTGTTTGGAAATGCAACTCTACAAACAATCCATATGAACGGTTTGTTAGTCGTACACGTGTTCTTGCTGCCCTTGAATACAAAATGGCAAATGACCCATACTACAAGGATGTACATGTCAACTTAGTTGCATTATCTTCACTGCCTCTTGTCTCAACAGGCATTTCACCTTGGATTCCGCATGTTAATAGCAATGATACATTATCTCATTAGCAAAGCTTGTCCTCTACAGTTCAACCACCAAATTCATTTGAACCCTATGAAATAGAATCCTCCTCATTTATTTCAACACAACCTAATGCTAGAACTAAAGTTGAAGAAAATAGATAGTTGTTACATATACCAAATATTCCACTAGCACCTTAATTTGATTGGCCTCCTATAGACATTTCCCCTATCAATGAGTACAACACAGAAGGACTTATTTCCATGGATTTTCCAACTTTTTCCCCATAGGTGCAACAATGCTTAAACAACCACGCATTCATGAGGTTGATATGCATGAATATGCACTTCACCTAATTCACTATCATGACAACAGATTTGGGCAACATCCTCAGTTCCGCTACTACATATACAATGTAATTATATGTCATCGAAGTAATGCTACTGCCTCTATGTTGTCAAAACTAATATTGAAGATACACTATCTCTGACAATACTTGAACTTGTTAACCAATTGCAAGGCATGCCTAATCAGAAAATTGGTGAGCAGGTCGCAAGGTTTGGATGTTCATTACATGGAACACGCTCATATTGGAACAAAAGTAGGGCTGAACTAACAAATATTATCAATCAACAAGGTACACCAACTTTCTTCTTTACCCTTAGTGCAACTAATACAAAATGGCCACATTTGCATGTTCTAATGCCTGTTGGACGTTCCACCGGTTTAGCTCAATACTACCAATGCAAAGTCCACCACATCATATCAAATCCACACATTACATCACAATACATGCACAATAGATTCAAGACATTCCTTCAAGAGGTGCTTGAAAAAGGTTTTCATATAACGGATTCTTGGTGCAGGTATTTTTCCGTCTCTTCGTTCTTATTTTTCTCTTCGTATTTTTCACTTTATACATTTTGATCTCTAGTATATTCCTTTTCCTTCCATGTAGGTATGAATGGAAACATAGAAGATCGACACACATTCATCATTTTATTTGGTTGGAAGATGCACCAAATATGGACACCATAGATTGGGAAGATATTGTTGCAGTTGAAGCTGTAAATTTTTTTTTGACACATATGTTACAGCATGGAATCCTCGTGATACACACTTGTCAACATCTGGGTTACACCATTCTGTAGAAAATGATCCATGCAATCTTGCACCACCATCCATATTTGCATCAAACTACTCAGTTGACTATGAAGAACTTGTAAATTTTGTTCAAAGACACACCAGATGCTCAGAATCAACTTTCCTTTGCAAAAAAGGAACATCTGTTCAATATCGCTATGGTTTTCCATATGAGTTGCAAGCTGCTTCTTCATTATTCATTGATGCAAATGGATGTAAAACATACAATCCTGTTAGATTTTTATCATTTAATCTAGCATTAACTTAGGATTTTAACTGAGAGAATAACAAGCACAACAATCAAACACATGAGACAATGAACACAAAATATTTTCCTCGGGGAAACCATAAAGGAGAAAACCCCGCAAATTCCTCAGAGATAGAATCAGCACCAATAGCAAATCCTAAAAACAGTAAGATGATATCCCGCCAGCAGTAGCCTCTTTCTCTCTAGCCCCAACAACTTCTTCTTCCTCAACAATGCGCTATAACTAAGTGTGAGTGAGTGTGTGATAAATAGAGAGGCTCACTCTCTATTTATACTAATTCCCGACTTGACAATGAATCACTAGGGCCGACTTCTCTAGGAGAGTCTAATAACCCTAGGGCCCCACAATTGCGGGGAATTTAACCCTTGAACAATAGGAGGGTTACCCACAATGACTTGACATGACTTGTTTACATTATAGAACCTCCTGATAGGAACATTGAGGCATGATATGACTCAATTACATTACAGATACTTCCAAGAATAAACATTGGGCTACAATACATGATATATACAAGTGAATATACAAGTGAATACATTCTGAAGTTACAAATACATCAACACTCCCTCTTAACTAGGAAGGTATTCTTTCGACACAATTTTCAGCACTAGTCTTCTTCTCTGTATCGAATGGATCATCTCGTCATCTTCATCTTCAAGTTCTCTTCATCTTCAATTATTCTTCATCTTCAAGTCATCTTCATCTTCAAGTCTTCTTCATCACGGGATCTGGGTCATCACTAGATCTGGATCATCACTTGATCTATATCATCATCAAGTCTGGATCATCATCATTGTATCATCATCAAATCTGGATCGTCACTTGATCTGGATCATCATCAAGTCTAGATCATCATCACATCTAGATCGTCACTTGATTTGGATCATCATCAAGTCTGGATCATCATCATTGGTTCTATCTCAGAATGGTGCTATCTCTTGATTCTTCTCTTCATAGGAAGTTCTACAGAGCCATCCCTTTTTCATGCTGGTTGTAGGCCTAGCCTTCATGTAGGTCTTCTTCAGTGCTTATATTTGACCCTAAGTCAGAATGGCCACCCAGCTCTTACATATGAACTCATCTTGTTAGAAAAGCATGCCCAACACTCACATCTAACCTCATCTTGTCAGAAAGGCCCAACACTCACATCTGACCATGTGTAAACACATCGTGCCAGAATGGCTCAACACTTATATCCGACCATGTGCGAACACACCGCATCAAAAGGGCTCTGCACTTACATTCGACCATGTGCGAACACACCGCATCGGAAGGGCTCTGCACTTACATCCGACCATGTGTGAATGCACTACATCAGAAGGGCACTGCACTTACATCTGACCATGTGTAAACACATCATGCCAAAATGGCTCTCAGTCCCAGACTGAGGATTCTTGGTAACTGAACAGGTGCCTCCATTCTCCCAGAGAATGTCATCTCAGCACCAAGCTGAGTATCTTGGTAACTGACCATGTAGGTGCCTCCATTCCAAGAATGGAATTCAACACTTATATCTGATCATGTAGGAACCAGTATTATAGTCACATCAGAATGGCTCAGCACTCACATCTAACATGGAAGGAACCAAATCCTCTCACCATGATAGAATGGCTCAGCCCTTACATTTGACCATGGAAGCAACCTAATCCTCTCACCATGTTAGAATGGCTCTAGGTCTCATCATTTCCCCTTGGAGGGAACCTCGATCTGGAGAACACTAAGCTTCTCCCTGAAGTACTCAAACTTCACTTTGGCCAATGGCTTTGTAAACACATCAACTATCTGTTCATCCATCGCAACATACTGGAGCTTCACTGCTCCTCTTTGCACCATATCTTTGATATAGTGATACTTGATCTCGATATGCTTCGACTTGTCATGGAACACCGGGTTCTCTGACAACTTCACACAACTCTGGTTGTCGCAATATATACAAGTAGCATCCAATTGGAGATCAAATAAATCAGACAGTAGCTTTCTTAGCCATACTGCCTCGCAACTAGCTGAACAAGCTGTGACATACTCTGCTTTAGTTGTACTCAGTTCCACACAGGAATGCTTCCTGCTCAACCAAGAGATCACACCTGATCCCATACTGAAGCAACATTCTGAAGTGTTCTTCCTATCGATGGCACCGCCTGCCCAATCTGAATCAACATAACCCTCCAGTTTAATCTTCTAATTCGCCTCGTACTTGAGCCCATAATCAACTATACCCTTCAGGTACCTCAGAATATGCTTTGCAGCAATCAAGTGAACTTGTCTCGGATCTGTCAGGAACTGGCTCAAGGTGTTCACAGCAAAGCAAATATCTGGTCTCGTGTTCGTCAGGTACATCAAGGACCCAATCATATGATGATACATCGTAGCATCAACCACTTTTGATGAAGCATCACTCAATAGCTTCAGGTTCGATGCCATAGGTGTGGTTATGGCCTTGCAGTCCATCATCCCAAACCTCTTCAGGATCTCTACTGCATACTTCCTTTGTCCGAGGAAGATTCCATCCGCATTCTGCGACACCTCCATGCCTAGAAAATAGTGCATCATACCCAAGTCTTTCATTTCAAACTTAGCAGCAAGCTTCCTCTTCATATTAGCAATCAAACCATCCATACCTGTTACAAACATATCATCCACATATAGTATGAGTATCACTAGGTTACCTTTTTCAACCTTGTAGTAAGGGTTGGAATCTACTTTACTTTTGGTAAAGCCCAAACTGGATAGAAAGCCATCAATCCTGCCGTACCATGTCCTAGGTGCCTGTTTCAAATCGCACAGGGCTTTCTTCAATCTACACACATGAGACTCTTTGTCATGTGTCTCAAAACCGAGTGGATGCTCCACATACACTTCCTATTCTACTACACCATTCAAGAAAGCAGTCTTGACATCCATCTGGTGTGTCTCCCATTTCATCACTGCAGCTAGAGCAAGTATTGATATGATGGAAGTGTATCTGGCTACAGGTGCAAAAGTTTCTTCATAGTCTATTCCTTCTTTATGGGAGAAGCCACGAATCTTGCTTTATATTTCTCTATGTTGCCATCTGAAGCATGCTTGATCTTGTAGATCCATTTGGAAGTTACAATGGACTTCCCTTCTGGTCTTGGAACAACATCCCAAACATCATTCTTCATAATTGATTGATACTCTTCGATCATATCATCCTTCCATTCTTTTCTTTCTGCTGCTTCTTCATAGTTGGAAGGTTCTTTATCAATAATGTCACATAGCAGGGCTACATAACTGGAGCAGTGCCTAGTTCTCTTCCTTCCTTTGTGTGTTTCTTCTGAAGTTCCATATCTTTCTGCACCTTGGATAATTTCACGTACCCAAGAAGGTTTCCTCTTGTGAGGATTCTTCTCCTAGGGTGGATCCATAGGTTCTTGAGGTTCTTCTAATTCTCGATCCTCTTCTTGAATTTCTTCGTTCATGGTTGTATCATGAATTCTGGGTGCTTCTATTTCTTTAGGTTCTTCAGTCGGTCTCTTCCTGGATTTGATGTAGGTTGAATCTTCGTCAAATGTTACATCTCTTTTGATGTCGATCTTCTTGAATCCTGGGAAGTATATTCTGTAAGCCTTCGAGCTTTCAGAGTATCCCACATATATACCCTTATTTCCTGAAGGATCTAATTTTGTTCTCTTCTCTTTTGGAATGTGTATGTACACAGGAGTTTGACTTTCTCGGATTTTTTTCCAACCAAAAGCTTTGATCTTAATCTCTAAACTTTGATTTTGAGGAGGAGATCAATCCAGGCCTGTGATCACTCAAAAATTCCACTTCTGTGGAAAGCCCTAATTTTTGGCAGTAGTGTCGGGTAAAAAAATGAAAATGGTCAGAATCAGATTCTGCTTCGACAGAAATATGTGCCCCAGGAAGGAGAGTCATCGCAACCTTCTTTTGCTGAAAATCTATGGAGAGAGATCCAAAAAGTAGGAAGCCCTAGTTTCCACAGCTGCATAGTGTCTTCTTCTCAGGTTAGCTCTGATACCATGTTATATTTTTATCATTAAAGCTAGCATTAACTTAGGATCTTAACTGAGAGAATAACAAGCACATCAATCAAACACCTGAGACAATGAACACAAAATATTTTCCTCGGGAAAACCATAAAGGAGAAAACCCCACAACTTCCTCAGAGATATAATCAACACCAATAGCAAAGCCCCAAAAACAATAAGATGATATCCTGACAGCAGTAGCCTCTTTCTCTCTAGCCCTAGCAGCTTCTTCTTCCTCAGCTATGTGCTATAACTGAGTTTGAGTGAGTGTGTGATAAATATAGAGGCTCACTCTCTATTTATACTAATTCCCGACTTGACAATGACTCACTAAGGCCGAATTCTCTAGGAGAGTCTAATAACCCTAGGGCCCCGCAACTGCGGGGACTTTAACCCTTGAACAATAGGAGGGTTACCCACAATGACTTGACATGACTTGTTTACAATATAGAACCTCCCGATAGGAACATCGGGGCATGACATGACTCAATTACATTACAGATACTTCCTGGAATAAACATAGGGGCACAATACATGAGATATACAAGTGAATACATTCTGAAGTTACAAATACATCAACAAATCCTGTAATAAATGATTCCCTTTTCAATATTCACAACCCTATCATGCTTTCAATATGGAGGGATAATGTTGATTGCCAACCCATTCTTTGAAAACATGTTGTCCTCAAATACATCTCAAAGTATGCATCAAAAGTAGAGCCAAAATCAGAAAGCTACCATGCAATTCTCTCTCGCCTTGCACATGAAACACCAAGTGACATCCCTATTTTTCAGCCAATCAAACAATTGATTGCACAAACAGTTGCAAAACGAGACATTAGTGCACAAGAGACATGTCACATGCTGCAAAAATGCCCACTTGTTCTTTGTAGCCGTCACTTCTTTTCATTAGATGTGAGTCAAAGTGCCTTCCGCCATTTTTCTAATGGCACTAATAACATCCCTCCAACTACGGCCTTTATATTTGCATACATGCAAAGACTACTAGCTCTTGAACATCTGACCCTACATGACGCTGCTCGTTCTTGGTCTTTCTCTGCTAATGGGAAAAAAAATCCATGGAAACAAAACTTTCATCACAAAATTGTTAGAGTCTATCCGCAATTCCTTTCCATTCATTCCTTTGATTCTTCATCTTTTGAACCGTTTTGTTGGAGCGAACTTCTTCTATACAAAGATTTTCTTTCCATCCCTCAGGATATTGGAACAACAACTTCTGAAATTATTTCTCATTGGCAACATATTAAAGGCACATATACTATCTAGCATGTTGAATGTGCACAAGAAGAACCTTGTACACCTCCATCCGATGATTCAAACTCCGATGCTATTACCTTTCTGTTGTCCCATAACATGGATGAATGGGAACTTCTCTCTCAAATGCGACCAAGAAACAACATTCAAATTGATGACCTTGAAATGCTTGGAAATCGTGATTTTGACAAAAATTATGAATGGACACATAACTATATAACCAACGAATTGCATCATACAACAACATCATTTATTGACATCAATCACTTGTCCACCCAGCTATATGAAGACAACCTATCGTTGTCCAATTCCCTTGATTGCTTGTCTCCCACACAATGCATAGCTTTTGATGTTGTCATTTCTCATTTTAGGAACA
The DNA here is from genome assembly GCA_001517045.1 of Pseudotsuga menziesii. NCBI lineage: Eukaryota > Viridiplantae > Streptophyta > Pinopsida > Pinales > Pinaceae > Pseudotsuga > Pseudotsuga menziesii. Next base: position 51,504 of record LPNX010250179.1, on the reverse strand, counting down.
CTACATCCGCTCCATCACTCAAAATGGTGATTCAAGGCACTGTAGGCACTGGGAAATCTTACCTGATATCTTGCTTAAAATCTGCACTACAAACTCCATCTGAACAAAGTGCCTGCGCACTTCTTCTCCTTGCTCCAACTGGCGTTAATGATTTTAATATACATGCATCTACAATACATTCTGCTCTTCGAATACCCATTGGTGAAATGAAACCCCTTGAAGGCCAATCCCTTTCAAAACTTCAAGAAGAACTCCGCCATATTCATTATATTCTCATAGATGAAATGAGCTTTATCGGACCAAAAATGTTGACTCAAATTGATGCACGATTACGTCAATATTTCCCCTCAAATTGTACAATGCCATTTGGTGGTTATTCCATAATCCTTGTTGGTGACTTTGGACAATTTCCTCCTGTAAAGGACATCCCCATGTATGCAGGCTCATCTGTTGGAACAACTTTGTGGCGTACATTTGATACTTTTATCACGCTAGAAACAATTTTTCGACAACAAGGAAATAGCCCTTCTCAAACTGGCTTTTAGAAACTCTTGCTAAACCTACGAAATGGAACACCAACTGTTGAATACTGGGCACTCCTAATGACAAGAACAACCTCATGCCTTTCAGATGTGGAAAACTACTCTTTTCAACAATCTATCCACTTATATCCCACCAATACCTATGTTGCACTACACAATAAACACATGTTGAAACAACTTAATATGCCAATTGCACATTGCTTTGCAAAACAAAGGAACAAACATGGCCAAGGATCCATTAACGACGAGCAGTTTCCATTAAAGGTCCTTCTTGCTATTGGTCAACAAGTCATGTTAACTGCTAATTTATGGGTTCAAGCAAGACTTGTTAACGACTCACTTGGAAAATTCATTGACATTGTCTACAACTCCAATGAACAACCTCATAGCTTACCATCTTTTGTTGTTGTCGAATTCCTCTATTACAAAGGACCCTTATGGGATGTTTTGAATCCTACTTATGTTCCAATATCTCCTATAACAAGGGGATCCCGTAGGCAACTACCACTTCGTATGGCATGGGGTTTAAAAATTCATAAAGCCCAAGGTATGACCCTACAAAATGTTACAATAGATATTGGAAACACCGATAGACAAGGACTCACATCTCTTTCAGGCCTTCGCATTTCTCCATCTTTCTCTTTTTCTAGATACTCTCGAATGCAAGACAATCCATTTGTCCAATGTAGGAAACAAGAGGAAAGCTTACTTGCTTCAAAGTCTTTAAAAGCAAATTGTGGTTGAGCCTTCTTATTATTTGTAATATAAATGTACTTTTTTTTACCACTTGTTAATGTTAAAAATCATTGTAGCTGTGTCGACATAACTTGTATACTCCATCAATTGGGATTCGAATGGTTGCAGATGCTTAGCAGATTTGTCTACTACACTGTGAAGCTCTACTTCATCAGTTTTGTCTTAGTCTATACTCGGCACAACATTTTGTCTGCCTTAAAGATTGTCGATTTCCTATTTCCAATTTTCGATTATCGGGTATCGAAAACCGGAAATTCCAGTTTTTGTTAAGGTTATTTGGGGTATCCGCTATTTCGGATTTTTGATATTTCAGATATTGGAAACGTGAGACTCAGTTTTTTGTTGAAATAATTTGTTGGATTTCCCGTTTCTGATTCCCAATATTTCGGATATCTAAAATACGGAAGCAAGCAAATAATTTCAACAAAAACCTTAATCTGGGGTTTCCCATATCCGAAATATCATAAATCGAAAATCCAAGATAACCCAAATCGGTTTCAGACTGTTTTTATCGATCTGTTTTTATTTCTAAGTTCATTTTTTTATTGCTTTTATTTTAGTATGTTTTTATCAATTGTTTTATATTATATCAATTATTATGTTTTATATCAATGGATAAAAACAGAGATTGATATTAGGAATCAATTGATATAAAACAATAAGGAATCATATAATGTGTATAAGGAATCATATAATGTGTACAAAACAATAATATCAATTATTACGTCTTTATTGGAAATAGAGAACTTCGTTGGGTTTATTGTTTCTTTAAAGCAATTTACCTCTTGGTATTTTCCAAACTGAAAAGTGAAATCTATTCAATTTGGGATGCGAGGATGGATTGAAATGCATTAATTGGTTTAAGAGTGAAATTTAACTAAAATGAAATATTTTTTTAATATAAATTAATTTTAATTTTCAATTTGTAAAGAAAGATAAGGATCTAGTTTATAGAACTGTAACTTTCTTCAAATTTTGATTGACACCTCATTCATATATTATTTAATTGCTTTAATTAATAAAAATATTTGATTATAATACATAGAATTCACTCTAAATCAAATTGTTTGTTTCTAAAAAAAATAACCAAACGTAAAAACAAAGAGGTGCACCGATTATCATATTGATCATATTTAGTTAAAACAATTAAGTGTCTTAAATAGGGAAAATGGTTATTATATCCCGTGGTTAAATAGGGAAAATGATAAAACAGGTTAAATATTTAGGCGTATTTATTCTCAGGAAATAACTACGACAGTTATTATATATCAAGAAATAATTAACGTATACAAATTGTAGATCAACTCTTATTTCCTTAAATGAACTTAAAAGAAAAAACAAAACAAAAAATTTTGCATTTTAAATTTTCCATTTGCAAAACACGATACCCAATTTTCGAAAGGTTCAGTTTCGAAACAACAGTTATTTATCGTGTTCGTGGTTTTCGATATTCGATATCTCCGATGTCGGAAACTCAGATTCACGTTTTTGTTGAGATATTTTGGTCCCTTCGCAATTGCGATTTCCAATTTCCTACTTTTGAAACACAATAAACAATTTTCAAAAACTGAATCGAAAACCGCAAAGTCAATTTTTTCTTAAGGGTATTTTCCTTATTCGCGATTTCCTATTTCCGATATTTCGGATATCGAACAATGCAGACTCAAGTTTTTTCTCAAGTGATTGGCTAGCTACCGGATTCTCCAATTTCCGAAACACAATACCCAATTTTCGAAAATCGATATCGAAAATTGCAAAGTCGAATTTTTCTTAAGAGTATTTCCCTGATTCGCGATTTCCTATTTCTGATATTTTGTATATGGAACAACGCAGACTCAAATTTTTTTCTCAAATGATTTGAAATTTTAACATTCGATTTATTTCTATGTCTAATCTTCTAAATGAAAATGTTTACAAAATGTTTGATTCTTCAGTAAATTCAAAAATATATTTTCCAAATAAACAATCTCCTAGCTTGCTTTGTATATTCACCAACTTTTGCAAAATAAAATCGAAGTGAGACATCAAAATATATTTGATGCATATGCGATAATTTCAATAGGAACTAAAGTCTCGGATGAATATACAATTATTTGAATGCTTCCATCATAGGCAAATGAACTCCTACCTCCTATACAACATTCACATTTGAACCTTTCTTGCCCCTTCTGAAGGCTTCTAGGACTTCCTCTAGATTCTAGACCGTATATATCGTATGCATAAATGAAAATTGACAAAATTTAATTTTCCTTTTCGGGATTCGACAGTCACATTCAGTCCAAAAAACCAGACATATCCACTTTTTGACATCGAACGTATCGAAATTCAGAAATCGCTAACTATCGAACTGTATATTTTATCTATGTTTGACAACTAACTATCATCACAAAACAATAATTTATTTTGTCACCATTGACTTCATATTCATGTCTCAAAAACACCACAATAGCCATGTTTATCATCAATTAGGGTTTACGTAAAAATTAGAGTTAGAAATTTATTAATGTTTTTTAGTATAAAATTCCTATAGAATCAAATGATTAAAATATCCAAAGTTAAGTAAAAGTTTTATTAAAATGTTAATATTAATATAAAATAATAAAAGTATTAATTTAATATTAATATAGTATTATTATCTATTAGTACTATATTAATATGTGTATTAATATTAATATTTGTATTTGTATTAATATTAATATAGTATTAGTATATACTAATATTATATTCATATTAATCTTAATATTAATAAAATAAGCACTCTTATTTAATTGTGGCTCTAATAACATCATAGTTATTTTTAAGAAAATTTTAAATAAATGCCACGAGACCACCATGCTCATGTTTCTCTATATAAATTCAATAATTACGTACTTTCTAGTTAAATAATGAAATGGTCACCACTGTATTAGAAATAATTTGAAATTGAAACATATGGTGTTCCTTAATGGAAAACATAGGACATAGGATTTTCCTATTTCCAATTTCCAATTATCGGGTATCTGAAACTAGAAATTCGATTTTTCTTAAGGTTATTTGGGGTATCGACTATTTCAGATTTTCGCGTATCGCAGATTTAAATCAATACATTAAATTGCAAAACATTAGAATCTTTCCAAAACTACAAATGTATCCAACTTGCACACAGCCTATGTTCCGATTTCGCATTTCCCAAATTCCCATTTCCGACATTTCGAATTCCGAACTAAATTATGATAAATTTTTCCATAAAATAACTCTCTAACATCCATATTATAAAAAGTTTTCCCATTTTCTTAAAAAAAAACAAATTCAAAGTCAATCTCAATAAATATTATTAACTATAACCATTGTTCTCGGGGATAACACTTATATATATTTTAATAAATAGAAAATAACTCTCTAACATCC
>LPNX010250179.1:0-46501 GCA_001517045.1 Pseudotsuga menziesii | reverse complement strand
TTGGGTTTATCATACAAATAGTTATATATAAGAGTAACTAATACATAATTAGAAATCAAACGAGCACGCCATGATAATCCAACTTATGTTTTGGAGCAGAAATTTAATATACCCACAAATTCCATTTTACTATTTTCAATTGCCCAATTTCCAATTTTCGACAATTCTGATTCCGAAATCCTATGTCCTATGTTTTCCAACAACATACACCCTATATTCCAATTTCTGATTCCCCAATTCCAATTTGCAACAATTCCAGTCTCGAAAGTTTGGTTTTTTCAAATAAACAAAAACCTAAGTTCCACAATTTCCAAAATCGAAAGTTTGAAAACTGATAAAGTTCAAAAACGTGTGAAAATAACGAACATATTATGTCCTGATTTCACATTTTCCAACATATACACAAATCTTATGTGTTCAAATACAATTCACAATTTCCTCTTTCACAATTCTTGATCTCGAATCATCTTCAAACTTGATATTTATTAACATAAATAATTGTCATTGGATATTTAAATAAAATTCATATACCCAAATCAAGCTATTCACGTATATTAGATATTTAACTTACCACTCTAATCCATTAAAAGCAAAAAACTCTATAGTTGAAGTGTATCGAGAATAAAAACCATACAGATAATGAACGTTGCTGCCTAAGTAAAATTTAAATAAAATTACACAGATATTTAAAAGAAACACAATAGCCCATGCGATATATGGGGGGCTGCGTACAAAATTAATATCAATAATGTTTACGAAGAGGCCTTTAAAACTAAAAAACAACATAAACTTAGAAGTAAACAAAAGGAACCAAAATAGAAAAAAATAAACAGAAACAAGCTCATGAGTTAGCACCGCTGGTAGTGACAGCCGGATCCCACGTGTCCCGTGTTTCCTCAACCATAGGACAAGGCCCAAAGACTTCCTCGTCTAAATATGGTAGACCAGCTGCTTTCTCGACAGAGGCATTTGGTTTCCCCACGGAAGGATTCGCTTTTCCCACAGAAGCATGCACTTTCCCCATAGAAGCATCAGATTCAAGAACTCATTTGAAAAGTCCCCTAATTGTAACAGGCACTGCAGATACAACGGGTATCATAGGAGCCGCATCGACATTCATTTCTGGAGCCATAGAGACATTGGCGCTACGTCCATCACCCAACGGATCAACTGCCATAGCTAATTTTTTCCACATGCCCATGATATCTCTCTCCATGATAACCATATCTAAGTCCATCATTTTCGACGTAGCCTCCGAAATTTTCAACTTACTACTATTCCATCTCCTTAGCATTTCCTCCATGAGGGACCCCATCATGTTTTTTACGATCCAATAGTGATTCGGGATTACCCCATCAATATAGCGAGCAAGATTCTCATTTACTAGCCTCCTTTCCCAGTCATCTATTATGGACCAAACTTGTGGAGAAATATCATTGTTGTAACCATCTAATTTTGTCACGTGTGCCCCTCATTGCGCACGACTGCGACCACTTCCATCATGATGAGATGTGGCACACTGGTTGGACATATTATGATGCTTCCGATGCAAAACAAAACGGAAGAAAGGCAGGTAGAACGGTTCTGCAACAAAATCAGGGAAGAACAAAAATGGCTGGAGACCCAATCAATTAGGCAAGAAATAACTTAGAGCAATTAGGGAGAAAGATTCATCACCATGCTAAAACCAACAGGAGGCCATTAGTGGGGGAAAATCATTGATGTACAACTTCCACTTACTGACCAAGAAAATAACGAAATGACTTGTGCATCAAATCATCCCTTACCTCAGTAGCGACAGTGTCCTCCTTTGAAGCTAATACATGCTAACAGAGATTCGTCGACATCGACTAATTAATTAAAGTCGTCTCCGACAACTATAATCCCAGCATTAAAACAAATATAATAACCAAAAAATTTAATCATAATCGCGTTGTATCTAAACTCTTCATGATAGACGTCACTACCGAATCAACTACAATCCCAACATTAAAACTCCACCCACTTCATTAATGCGTAATGAGTGCAAACTTAGTAATCAAAACTCTTCATGATACGCATCACTACCGAGTCAACTGCAATCCCAGCATTAAAACTCCACCCGCTTCATTAATGCGTATTGAGTGCAGGATAGATGGCACAAACAAGTACAACATCAATCTGCGACAATATACATGTTCGTTCCCTGCTTACTAATTTGACTCTCATCATTCACATCTAAGGTTAAACTTCATATTTATTAATCGAAATAATTGTTATTATTCAATCTATAAACCTCATAAATTTGTTTCTTAAAAATTTACTGTATAAATTAAAATTTATAATTCTTTACAAATATTATATTTTATATCTCTTTCTAACTCATTTCTGCAAATAAAATTAAATCATATAATTTCCAAAGTTTAATATTTTGGATATTAAATCCGAAATATTGGAAATCCAAGAAATCAATAAACATTACAAATATAAAAAAACCATGTTTCCACTTTGTAATATCTGAAATATTCAAAATCGAAAATCGCAAATGTAGGAAATTATTTCAACAAAAACCTTAATGTCCGGTTTCAAATATAAAAAAGACAAAGGTTCGGTTGTGTAAAGACACAATATTTTTACACTCTATGAAAAACTTTACAATATCAGGCATACCCTAAATAACCTTAACAAAATTTAAATTTCTAGTTTTCGATACCCAGAAATCGCATATTCGAAATGTCGAAAATAGGAAATCGGGGAATAAGACAAAAAATCAGAAAATATCACAAAAATATTTTGTCATATTTTCGATATCTGAATTTTTTTCATATTTTGTGATATCTACCGAAACAAAAATCCTGAAGACAACAAATTATTTCAACAAAATCTTGTGTATCCTGTTTCGGATATCCGAAATATCGAAAATCAGGGATACCCCAAATAACCTTAACAAAGAATGGAATTTGCGATTTCCGATACCCGAAAAGCGGAAATCGGAAATAGAAAATGGGAAACACTGAATTGTCTTGCGAAGACAACAAATTTGACGACAACCCCTTGAAAGCTAAGTGTATTTCATTAAAATATTCCCAAACAAGTTGCAAAGTTAAAATTACTTTGAGCATAAACTCACTCCTAAACAAGATAACTAATAATTTCAAGATAGAACTATTACAAAATATAACAAATGAAATAAAACAAATAATTAATGTACAAACATGCAAATCAAAATTACTTCTTTCAACTTAATTTAGACCAACTTAGCAAATAAGTGTTAAAGATACACAAACTGGAAAAAACATTGTTTCTTGCACTCACACAATAAGTCCAAATTCGCGATAGAAATCTCTTTCCCAAGGACAATTGTATACGTAAATATTTGCAAATATTACCAAAACGTGCAATTACAAAAATAAATAGTTTCTAGCTTTGCTCAAGGGCATAACTCCATTTGGCAAATAAATCCAGAATGTCATCAACTTCCTAAAAATGAACATTCCTCAACTGAATTTCGTTCTTTCAAATTTGGGAGGAAATTTCCTCCCTTCTGATTTTTTTCCATTCTTTGATGAACAGCTTTATCCGAGCTATTGAGGCATGGGGAACTTCTATCCATTTATCGATCTCTTGCACCGTTAACTGACTGATTTGTTGGATCAACTCTTTGGAATCATTAAACTTCTTTTCCACTTCTTCCAAATGAACTTTAGGACAAAGTGCCTCACTGAGAGGTTCCAAATCAGGTAAATTCAAATAGGTTAGCAAATTCTTTGAACTAGACCATGTGTTTTCATAAACCTTTTATCCTGCATTGACTACAACATCAACTGAATCGTAGATAGCCTCCCATCTCTCAATGGAAATTTCAGCTGTTTCCAGCTCTAACTTGTCTAAAATTCGCAAGCCATCAGGTCTTTCCTTAATATGCTTTTCCCAACCTCTTACTTTCTCTAAAGCAGTGGATGTTGCTCTCATCCGATGATGCTGACCCTCAAGAGTTTCAGAATGCTTGATAAACTTCTCGTATAGGCATGGCATCTCATCAAAATAGCTATACAAATCTATCACAACCTGTCAAAATTCTTCCTATATTTTACAGAGTACATGTTTAAAATCCTCAGGTATCACATCAACAAAAGAGTAGCATTTTGAGGTTAAATGGAGATCTTTAAGTTCTTGATTGACAAGAGCAATTTGTTCTGCTTGTTGTTGATTCACAATCGCTGTATTCCGAAGCTGTTGCTTGGATTCTTCAACTTTCTTTTTCCATGTCTCTATTTTTTCTTTATGTTCTTGTTTCAACTACCCAATCTGTTGTTCATACCTCTGTTGTGTTTCATCTAACTCTCATTTGTCCTTCTCTAATTCCTTTTGTTTTTCACCAAAATCCAAACTTAACTGTGAAACAGATTGAAAATTAGCTGCAATAAAAAATCCCATGGAAGCTGCTGTCTCCACTGCCCCTTGTTGCATATCACTTGTGTTTGCCTTCCATATGACCTAACCAATGATAGGCACATTTTTGGCTGAGCTTTCTCTGGCTCTCTTGGATCCCCTTTTGACCATGGCTTTATCCTTTTTACTCCAATAATATTTTCCAAAAGATACTACTTCATCTTCTCCAAAATATGCAATAAATTCAGAAGATGAAATGCTTTGCTGGTGGTTGGTAACCAAAGGATTAGTTTGGATTTGATTTAAAGGAATGTCTATGCTAAGAGGGAGAATATCCATGCGAGAAGAGACAGAGGTAAAAGTGAGTGATGTAAAAGACTCAGATACAGTCAAATCCTCCTTTTGAGGAAGAGTCATACAGATAGAAGGAATGTCGTCCTAAAAAATATAGGAAACTAGGGATGTAGTGATAGGCTAAGCTGATGAAAAGGAAGAATGAGAACTATGAATAAGTGAGTCAACTGAACTAGTGCACATGCTAATGGTAGCTGACATTATTGATGACAAATTTTCCTTGGGAAAAAAATGTTGGAAAGATGATGTACCTAACATACTAGAAAACCTTTGGATATTGGCGATAGATGACACAGCCATAGTCATAATAGCCTCAATGTCTTCTTCCACATGTGTATCATGATTCTAAATTTCAGCTGACGATAAACAAATTGCCTTTGTACAGAAGCTTCTTGCACATGTGTATCTAGGATCGAACATTATTGAACAAGCTTCTCCTCTTTCTTGTGAATTGAGATAATAAAAAAATGGGATTTTCTTTTGTGTGTGCTTCTAGCAGTCGAGCCTATTCAAAAACTGCTACAATCTTCTGTCTTTTAGGATTTAGTTCACTTAACTCTGGCTCAGTTTGCAATTGAGACCCGAATTTTTCAAAATTTCTTTTGAGTCTTTCCCTTTCTTCGACATATCTTCGATTGTTGTAAGAGAGGGGCTCGATGGGCCTTCAAGAAAACCTTTCCCCTTGTTCTTAGGTTGAGCAGCAACAGCTACAACATACCTTGTTGCATGTTCTCTCACTTCTTCTTCTCTCTTCTGCTTCTTAAGATCTTCTTTTATTCCAAATTTCTCTTCTCTTTTTCGTAGAGTTCTTCTCTTAAGATGCTTTTGAAACAGGTACAAATGATACTTTATCAATGGATCAACGATTTTATCAATCGCCTGCTTAAAAGTGATAGCTGCTCAGAACATGGAATTGTCGGGCTCATTTTGATGAACGTATTGAAATTTCACATGCTCATGAGCAAATAAATTAGCCAAATACACCACTGGGTCATGCATTCTTTTCGGTCCCTCCCCCAAACTCATAAAATAAATCTCTTTTCCCAACAAGGACACATGAACAGGATTCTGTATCGTAAGATTGCCAAGATTCACAGGAAATTTAGGCCAAGCCTTCTTCTTATGTTTGGTCAACTTGGAGAAAGCGCCATCAATCACAGTTTGATAGGAAAATTCTTGAAGCACCATTCGATCTAGAACTATTCTCGGAAGCAAGTGCACTATATTGCTGCCCCAAATCCTTATGTATGAGAAACATTGTCCTACATACCAGTCGCCATACACTGAAATGAATTCCCTAGCTTTTTAAGAGAATGAAGGAGCATTGACTTAAAAAAATTTGTAGTACATTGACCCGAGGAACAAGTCACATAGCTCATAGACACGAGGTATGAAATTTCCGTCCCACATATCAGTGCAATATATATGAACAGGTGGACATTTCTCGCTCCAATTCCAATTTAGCTACGGGATGCAAGAACACGCACAGAATGCATCCATAACGAACCCTGACATGTAGAAATATGGTTTCCGGTTGGCCGAGGTTCTCTGATATTTTTCAATTTCCTCTCACAAATTGAAAAACAGAGTTTGTGCCTAGTTGAAAGAATCACCTATAAGTAAAACATGGTTCGCCATAGGGACCCATATGGCTTTGAATAAGGAACACTTGGGTAACCCAAATAACCTACAAAACATGGCAGCCAGCAACGAAAAAGGCTCTCTGAACCAAGAAACTAGATATGCCAAAAGTGAAACAGGAATCACTAGTGTTGGCTCATTCATCCAAGATTTCACCACTTGTTCATTATTCATTTTGGCAAGGGTTTCGTCAAAAAAAATTGCCGAGAAAAGTTGCTTGGGAGTTTCCAAACAATAAGCCCTAGAAAACACATCTGGATGAAAGGAAGCAATAGAGACATTCTCAATATCATTAAACATTCATTGGTTAAGGTTGACGTGGTGCAATGCCCACTTAACAGGGTCCGTGTAAGGCATAAAAGGAGGTCTCGCTACAACGTAATGAAGCTGAGAATTGCGTATGTGCATGTAGAAAGCTTCGTCATGACCAACAGAGGAAAAATCATCATTGTTAAAAATAGCATAAATTTTGGACCAGTCCACATATGAGGAGTCAGAAACATACCCACTCGTGTCAGTGAAAACATCAGCATTGGGATATTTGATTTTCTGCTCTTCAAGATCCGTTTTAGATCTGTTATTCCTACTCGTAGCAGATACCTTCTCTGATTGAATTTTAGCAACCATGTCTAAAAACGACGAAAGTTTAAATTTTCCAGAAAGAAAAAAGGGTCAGAGATTGAAAACTTTCAAGTCAAAATCAAGAGTCTACGCGTTGGGACAGAGAGGAAACAAACAGTAAAAAATCCTCGCCTGAGTGAAAAATCCTAAGTTCGATTCTTTAAAAGTCTAACTAAAATAGCCAAAATAATCTTGATCATAAATTTCTTATGGATCAACGGACAAGATCAAACAAACACCATAAAATATAAATTTTGAAAACATTTAGACTTCTGATTTGTGAAATCGATAGCCCGATATCGGGAAACAAACATTGGGTTGAAAAATTAAGTTTGTTTCCCGTTTCCGAGATCCGCAATATCGTAAATTGCAAACTCAGAAAGAAGAGAAAATTAATAAGTAAAATCACGAAGTAAATATTTGACAAACAAACTTCTGCGATACTCGCAAATCGATACTTCCACTTCGCGAAAGTATATACATTCGGAATTCCACATTCTACTTTCTCGATTTCTTAATTTTTGATTTCCAATTCTTGAAATCGAGAAATTATATACATTCAAAAATTAGATAGCTCTGAAAAATGATGAGTTCTAAAATCCAAAAATCGCAATAAAAAAACTCGAGTTGTAAAACAAGTTAAAATTTAGTACAAAAATCAATAAATCCAAAGATAAAATTTACCTAAAAATTCAATACTTGGTATTAAATTCCAGTCTCACAAGGTAAGTCACAAAGGTTGGCTTGCGGAAAGACACAATATTTTTACCCTCTCGGTGCAAATGCTAGTTTTAGTTTAAAAAATATTTTGTTTAATTTTTAATATATTTTACTTTTTAATTAATTTTTTTTATTTTTATTAATTCTTCGTAATTTAAATTTAATTTTTTTAATTCTTCACAATTTTAATTTTTTTCTTTAAATAGTTTTAATATTTTTAATTTTGTATAGTTTTTAAAGGATCAATGTTTTTCTTTAAATTTTTTAGATTATCTTTTTTGAAATTGTTTTTTTGTGTTTTTAAAGTGTTTTATTATCATTATAATTTCAATATGTCTTTAAGATGTGGGATTGAAATTCCTGCAATTTTAACTTTATAGAAGAAATATTTGTTGCTAACAACATTCTTTTCCATTTTAGGGGTTGATTATAGCATTTTCATTACAACGTCACATGTTGTTAAGATTACAATTTCAAAAACATTGTAAAGTTCATCATTGAAAAATTTGGAAGTGTCACTGTAGTACCACTTTTTGTGTTTGAGGTTATTTAAGGTTTTGAATGATGTGACGTCGGTTGTTAAGGCAAGGGTCTCAAACAATATGTAATTTTAGTCCTAGAAAAAAATGAGGTTGTTATCCGTAACACCCCTTTTCAATTCGATGGTCGATTTATGGTTTTGATTGCAATGGCACCGACCGAGCTTTAAACAAATTGTAATAACTTGTAATTTTATCCCCCCAAAAAAGGTTTCTACTGATGGCAACATTTTTCAATTTAGGGTAAAAACAACCACTAAATACATCCTATAAAAAACAAGAACTTTGGAGGGTTCTTGTCAAGTTTTATAATGTGTTAAAATCATATGTAACATAATTTTCCTTTACTTAATATATTTTCTCAAATAATTATATGGTTAGGGTTGTGTAATGTTTCCCTCTTTGCAGGTTTTAACCACATGAAACATTGGTGTGTTGATATTTGATCTATTTGTGTGAGTAGTTGCTCAAGGTGTTCGATCTTCTAGAAATACCTTGTGTCAGTCAAACATAATGATGATGTGGTAAATCCCACAACATGAGAAATTTTCTACACAAAAGGTGTGGCACAAAATCCTTGACTGCCTTTTTCATTAAACAATCATATGTTTATATAGCTTTACATGGACAAAACCAACCCAACAAATCATGGAGAGAATAACTCACCAGATCCTAAAAACTAGCAACTAAATCTAATAATAGAACTAAGAAGTAGGAATAAAATCCCAACCCTCCATGGAAATAAGATACAATCCCATCTACTCCTTAAGATAGGAACCATAAAGCTACGTACAACAAAGACATCATAACAATAATATGCACACCATACAAATAATAGTATGAGATTAATATATCATATGATAACATAGGCTAAAATGAATCACTAAGAATCCCTATCATTCCTCCCAACAACAAAAGCATTGGCATCCAATGCTAAGAAAATCCAAGGAGCGCAATCTACAAAGAATGAAAGTTCAATAATATCAAAAATTGTATGGATCTTAGATGAGTCTGGTGAGACAAAGACCTGCAATTTATGATGGAATGAAGAAACTCTATATGGTGGCGTGGATCAACAAGATTGAAGTGAAACCCAATTTGGATTGAAGGAATTAAACGCAAATCCAAATAAGGTTAGATGAATGCTCAAAGCCAATTGAAGCGCTCCCATCAAACAAGTTGTTAAAATGTTATAACACCATATCAAATAGTGTGATCCAATGATGATGTTGTTGAAGGAGAACGGAGTTACTTCAAGTCTCAAAAAAGTTACTCTAACAAAATTTGGCTTGGGGACATTGGGTCCCTTTGCAAGTGCCACACGAAGGCATACAAACTCCTAAAGTTATAGATACCAAAGCACACTTGTGAAAATACAAAAAGAAGAGGGAAAAATCACCACTCAAGGCAATGTTACAAAATAAGTCAAGATATTAAACAAGTTAGTATTTGAACACAATCCATGAAATATAATATTTTGTTGAATTTCAAGATAGTTAAACAGGAAAACTTGCTCACTTGTTCTTGAAAATTTTCAAATAATGAGAATGAAGACCCTCCAACAACATACATATTCAACATTGTATCATCGCTTCCTTTGGAAATCCATGTGCTCAAGTCTAATGTGGTATTTAAGAAGGCATTCCCCCTATCTTGACTATGACTTTCTATGTAATGGAGATTACCCAAAACTGCAAATTCTAATATGCATTCAAACCTTGTAGATCAATTGTGTGAGACCCATAAACTCCAAGAACACCATGAACATGAGCCTATGGTGCATAGATTCCAAGAGTCGATGCACCACAACAAATTTGTGTCAATTGTTGTAGGAAACAATGCAAATTTGCAAACATTACATAAACCCTAAAGAAAATAAAAGATGTGTTGCCAAGTTATAAGAAATCATTAGCTTCTACTTGTTAAATAGTTCAAATGATTTAATATTCTTCTTTAATTCACCCCTCCAAGAAAAGGATAAGGAGAACAAGAGGGTTGATTCCTAGTCACATGTTGATAAATTGAAACATAATTGGAGAAAAATAAAATTTGAGTCCTAGACATTTTATCATTCATCATTATAATTTCCACATCATCGCGAGTTCAACTTGGGACCAAGGCACTACTTCATTCCCAAGATTGATATGTTAAAGTTTCATGGTAATGATATGATAACATGGATATTCTAGATTGAACAATTATTTGATTTACACCAAGCAATGACTTTACAAAAGGTGACTATGGAATATTTGTATTTAGAACCTAATAAAATTGCCTGGTACCAATGGCTTTGTGAAAATGACCTCAACAATTGGAGGAAAGAAGCACAAAATGAGTATATGCTTCAATTATGACAACAAGTACAATAAGGAGCATAAGTGCAATGAGAATAAATTATTCTACAAAGATTGTGAAAAGGAGAAGATCACAAATCATAATAGTCTCAATATTTAGAACTAGAAGATACTACTCCAACCATATCTTATTATGCATTGGTTGGAAATAGTACTCCTCAAACTCTCAAGATAGAATTACATATCAAAAAGAAAAAGGTAATATTGTTGATTGACTCTATTAGTACCCATAACTTCATTAATTTCAAATTAGCCAAACTTCTCAATTACTTTATATGCCTAGCACTAGAGTTTCAAGTAATAATTGCAGATGAAGGTACAATAAATTGTTTAGAGAAGTTTCATAGCATTAAGCTCACTATTTGGGAATATTTATCGGATAGTCCACTGATTGCAATCCAAATGGGTGGTATTAATATTGTTTTAGGGGTCCAATGGCTACAATCATTGGGAACAATGATTCTTCATTTTCAAGAATTTTTTATGAGACTCTCCTCAAAAATCAATGAAATTGAACTTAGAGGTATCCTAGAGAAACCCTCTAAAGTGATAGGCTATAACATCATGGAAAAATCGCTAGAAGGGGGCACCATGGTGTAATTGCATAATTGTGCTTACTAGATGTTCAAACATCTAGAGCCTTTATTCTTGTGGATCTCCAAAGCGTTATTGAAAATCATTCCATGGTATTCAAAGAGATGCTCAAAGGTATTCTACATGCTCATGATCATGGCCATGATATTCACTTGCAACAAAAAAGTGTACCACCTAACATTAGACCTTACAGGTACACATATGCACAAAATAGTGAGATTGAGGATATGGTTCAAGAAATGTTAGATGGTGGAATCATTCATCCTAGCTAAAGTGATTTATATGCACTAGTGATGATGATTGACAAAAAGGAAGGTTCATAGCATGTGTATCCAACTTATAGAAATCTCAAGAAGATGACTATTAAAAATACATTTCCTATTTCTATCATTGTGAATTATTAAATGAATTACAGGGACTGATTTTCTTTACCAAGTTGGATCTTTGTTCTAGATATCATCAAATCAAAGTGAGACAAGAAGACATTCCAAAAATCGCCTTTAGAACATACGAAGGTTATTATGAATTTTTGGTGATGCGGTTTGGTCTTACTAATGAAACTTCCACATTTCAAAGCTTGATGAATTCTATTTTTGAACCCTTTCTTGCAAAAAATGTATTAATTTTTTTGTATGATATATTAATCCACAACAAACATTGGAAAGATCATGTGTAACATGTTGACATGGTCTTAAAACTATTGGAGGAACGCCACCTATATGCAAAGTCTTCCAAGTGTGCATTTAGGGTTCAAGAAGTGGAATATTTGGGTCATATTGTATGTCATGAAGGATTTTGAAAAGCTTAAAGAAGCTAGGTGTACAATTCCTATATTAGCCATGCTCCACTGCACAATTTTATTATTATTGTTGAGTGTGATTCCTCAGTGCATGTCATTGGTGTAGTTTTAATGCAAGAAGGAAGGCACCCTACCTTTGAAAGCTGCCAACTTAAAGGAAAAAAATTCTTAAACCAAATTATGAAACTAAAATGTTGGACAAGACTACATGCAGTTAAGACATGATGCCCTTACCTAATTGGAAGACACTTCAAGGTAAGAACAATTCATGATAATCTTTAGTACTTCTTGGAATAAAGATTATCTTTAGAAAAGTAAACAAATGGGTTACATATACGTGTTAGAATTTGAATGCCATTTAGATATTCAAGTAGAGAGTTCTAATAATGTTTGCAACAATTGAATGGAGAATGAAAATACAAACTAAGCAAAACAAACGAAACAGGAATTGGACAAGAATTCCTCAGGAATTTACAGTATATTCATCATAATAATATTTGGTGTTACAATAGTTTACATAGGTAGAATTTGAATGCATGGGATATGAATTCGAATGCTCCAAGTGGGTATGACTGTATCTAACTAAATATCTAACTAAAGGTCTCCCAATCAATACCAAAGTCCAAATATACAACTCCCTGATGACCAATAACTCAACAACCAGTGACAACTAGTTAACTTAGTGCAACTGAGAGTGAGGTAGGTAGGAAAAGCGCTCCTCCCCATGCAACCATGCATTATCCATGCATTGGTAGTGCTATCTTAACTAACTGTAAACTAACTAAAGGTAACCGAGGGCTAACTAAGACTAACTAGTACTAACACCAACTGACTGAAGTAGCTTGGTGTCGGGACTCCTAGTGGCTCCTAAAATGTAGGGATTAGTCTAGGAGGCGCCCAAACTGATGCATGCACATGCAGTAAGTGGCGGTTAACCTCTACCAGTGTTCCCCACACTCCAGTGATTGGTACAGGTGGTCCCATTGGGCTAAGTGGACCCAATTAATTAATTTAAGGTTCGTAAGTTAGGAAATAATTAATCTAATAGACATTTGACCAAGGGAGGATTAATAATCCTAACACCCCCCCTGAATCCTAACTTGGACAAATGTGGGCCCTGGTAACAAGACCATAGGTCACCCAAATACAATCTAAAAGATAGTAAAAAAATGTTGCTTAATACAATCGAGGAAACAGGGGAAAACCTCATGGGAAAACCCCCCCTCAAAATAAGCAAGAAATAGCAAACTGCAAGCTATCTTTAGAAGAAAGAAGCTTCCTCCTTAGAAAAATAACTTGAGAAAAACACTGCTGCAAAATTGCAGCTCTATAGCAGCATGGTCCATTAGTGGACCTCTCAATGTACTTCTGAACTAATGAACCTGTTTGTTTCTATTGGATGGTGAAGGTAGGGAATGATCAAATCTCTGCTTCTGTGGGCCATGTAGTTGATCATTCGCCATCATCAAGTATTACTAACCTGGAACTTTGCTGCATCATTCTGTAGAGAGCGAATCTTTGAGGGATAGTGCAGCATACTCATTCTGATACTGGGACCTAGTTCTTCCTCTGTCTTCTAGAACTCCAACACCACTTCCAGCTGCATCAAGAAGATTTTGAGCCCATCTGGGTTTAGGATTCTGATTAGGAATGGGTACTGAATCTGGATCTTGAATCTCTTGAGATTCAGTCTCAATAATAGGATTGTGTTGTATGTGATCTTCTTCATCTGAATCTGAAACCTGTAGCACATCATCATTATCAAAAATAGGTGGAGAAATAGTTATACCTTCATGTGCTTCTGGAGGAGTATCATGTAGCTGATCTTGTTCGAACTGGACACTTCTTTCAATGAAGCATCTTTTGGTACCAACCTCCATTAGTTTGTAAGCTTTTGCATCTTTTGCATATCCTAGCAGAATGCATTCGCTACTTTGGGCTTGGAAGGCCTTCCTCTTGTCAAGTGGTATCCTGGCCGAGGATTTGGAACCAAAAACTCTCAGATGAGAGACATTGGGCTTATACCCATGTAGTGCTTCGAATGGATTCACCCCAACCACTGACTTGTGGGGCACCCTATTCTACAAATACGAAGCACAGTTTACTGCTTCAGCCCAAAGAGAAGGAGGTAGATGCTTGGCATGGAGAAGGCATGTTGCCATCTCTTTCAGTGATTTGTTCTTCCTCTCAACCACACCATTTTGTTGTGGTGTGTATGGACCTGAATGTTCCATTCGAATCCCCTCTGATTCATAGAAATTATGGAAATATCTTTTGACATATTATCCTCCTCCAACTGATCTTATTAACTTGATCTTCTTATTGAAACTGTTCTCAACCATAGACTTAAAACTTTTAAAGGTTTCAAAAACTTTTGATTTTAGTTTCATGAAATAGATCTAGCGGTACCTAGAACAATCATCAATAAAGGTCAAGAAATACATGCAACCATTAATGGAATTTGTGGGCATAGGTCCAGCTACATCACTGTGTATCAAATCAAGTGTAGAGATAGCTCTATGAGCCTTCCCAACATCATACTTATTTTCTGGATGCTTACCTACCAATCACCCAACACATACTCCATCGTAAGTTTGGATGAAGGGAAAACCTTCAACCATGTTATCATTGTGGAGCTGCTTCAGATATTTGAAATTGAGATGGCCAAATCTATCATGCCAAATCTTGTTGGTGTTGTTAGCATGAGACAATAAAGTTGTAGGAGGAGAAACACGTAAGAAATGTGAAAACTCATAAGCTTTGGTAGAGTGATTTGCAATACCTTTTGCTACAAGATTTCCAATGGCTTTTTCTGTGATCTCAACTGAGTCTGAATCGAATGTGACCCTCTTGGAAGAGCCTGTATGAGTCATCTGGTAAACAAATAACAGGTTAGCAGCAAAAGAGGGCACATATAAGACATTATTGAACTCACCATGCTTCGCTCTGACTGAGCCCCTTCCTTCTGCTGGAATCTGGGATTCATCTCCCGTGTGAATATTAGGTCCCTTTGTTAGTGAAAGAGTAGAGAAGGATTATTTGGAGGAAACCATGTGGTTGGAGGCTCTAGAATCTATAATGTATGTTGAGGATGGAGAGAGAGTTGTTTTCAAAGCATGACACCTTTCGGTATCTTTTGTTGGTGCTTTTTCATCAGGATTCTTTGCTCTTGGAGGAGCAATGGTGTGCTGCTTAAGAAGGGCGGACATCTCATCAAGTTGCTTCCTCATACAATTTTCTTCAAGATGGTATCCCTTTTAACAATAAGGACATGTAGGAGGGATTTTTCCCTTGCTACAGGCAGGAACAACTCCCTTCCGTCTATATAACGGAAGGGTAGGGTTCCTGTGAGGATGGAATGAAAAACCTGCAAACAAGGTTAGGGGCAAACTGTAGAAACCCTACAAAGAACTATTAGAAGATGAAAGAGCTGCAAGAAATCAATGGAAACCTGCAACCAAGCATTAATCAACAAACCTGCAAGAAAAATATGTTAGAAAACTATAAGAAAAATGCATAAAACAAAGATTATATCTTCTCCTGGTGGAAATGGGCCACCATGCCCTAGCTTTGGGAGCACCTCTTAATGGAATGGGAGCTTTGGCTCAATGGACAAATGGAGGAGAGGGAGAGTGAATGGCTTGAGAGGAAAAGGGCCTCAAGGCACTCACATGGGCAGCATAACGATAGGGAGAGAAGGAGTGTTTTGAGAGTGACCCCCACCCCTCTATTTATAGCTTTTTCCTAGAGATTTAGGGTTTTAAGCCCTTGGTTAGGGCTTTAGCCCCTTTCGCCCAATTATTAACTCCTTCGGGGGTTTTAAGCTCCTTTGAGGGGTTTTAGCCCCTTTTCGGAGGTTTTAGCTTCTATGAGAGCTATTTTGGCTCTTTTTAGGGGTTTTTAAGACATTTTTCACATTTTTGAGCCTTTATGAGGGTGTGGGGGTCAAATGAGGGTTGTGCATGGATGTCTTTAGGTGGTGTAGGTCATGTAGAGATCATTGGGAGATTTTTTGGGTTAACAGATTGCCCCCTGATGTGTGAGGGCAGGAGCTCATCGTATGGCTGACGTACATCATAGGATTTTTTGGGGAGAGGTGGTGCTTCGTGGGCTGGGGCATGGTGGCTTTTGGTTTTTGTATTAATATGGTTCCCATCAATGGGTGAGATACAAATAATGTGTGACATGTATATGGACGAGGCGGGTATCCCCATGCTCATAACGATGTCAAAAGAATAATGTTATCTAAGCTCTATAATACAAGACCTGATCATGTACAATTGTTGTTACAATAGTGGTTGCCTCAATGAGAGGTTGAATACAATACTGATTTGAAGAACTGCTACATTGGACCCATGGCATTCTCATAGAATGTTATATATTCACGACTGATGGCCTGCTGGATATGGAACGGTACATAGTTGTAGGTACTTACTGATGGAGAGTCAAAGTCTCTGTGGTACAAATATGCTGCATCAGTCATAAATCTATATAGAAGCACTGTTGGGGCTTCTGAACACTGTCTCCAACGCAACCTGAAAATCACAAGGGACATGAACCTGTTTGGGTCCTTTGAATAGACTTATCAATGTGCTAGAGTCAAATGACATCTTGGGTCTTCGACCAAATACTACACAGACCAATACCCTGTACGAATCTCACCAGTGAGATGATGTAGCTGGAGTCGAGCATGTGAGAAACAACCATCCCGAGAGGCACTAAGGACTCCTCTCAAGTGGTCCAAGGAACTCATCAATGAGGCTAATGAAACCAGGATACAGGGACATCTGGGTCTATCCTCTGGAATACATGTGTTATCGTCAACATAGGGAGACATGCAACTGGTCAAGGCAATGGTGTTTCCTTGACTAGAAGTGCGAGGGAGATAATCGAAAGATGTGAGACAATCTGAGGACTGACCCACTAAATGGGGGGGGGAGGGGGAGGAGTTGAACAGGGGCAGAGGGAGTGTAGTGGACTCAAACTTCCTTTGTTCAGAGTATGACGGCAGGGCGGACCAGGCAGCAAATGAAACTAACTCATGGGAAAGGGATCATAGCTGTAATACCAGGAATGTAACTGCATATGGAAAATACTTGGGGGAGGTAGACACTTTTGATATTGATGGGATCCAAGGAAGACACATCCTAGAGTACTCTAAACAAAGGCGACCCAAAGTGGGAATGCTGCCAAACTGTTATCTGTGGGGTGGTGTCTAGAGATATCGTTGTGGTACGAGCTCGTGGATTTTTAGCGAGCCCGAGAAAGTAAATGCTCGATGGTGATTTAAATTTTAGAGAGTCTGAAAGCATGAAGAAGAATCCAGTGGGGGCTCTTTTTCGTTGGTAGTCTCATGTGCCTGAAAAAGGATAAAAGTATACCCAGGAGAGCTCGCCCATCCTTTAGGGGATGGGAGACTTCTTTACCATTGGTAGTCCAGTCAGGCCAGAAAAGGTTAAACCTATACTGATTGGACGACCATTCAGATACTTTTACGAGCATGAACGAAACCAAGTTTGCTCGGCAATCTTTTTTTGATGAGAAGGCTGGAAAATAGCTTAACGACAACCCATGGTGAGCTTTTTCGTAAAGTTCAGCACCTCTGCCCGAGAAAGCATAAAAGGATGCAGAGGGGAACAGTCTTGGCTTGAATGTGCCAAGGTGGTCCTTTTCATTTGATGGTTTACATAGTCTGCAAAAGGAGATAAACGATACGATGTAGACGCCCTTTCCTATACTTTAACGAGTGGGAAAGGAAGCAACTGCGCTCGGCAATCTTTTCATTATTTTAGGAGTCAGAAAAGAGCTTAAAAGAAACTCCAGTATGGTCAATCAGCTGAGGAGGCACTGATGGTGCCCCATGTCGGGACAGTGGATAGTGGTCCAAAGGTCATCTGTGCAGTATGGATGGAGAAAGTGGCTCTTGAACATACCAATACATGCACGGGATAGATCGCGGCAAAAGCACGCGAGTCGGTGCGACATAGGCACAAAAACCGAGGTGGCTCTCGAATAGAGGTTAGGAGAGTTGTGTGTGAGTTGTGGCAAACAGAAAGATTTACATGTGATGTGAGTGCAAGTCCAGAGGCAGTTATATGCCAAATGCATGCAAAAGAAATGGCCTGACCTCCGGGTGGTGGCCCAGAGACCCGTGTAAGGTGCGGTGGGTGGATTAGATAGCTATATGTTGAAATGAAATGACGCGCCTTCCGGATGGTGGCCCGGGAACCCGCATGAGTGGCGGTAGGAAAGTGTAATGCAAGTACAGTTCCGAAGACACTTACATCACAATGTGGTATGTAAACTGAGGTAACTTCCAGGAAGTGGTCTTGAAAATTACTTGTTGAACATGAGACGATGGTCTCATTAAAAGATAGAAATTTGAGCCCGAAGGTGTGAGGGGTGTCTCTAACAGGCTCCGGGTGACTCTAACTAGTAGCTGATGGTGCTGCCCCTACTGGGGGTCTCTAATTTGTGGTAAAAACATTGAAAAAGAAAAAAAGAAAAACTACGCTATAAGGGACTCATAGTGGTGGTATCAAGAATAGACTCTCTTGAGGTAGAGCCCGTTACGCGGCTTCTTCAAGAGGCGACCATTTGAGTCAGTGAAGAGTTATGCCCCCTTACCAAGAATAAGGTCTTTGGCAAGGCAGAGTGATGGAATCTGATCTTTTATGGGAAGAACCGATTCCACACTATGGTTTAAAGGGAATGGGGTAAAACTGGAGGTGGTCTTACAGATCTCTCCGTCATCGCGTAAGTGGTGTTGGGGTAGATCAGGTGGATATTCCACGGTCGATGAGACGGAAGGACGACTGGTGCTAGTGATCATGTAAATGGTATTGGTGGCATTGCCCCCAATCTCTATTGGAGGAAGAGGGGCAGGCCTGGAGACGGGAGGAGTCTTTGATGGACCTGGACATAGGTGCAACATCATCTCAATTGGCTGGACATGAGTCAACACATCTTGGGGCCTTAGAGGTAGGGTAGGTGGTTCAAGGTACCACACAGGAATTCCCAGTGTGAATTCCTGTAAATTGCAGGTTTCCAAGACAGACTTACTCACGATCCCGAATGGTAGGAAAAGGAAAAGGAAAAGGAAAATGATCGTGTTGAGTGGGAATGAACCCCATTGTTTCCCTGGTAACTGAGGTTGAGGTTACGACCAAGGTTGCGGCTGTGGCTGGGGTTGTAGCTGCGGATGGAGTTGCGACTGCAGTTGGTGCTGTGGCTGTGGATGGTGCCGCGGCAGCGAATGGAGCTGTGGCTAAGGATGGAACTATGACTGCGGTTGGTGCTGCGACTGTGGTTGGAGTTTAGGTGCAGCAGTGCTGGATGAGAGCATGCACAAATCCGTAGTCTCGCTTGGTTCCAGTGGGGGAAATAAGAACAGAAAGGAAGTTGTCATGGTCATATCAAGGAACAACCCAGTACCTACAGCCAACAATGAAGGAGTGATTGCGTTTTCGAAGGAAGTATCCACAGTGGGGATGACATTGGCTAGTGTAGTTGGCCCTTGTGGATCAAGGGTGTTGATCGTAGGGATAACGTTGGTGAGTGTCGTTAGCCCTTGTGGATTGTGATAAGTCAGTTGGTCGACCGTCACGATTTTCCCTTCGTGAGGGAACATCATGAGACGAAAAACAATTGATTCTACGGCTCTCATGGCATACATATAACTTCTTCCAAGGAGAAGTTTATAGTCCAACTGAGTATTGACAACCTCTATGTCAATCAGTACTATTTTCCTGGCCAATGTGATGGGAACGTGTGGGAGGATTCCTTGGGCTTTAGTGGGGTGGCCATCATAAGCCCGCGGAGTAGTAGAGGATGGTTGTAGAATTGGGGATCCAAGCTTCTGCTAGAGTAAGGTAGACATAACGCACGTGGATGCCCCCTCGTCCACTATGCACTGGTGCACGACCAGATTCCGAATGGATATCGGGATTTGGAAGGAAATGGTTGATGCATCCGCGGTTTTCCGTTCTCCATGTCGAATGTGATAAAATTGGAGTCAGAGGGGTCTACAGCACCAAGGGCAACTAGTAAGGATTTCCGCTGTGTTGGGCAAGTTTTGAGTACCTCAAGAGCAGACATGGTCGTAGGTGTTTGGGCCAAATCATCCACGATGTTGTAGCTTATAGCAGCTCTAGCCATGACGTTGTTGGAAACCCGCCGTATGGGGGGCATGGAGGAAAAGGGGGTAAATGAAGAGATGCATTGGTTATTTTGGACGTATATGCTGCTGATGTGTTAGCGAGTTCGGTGTTAGTTCTGTACTGATTTCGTCTGGTCTGTAAATTGACCTCTTCAGTTGTCATGGCTAGCAGGTGGTGAACACCTGTTTCTGCTGTCGAAGGTGCCCCGGGGGTGTTGGGATTGGGTTGGGGAGCAGGTGTAGTTGCTACCAATCCTTGGACTGGCAATGGGTTTTAGAGGACCATAGGTGGAGGCCTTGGTGGTGCCGGGTTGGGTTGAGCTGGGGCTGCCATATTGGTAGCATGTTGAACCTCGTTGTGAATGGATTGCTTAGCGCGACCCATGAAGGGGCATTCGTGTGTATAGTGCCCGTAGACCTCACACAACTTGCATGGCTGATTTGTGCGCAATGGAGCGTTGTGTCTAGGTACGTTTGGTTGCTGAGGATTTTGTGCTGGCCAGTTTGCCCCGACATTTTTGGGAGGGTTTGGTTGTTGACTGCCTCCCTGCGGTTGATTGTTGCCTTGGTTCCGGGCTCAGTTATTTCTGGCTTTCCCTTGTTGGTTATTGGGGGTTGGCTGGTTGGGACGGTTTTGTTGTGCAAACACCTATCCTNGGGCGGGGGCATGAGCGGCTTGCACAGGTGGTGCATAGTAGACTTGGGGGGGTGAAGGTGCCACAAATGTGGGCATTTGTCCCGTATATTGTTGTGTCGGCCAAGCTAATGCCTGGGCCTGCTGCTGTGGCGCAGGTTGTGCATAAGAAGTTGTAGCTCCGAACTAGGACATCATTCTTGCATAGTCCGGAGTTTGGTTTTGGTAGGAAACACTCTGGGTGTTGCTTGGTTGTGGTGGTATCAGACAGTGCTGTGATTGGTGGGAGACAAAACCTATGATGCCATCTGCGGCATGGGATGCCCCCGGTGCATCCCGGTAGAAGGTGCCTGCACGGGGAGCAACTAGAATGACATTGTAAAGGTATCCTGACTGTGCATAGATGAGGTCAAACTGTTGGGCCTTCAAGATGGCCTCTTCCTCTGTTTGGGGATGTTCGGAGACGACGTCCTTGGCTATAGGTGGTAGCAAGGTTTTCAAAAACCAGTCCAGGAAGATCCTGTCATCAAGCTTGATCTTGCACACACTGCGACATCGCCTCCACTCGTGGATGTGGTCGGTGATATGGGTCGCAGTGTTCTGACGGAAAGATAGAAAGATTTCCACTCCTTCATCATATCTGATGGGGAGTTGGGAATATTGCATGAACATAAAGGCTAAGGAGTTGAAATCTAGATACTTGGCTTGTGGTAGCTCAATGTACCACTTGGCTGCAACACCTGTGAGGGTGCGTTGGAACAGTCTGAGTCTAATCGAATCATCTACGATGTTGTTTGATGAGCACCATAGGTGAAACATCATTATATGGTTCTGAGGGAACTCCCCTTCCTTCCCTTCAAACTTGGGAATGTCTAAGGGGAGTTTGGTTGGCATGGGAGGCCAAAACGTTTGATGGCATATGGTGTCATTTGTTAACCGAGCCAAGTGAGGCAGGTTGAAGCATGCCATGAAAGGAAGGTTTGACCCAAGGTTGATGTGTGATGGGGCAGCAATGGTGGCGGGGTTTGCAGGGACATGATGCGCTTGCATGACTGGGGGTACTTGTGGCACAGTTGTGGACGGGCCATTGCCCCCAGGTGTGGTAAATGAAACCGTGTGAGTGGAAGGGCCACTGCTCACATGTATGATAGGAGGGACATTGTAGGTGGAAGGGCCACTGCCCCCAGGCATGCCAAGT
The DNA here is from genome assembly GCA_001517045.1 of Pseudotsuga menziesii. NCBI lineage: Eukaryota > Viridiplantae > Streptophyta > Pinopsida > Pinales > Pinaceae > Pseudotsuga > Pseudotsuga menziesii. Next base: position 24,518 of record LPNX010250179.1, on the reverse strand, counting down.
GGGATAGTGTGACTGGAAGGGACACTGCCCCCAGGCATGACCGGTGGGGCAGTTTGACTGGTCAGTATGGGTGGCGGTAGCTGACTTATGACAGTTTGCATGATAGTGCTAGGGCCACCAGCAAGGGTGTTGGTGGTGGTGTGGGGTATGAACGTGGGTCCACTGTTAATCACCAAGCCAAAAAATGGATTTGGATTTGCACCAGCCATGGGGCTAGATGGTGCAGTATGTAGATCTGGCTCAGATTGGTATGATTTTGAGTCTGAATCAGAGGTTGTGTGGCCTTCTTATGGTGTAGAGGGTCGTCGAGAATGGTCTTGACGGTGTTGGTTCAAGGACCCAAATTTTGGTGGATCGCCTCTCAGGCGTGAGGAAAAACGTGGGGGATCAATTGTGTCTGGTTGGTATGTCAAGTGGTGAAATATGGTAGTGACGTTTTGGACCCCGGTTTTAATGGCTTCCTATTGGCTTTCAAGTGGTCACTCGGCCACCACGACTGCCAGGAGACAACGCTTGGCTTTTTCTTCATGGGAGTGCTAGTCAATCGGTGGGGGTCGTTGCCTGTTTCACTTGGTAATTCCTCTCAATGGCCAGCTACTTTGGGGTTCCCGTGGTACTCCTCACAATGAGTTTCTGGGCTTAGCTCAAGTACTTCCCATGGTTAAGGTAGTCAGGGATTGATGTCCTCAAAGACTGCAAGTGTTTGAATTAGTGTAAATTATAAATTTTAATGGCTAGCTCAACGTCTTGAACTGAGTTTGGTTGTTTTATGTGGTATGGTTTGTGTGCATGGCTTTTGTATTTTTGTTACCTTTGGTATCTGCTCATATGGTTTATGAATATTTTGTAAAGATTGTTTGGTTTATTGCATAATTCATAACTTGGGTAAATTGTTGATGAAAGCAGTATATTGTAAACAGAAAATTAAACACATGCCATACTTGAATCTGAACTATGGTAGCCTAACTAGGTGACTGCCTTACACATGTATTTCTCTTCAACCAGGAAAGAGTGTTGGGCTCTTAACACAATGGGACTAAGCCCATCCGTAGATCCTCAGATCACTCTCCGAGTGCAAGGTCAGCCAACAGGGAGGACACGAACGCCATGAAACCCCCAACGGTCTCCACCCCCTCCAACTTCCAAGTCACCCGTTTCTAGTGGTTTTGGAAAATTACAGATGAAGTGCCTATTAGTATATGAGCTTCACCCTTTGTCTTATCCTATAATACCCTGAAGGGTGATGACTGGGTAGAGAAGGAAGGGCTAGGCAAGATATCAATTTCCAACTAAAAACATAAACTTAACCTATAGTAATTTTGTTCAAGCTTTAATCAGATTCTTTAAACCATTAACCATTTGATTTAACAGTGATTTACATAGACTGAAATGAAATAAACATAGATTGATGGACAGAGGCGACCGAGCCACACTGACAGTCCAAATAACTTAAAAATCAGAATCTGAGAGATAGATCGCTCTTTTCGAGGGAAATGTGGCGAGGGGGTCACCAAATTTTCCCCAAATCAGGGGAGGGGGTCACTCAGAAACTGCAGACAGGAGCAATTTGCTTTATGGGAGGAAGTCGCACCTTTTGGGCTTGAATGAGTTACCTGGTCGCACCTTTCAACCCGATAAGAGCGACCTAGTCTGAAAGATGAAATTTTTTTAAGCCTGAGCCAGGATCGACCGACAGTAACCTATATTGTGGCTGAATGGGCTCAGTTTGGCCTTAAGGAGGCTCGGCTATGAATTAAAATGCATAGAAACATAGATCTAATCTAGATTTGAAAGAAAACTAAACTAGTGCAAATAAAAATTGAAACACAGAAATTAAATCCATGGATTCTATGGGATCGACTTGGTATGGTTGTCAGTTCTGTAGTGGGGATTTTGCCCTTGCTACAGGCAGGAACAACTCCCTTCCGTCTATAGGACGAAAGGGTAGGGTTCCTGTGAGGATGGAATGAAAAACCTGCAAACAAGGTTAGAGCCAAACTGTAGAAACCCTGCAAAGAACTGTTAGAAGATGAAGGAGCTGCAAGAAATCAATGGAAACCTGCAACCAAGCATTAATCAACAAACCTGCAAGAAAAATATGTTAGAAAACTATAAGAAAAATGCATAAAACAAAGATTATACCTTCTCCTGGTGGAAATGGGCCACCATGCCCTAGCTTTGGGAGCACCTCTCAATGGAATGGGAGCTTTGGCTCAATGGAGAAATGGAGGAGAGGGAGGGTGAATGGCTTGAGAGGCAAAGGGTCTCAAGGCACTCACATGGGCAGCATAATGATAGGGAGAGAAGGAGTGTTTTGAGAATGACCCCCACCCCTCTATTTATAGCTTTTTCCTAGAGATTTAGGGTTTTAAGCCCTTGGTTAGGGCTTTAGCCCCTTTCGCCCAATTATTAGCTCTTTTGGGGGTTTTAAGCTCCTTTGAGGGGTTTTAGCCCATTTTTGTAGGTTTTAGCCCATATGAGAGCTATTTTGGCTTTTTTTAGGGGTTTTTAAGCCATTTTTCACATTTTTTAGCCTTTATGAAGAAGTGGGGGTCAAATGAGGGTCGTCCATGGATGTCTTTGGGTGGTGTAGGTCATCTAGAGCTCATTGGAGGATTTTTTGGGTTAACAAGACATAACTTCTTTTGAAATTTCCTCTTCTTAGAGCCGAAGGCCCCTTCGGAAGCTTGCTGATTTTGTTTAGGCTTCGAATCAGTTGCCTTTGGCTCCTTCTTCTTTGATTTCCCCTTTGCTTGCACTTTGGAAGAGTTAGTAACCAAGAGAGCTTGATCTTTGGAGGTCTAGATGACTATCATTCGAATCAATTTGTCTTGTTCCTTAATCAAGGACTCGAAAAAAGAATCTAAAGAAGGAAGTTTCCAATCAGGAAAGCTTTCCCGCTTGGAATGAATCATAGAGACATATACTGAGTACTCAGGACCTTGTTTGCTGAGTATGGAAAGGACATTTTGCTCATCCTTTCTCTCTATCCCGCATTGTTTTCATTGGAGCACTAGAGACATGAATTTAGAGAAGAATTGCTCAAGATACCAACTCATGAATTGCTCAAGAATTGCTGGGATGCAAAGATACCAACTCATTCTCCAGAATGTGTCCCCGAAGCTCATCTTGTTTGTTAAACAAGCTATTAAGATTCTCCCAGGCTTCTTTGGGAGTCCTCAATCCTTCTAGATGAAAGAGGATATCTTTGGAAATATAAGTACATAAGTACCCGAATGCTTCATCACAATGGTTTAGGAACTTGTTCCGCTCTACCGGCTGACGAGGCTTAGCCTCCCATCCATGTATGAACCTGTGGTAGCCATGCTTGCACAAGGCCAGCTGCATATCAATCCTCCAATCAAGGTAATTGGAAGTTGTGAGGATCCATGGTTTATGAGTTTGAGAACTCATAATTGCTTCGGCTGGAAGACTGCAAATACTTCTCTCAAGCTACGTAGCACCTGTTAATTTCACTGCAATAACACTAAAACATATGAACTGTTAGAATCATTCTTTTTCTCGCGGAATGAACATATTTTCAGGGTCCGTCACACCCTCTCCGCTGCTCTGAATAAATCCAGAACTAACAAATTTTCATAGGGGACTTCTGTGGAAACCTAGTTGCTTCTGATGTTCGATGGTGAGAAACAAGCATGAAACCTGCCTTAGAAGGCTTTGATACCATGTTATAATTTGAATTCCATTTAGATCTTCAAGCAGAGAGTTCTAATCATGTTTGCAACAATTGAATGGAGAATGAAAATACAAACTAAGCAAAACAAACCACCCAGGAATTGGACAAGTATTGCTCAGGAATTTACAGTATATTCATCATAATAATATCCAATGTTACAATAGTTTACATAGGTAGAATTCGAATGCATGGGATATGAATTCGAATCCTCCAAGTGGATATGACTGTATCTAACTGAATCTCTAACTAAAGGTCTCCCAATCAATATTGGAGTCCAAATAGACAACTCCCAGTGATGACCAATAACTCAACAACCAGTGACAACTAGTCAACTCAGTGCAACTGAGAGTGAGGTAGGTAGGAAAAGCTCTCCTCCCCATGCAACCATGCATTATCCATGCATTGGTAGCACTAGCTTAACTGACTGTGAACTAACTGAAGGTAACTAGGGGCTAACTAAGACTAACTAGTACTAACACCAACTGACTGAAGTAGGTTGGTGTCGGGACTCCCAGTGGCTCCTAAAATGTAGGTATTGGTTTAGGAGGCGCCCAAACTGATGCATGCACATGCAATAAGTGGCAGTTAACCTATAGCATTGTTCCCCACACTCTAGTCACTGGTACAAGTGGTCCCATTGGGCCAAGTGGACCCAATTGCACTAGTGGACCCAATTAATTAATTTAAGGTTCCTAAGTTAACAAATAATTAATCTAATAGACATTTGACCAAGGGAGGATTAATAATCCTAACAATATGTTAGGTTATGACTTTGAAATTATATATAAAAAAATAAACCAAAATGTGGTGGTAGATGCACTTTCAAGAAAAGAAGAAGACACGACGGGTTTATTTTTTTCTATTTCCATTTCACAATCTGATTGGGTGGAAGAAGCAAGGAAGAATAATTCAAGTGAGATCAAAAGACATGCAAAATAATTCAACAACTACAAGGGGACCCTAGTGCATTATATACATTTTTTTGGGAAAAATGATACACTATGGTATTAGGATTGCATATATTTATGTAAAAATTCCCAACCCAAATAGAAGGCCCTTTTCTGATCACACTCTCCTATCGAAGGTCATTCAAGGTCTTGAAAACTTACCATAAGATGAAGAATGGATTTTTTTGGGAAGGTCTTAAACTGATGTTCAAAAGTTTGTGGAAAAATGTTTGGTTTGTCAACAAAGTAAGGGAGAGACAATGAAGACATCGAGTCTTCTAGAACCATTAACCATACCAAGTTGGCGTTGGGAAAAGGTTTCGATGGATTTTATCATAAGTCTATTGAAGTCTAAAGGAAAGAATGGCATCATGGTAGTGGTGGATCGACACACAAAGTATGTTCATTTATACTTTATTTCTTATCCTTTTAAAGCAAGTACAGTAGTTGCAAGATCCAAGGAAAGAATTCAAAAGCTACATAGCATCCCCAAGATTATTACAAGTGATAAAGATCCAATTTTCACTAGTAATTTTTCAATTGGAATATTTTTTTAATTTGGGTACTGAATTATCTCACAACCCATCTTACCATCCTCAATCTGATGGACAAACTACGTTTGTGAATAAATGTTTAGAAATGTATCTTCGATGTTTTACATCTGATAAGCAAACACAATGGGTCAAGCGATTTCCCTGGGCATAATGTTGGTACAACATGTCCCATACTTCATAAAAAGTATCTCATTTATGACACTTTATGGTTATCATCCTCCATCCATCACATCACCCTTGGAAGGGAAAGCCAAAATTCAAGTAGTGGAGGATCACACATAGTACCAACAAGAGGTTCTCAAACTGATGTCCCTTAACCAACAAGAGGTTCTCAAACAGGATTAGGTATTTTTATGTGACAATCATACAAACGGATGTCCCTTAACCAACAAAAGAAAGGTAATAAATTAGCACCCAAGTATTGTGGTCCTCATAAGGTGTTGTAGAGGATTGGAAGTATGGCTTACAAATTCAAATTGCTTTCATGTTTACATGTACATCCAATCTTATGTTTCTTGCTTAGAAAAAGTAATTGGTGACAACATCCCAATCAAACTATTTTATCAGAGATTGATGAAGAAGGAAAACTCATACTCGAATTTGAAACAATCTTTGAAACACAGATCAAACAATTGCAAAATTGAGTAACCATTGAATAACTTATCAAGTGGAAGAACCTATCAACAAAAGAAACAAAGACAGAATATGAATTCTTCATGTAGGAACATCCATAGTTGATTAAGTGTTGAAGACAACACTTGTTTGGAGGGGAGGGACATGTTAAAACTTAGATATTGTGACATTACCTTTCTATTTTTATATTAGTATTGTCTTTATTGATTGGTTAGAACTTTAAATGTAATTATACTATGTATCTCCATTATATACCGATGAGACCTAGTTTTAGAGATTATTTCATCTTGTGCATTCGCTATATTGTAAAGGAGGTTTCCCCTCAAAGAAGATTTTTATACGTTCTCTTTATTTCATTCTCAAGGTATGGAGTTACTTTTTCTTTATATATTGACAATTTGTTTCCTAATATCATTACTTTTGTTTGACATTGAAAAATATTCTTTAGTTGTTTCATTAATCTAACTTATTGCTACTATATGTTTATTTGTTTGCTTATTATAAAATTTCTTTCAAACATTTCATTTTTTCACAAAAATAAGAAGAAATTTAACAAACCTCTATTTTGTTTACAAATAAAGATTTTGTCATGATTCTTATACTCTCCCTTAGTTACCAATTGTAGGGTGCTAATATTGATATTGTCTTACACATTGAACAATCTCTTAATTGAACAATGGTTGCTTTAGATCAAATAAAAAAAGACCACGAAGTAGACAATGGGAATAGTAAAGTGTATATAGGGTGTATGTGGGGGTACATGTACAACTTGAGTGGACCTAACAATTAAGAACGTGTGTTTCCTCTTAGAAGCATGACCTTGAAATTAGATTATTATTGCACCAACAGAAATAAAGTGCTCTCAACCCATTATGGATGAGCTCTTGTCATGTTTGTCACATTATTTAACCAAATGTTATAAAAAAATTAAAACCAACACATATCTAGGATATTTAACATATTGTTATAAAAAAATTAAAACCAACACAAATCTCTCTTAAACACTGATCTATTAAGGGCTTAGAGAGATCCAATTTTTTAAGGTGTAATTTTTTATCTTAAATTTTTTACACATTCTATAAATATAGAGCACATGGCTGAATAAAAGGGTTTTTTTTTTTTTTTTCTTCAGAGGAAAAAATGCCAGTCTTTGTTATTCATAGGAATCAAAAGACATCATTTACATATAGAAACTTTATGACTAGGAGTAATAAATACATCACAAAAACATAAAGTTGTAACAAAGCTGACTACACCATCCGGAAATAAAAGACAAAAAGTCTAATCATAGCAGACTTTCCTCATCATCCCTGATAAATCAGGTCAAAATATGTTGAGTTATATCGAAGATGATCGTCAAACAAACATTCCTGAGCAAAACTTACAAGTTGAAAGGTCTCATACAGAACAAACAAAGATGAGCAATCAAATGCTGAAAGTCAATGCTGAAAAAACAATATGGCTCAGCAACACTAAAAAAGAACAAAATGGCCATGATTTATGACCATTGCATCCATAGTTTCCGAGAAGAAACCATATCCCATATCCAAATTGAGGGCCTGTTTAGAGAGACCATCTGCCAACGAGTTATGCTCACGGAATATGTGTTTGAAAATCATCGGAGGGGCCATATGAAGCATATTTCTAATATCAATACACCAGTGCATCAGTGAAGGAACATCAAGTGCAGAGCGGCTGTTCAACCAAGAAATAATAACCATCGAGTCACCATAGATCACATGCATGGGAAGACCCATCATCATGCTCAACTTCAAAACTGCCCAAAGAGCCAATAATTCTGCTCTAGTGTTCGTGCTGCAACCAGCACCCAAAGAAAAACTGAAATAATGAGATTCACTAAGAAATATTACAAAACCAGAGCCTCCTATATTCTTAGCAGCAACCCCATCGAAAAATCCACATGGAAAGACCTTCACTGGTTTAGTACCAATATTCCGAGTTTTTTTTATTTTCAATGGAACTGAATATGCATTAAGTAAACCTTCAATCCTGGTGATAAGAGCAGAGAAAGCAGGTTTCCTGTTTTCAAACAGACAGTTATTCCGAAGGAGCCAGATACCCCAGAAAATATATAATAGCAGGAATCTATATGGAGCTGAACGCACCACCACTTTAAACCACTGAGCCAGATGGGACGAGACAGAATTGATGGGGGGAAAAGAGAGCCTATACTTAACCTCGAAATGAGCTCGGATACGCACCACGAAGGGACAGGCCAAAAAAAGATGGTAAATATCCTCTTCATTTCTTTCACACAATAAAAGTTACTAGGTGTGATTTTTTTTTTAAAACTGAAAATTATTTCAAGTGCAAGAGTGAATAAAAGTTATTAGGTGTGAAAATTATTTAAAGGTTTACAAACATGTAAGTATAATTTTAATATGGATATAATTGGATTTTATTAATATTTTTATAGTGATATAATAAGATTTTGCAAATATTTTAAAGATTTTTATTTTTATTTTTTATTAAAGGATACACTAAGATAAAATAAAAATGTACAAACAATAAAAAAGATTTAATAATTTCCAAACAAACATGTCTATGAAGAACATATGTTAAAATGAAATAGTCTTGCTATATATGTCAAAGGATAAGGAAACCCTTCATAAGACATGAGTTGACACTTCACTTAGTAGTGATAACGTCAAAGGAATGTGAAAAATGGGCAATACATTTAGTAGGCCCTATAAATCCACCTGCAAGGAATTCAGTTTCTAATATATAATCATGGTGATTGACTAGTTACAAGATGAGTAGAGGTTGCATCAACTAGGGACTGTAGCACCCATACCACTACCATATTTATACGTGAGAATTTAATATCTCGATTCAAGTGTCACAACAGTCAAACAACATATGACGAAGTGCATTTCATGAGACACTATTTAAACCCTAACCAAAGAACATATGGTACAACACCATATTAGCAGTACTGACCATCCCCAAGCCAATGGAACTAATGAAGCATTCAACGAAATACTACTGTGCAGTTTGACCAAGGCATGTGTACTAAACTGTGAAAACTGGTAGAGAGAATACCTGCTCAAAAGAGGTTGGTAGGGGCCTGGGTACTGCACACTCTGCAAAAGGGAGGAGGAGACCATGGCTCACCTCTTCATTCACTGTGAGATAACCCAACTTATATGGTTGGCGGTGATCAACATTTTAAAGATTAATAAGTGTTGGAACTCTGATACTTTTGAACAATGTCTTCTTAGCTGGAAAATGGTGGAAACAGATTGGACTTCCCTTCCAGTTTTTATTTGTTGGGCTGTTTGGAAACTAAGGAACACAATTATGTTTGACCAGAAACGCTCCAATTGTTTGGTGTATCAACGATTCGAGATTATCATGAATATCATGTTGAAAAGGATAAAAAATATCGTATTATATCTCAGCCTACTTTTCAAATCCAGTGGTCTTGCGGTCACTTTGATGGCACCCCTCAGGTTTCGGGGACTGGCTCCAGGGCTGGGATGATCGTAAGCCTCTCCAACTCCCACTCTTTCAAATGTTGGATGGGATGCAGCAGTGGATCCAACACAAGGAGTGAACTTTTAGAGTTTGCAGCTCTACTCTTTTTTGCTTGCCATAAAAACATCACCTCGCTTCAGGTTATTGGTGATTCAAAGACCATTCTTGATAGGGCCTAACTCAAAGCTCAATTACAGGTAATGCTTCTTGATTGGTGGAAACTTCGCATTCATAGGCTTCAGGAATCTTTCCACTCGACTCGATTTCATCATGTATACAAGGAATTAAACAATGAAGCGGATTTGTTATCAAAAAGAGCCTTAACTACTCCGGCAGGTATTATCTAGTTTGAAGTGTGGTGCAGGAACGAGCTAGTCACTAGGGGATTGCCTCCTTTCTATGACTCTTAAATGCAGGAGCCTCTCCTTTTCTTCGAAACTTTCTTTGTTTATTGCGCTAGTCTTTTTGGACTTTTATTGTTTGGTTTGAAAGTGCTTCCCAAGCTACAATTTTTTGTTATGCTTATGTTACTGTCAATCATTGATACTACAAATGAATTCTCATGTTGAGCAGTTTGATGAAGTTTATCAACACTCAGATGTTAATAACTATGTATAGTTTGATTCTAATGAATATCAACTATAACTTTTTTTTCAGTGAAAGAAAAAAGATGGAATACTCCACTTTCGATGTCTCTCATTCCATTTTTGCTAATTCAAAGTTGAAGCTATAAATAAGAAAGGCTTTTATCGGCATTTCCCAAATCCAAACTATGGTTATGATGATTGCCCAAAATGTTCCATTCTACTAATTCACAATCTGGAGCCATAAATAGAAAAGGCTTGTATTTGCTTAGGTATTTTTCGCATCCAAACTGTAGCTATAATGATTGCCCATGAAAACATTTTAGCAAGGGATTGAACTATTCAGGTTTATGGTGAGATAGCATGCCATGTTTATAGCTATGATGCTTATCTACATAGAGATCGCCATAATATGATGCTTATCTACATAGAGATCAATAAAAAATTATGGTGAGATAGCATGCAATGTTTATAGCTATGATGCTTATCTACATAGAGATCACCGTAGGTTGTTAGAATAGACATGCTTGTGGTGGGTTGAAAATATATTGCTTAATGGAGTACATATTGTGACATTGGTGATTAGAATAGCACCTCACAACATTGTTCTTGGAGTACACAATGTGACATTGGTGATTAGAATAGCACCCCACAACATTGCTCTTGGATGTGCTTATGGGATGTCAACATTCTTAGTATCAAAAACTTACCAAGTTGATCATTAGTCAAGATCAACGCCCTTGCTTGAGTTCAAGTAGGACCATTTGGGATAAAGTAAGGCTTTCATAACTATATCTATGAAAAGTTGACCTCTCATTCAAAAAAGACCAACACTTACTTGCACTCAATTAAGACCTCAAGACCAAGTAAGGTCTCTTTTAAAACCATATAACTTAAAGGTTGACTTTTAACAAGGCATTAACACCTTATTAAATTAACCATTTGTTACAACAAACACTTACATGAGCTAAAGTGAGACATTTGAAGACCGAGTTAGGCCCTTCAAAGCCATATCTTTGAAGGGTTGACCTTTCATCTAGTGAAAGCAATAGAGTAGAGCCTTTCAAAACTAATCAAGAGTCGACGTTTTAGTCATGTAACAAAGGTGGACTTGGAGACCTTACAATATAGAACTTTTAAGTTAGAACCTTACTTATTTGAGCTCAGTTAGTGCTTTCTAAAGTAAGGTCTTACTACTCATTGGCCCGTTGTGACAAGGCTCGAAGAGTAGGCGACAACTGGGATAGAAGCTAACCTTGGTGGGCTTCGAGATTGTAATGTCCCCTTTTAGGAAATTTTATCAAAATGACCAATTCTTCAGTTCTTTCACAATGTATTCAAATTCATCTTCTTACAACTCTAGTTATATGGATTCCATTGATTCCAAAATTCATCCAATTGCTTTCAAACTTGGTGAGGAAGGTCCTAAGGGGTGATGGGACATATTAGCACATATATGAAACATATAATCAACTGATATACCCAACCATGGTCTGCAATTTGCAAGGGAAGAAGTTTCGGGACAAGACTAGTCAATTTGGGAGGTGGAGATCCCCCCTAGGTCCTGGAACAAATCTTTTCACAACACTATACAACCTTCACTAATGGTGGGTATGATACTTGGATCTATTATCAGACATTAAGTAAAATATATTTGAAGCATCATATGTAGTTTTGGGGTTGAATAGGTATCCAAGAGAACTCCATAAATTTACTAGTAATTTTGAAGTTCCAACCCCCAATGGTAGATGACTCCAAATAGCTCCAAATGCTCTCAAATTGTACCAAAAGGTGTATGAGTGATATAATAACTTAATTATAATGTTCAAGGGTGTATTATGGCCTTCCAATTACTTCTGCAAGTCTATATCAAATTCTGAATAAGATAGATGCTTTAACTAACAATTTTGGAGCTCAAATCCCTCCCGGGTAATTGTCGGAATGGCTTCCCAAATGTATAGAAACTCATTCAAATTCTCAAATTGAAGCAGGGGATGTGTAGAAGACATTACCAACGACTCATATGCAGAACCAATCGAACTCCCATGGTTGTTATCACTTCCTTCAATCAGATATAAAAAACTAGTTTTGGACCCTTGGGAAAACGAGATGTAGTTTGGTCCAAATGATATGAAATTCGACTCAATGGCCACAAATTCTCAGTTACTGAACATGAAACCCATAGTAGACATTAATGACAGTTCATTCATTCATAAATCATCAATGGTGCACACATTTATTCGATTCCATCAAGATTGCAAGAGTTTACAACAAGGTATTGGGGAAATGACATTGTTTCTTCAATATTGGACAATAATACATGAAATATCTTGGCCTTTCGACTTGAGAGCCTTTTGAACTTGAAATACAGAGCATTTACATCAGAAAACAAAATACTGGAGAAAGAGAAGCTCCCTCAAAGAGATGAATAGCTCACCAAGTGCGCCTCACTCCATAGAGCTGAAATATGGTGAAAAAACTTGAGATGAATGGAAGAACAAGCTGATATTGAGATGTCCATGAGCTTCCTGTAGCTTGAACCTGTAACTTATGACTCTATTGAAAGACCTGAGTGGCCTCTCCAAATCACCAATTAAGATGGGAATCTTTCACCCTCGAAATTGGTTAATGCAAGGAACTAGTCATCCACTAGCTCTCTCTTTGAAGGGTTGACCTTTCAATCATGGCTATTCCAATAAGGATGACCTTTTAGAAATAACTGTTTATTAATCCCTCAAACTTGAGACTAACCCTTAGTTGAGCAAGGACTTACTAGGTTGACCTTTTATCACTAGAGCCAGTGAACCTTAGAAAAGAGAGAACAAGAGCTTGTGATCCAACGACAAAGTAACAAAACGTTAAAACTAGTTCTCAAGTTTCATTGTCATTCCAAAGACACTCATGATTCATGCCAGCCTAGTTGTTGGTGCCCCTAGTGTTGCTATGGAATAATGTATTAGAATAAGAATATTGTATTTTAAAACTCATTATTAGAAAGGGTGCTTAGCAAAGTTAAAGCACTAGTTACAATTAAGTCTTTGAAGTCGGATACAGTAAAACATCATCAGAAATGATAGATATATGGTTGGATTCTCTCACGACAGTCAAGCAAGACTATAAGTGTATTTTAGTTTGGCCTGAACCAAAAATAAATCCAATGCAAGCATATTGCATTAAAGTGCATAATTGCAATGTATAGGCAGGGAAATAGATACTAAGAAAAAGTGCAGATAAGTGAGCTATGGACCAATACATTTTTTCTCTGCTGCATTTTGGATGCCAAGCATTATCTAGGCATTAGTTGGTTTCCTCAAAATCTTGATGTTTTTATTCTAGTCTCTCTCTGACAGACATACATAGAAGAAGTCTGCCTTAATCTACTTTTGAAACCTTTTGAATTTAGTGTGATGAGATGTACATTCTGCAAGTTAGTACACAACTATTTAGTATTATTCAGAATCAACAAACAAAAGGTTTTATTTTGTGTTTCCCTTGTTACAACTATCAAGAATCTTACCGTAAGTCATTACAAAAGAAAGGTATGTGCTCTGTTTCTCTATAATTAATTAATTATAATACATTCGGGCAGGATAGTGTAAAGCAAGGAAAAAATCGTCTCATGTGAGAGATCAGGCCTGAAAAGGTACAGTTTGACATAGTGTCTTTCATCTGCTTCCAACTCTTTATCATGCTCCATAGCTGAAGAATATTATGAATGTCTAAAATTTCTTGCTGCATAAGCCTCATGGTAATAACCATTTCCAACCCTAAAGAGAAAGTGTGTACATTTTGTTTTGATGCTATATAAACAACTAAGCATTTCCTAAGCTTCAGCATTGGTAATAACCATTTCTAACCCTAAAGACAAAGTGTATGCATTCTGGTTTGACGCTACATAAACAATTAAGCATTTCCTAAGCTTCAGCATTCATTCATAGATCAGTTTCTACATTTTCTGAATTCCCTCAATTTTGGCATTTTGATTGATTCACACAAGGCAGCTTACATGACAACACACTTTCCATGACTCTTATGTGACTTGCTGATCTTGGCATCTGGAGTTGCATTGCTTTCACCATCTTCAGATTGGTGAACATCATCAGAATGAAAATCAGCCTGCTGATAGTTTTTTTCGAGCTTGAGCTCTCCACTCTCAGATGTAACAGTAACAGCAGCCTCTGTAAAATCAATTAGGTGTTTAATCACATCACATTGCTCAGTTTCATGGCGGGATTCCAGCAGTTGTAGCTCCTTTTGGAGTTTATCATTTTCTGTTTGAAGAGCCTCTTCAAAGGCCATGTCCGGGTACCTACGAGACAAAGACTTCCTCAACATCACAGAGCCTGCCAAAGTGCAGTCAGATTTTAATAGTGCCTCCTGCTCTCTCTTCTCCTCTTCATCAAGTGTATACTCTTGCTGGTCCTTTTCTATTGCCTGCAGCTTCTCCTGCAAAGTCATGAAATTTGGTCAGAAACTAGAGAAATTCAATGCATGATGGTTCAGCTGAAAGAAACTAGAGAATGCGAAGTACAAATTTCACTATAATGCATGAAAAATGAAAAACACAAACCATGCATGCCACTGCAACTTTAGTGCAGTGTTGCTTATATGTAATACCTCAGTCTTGCTTGCATGGATGAAATAAGAATCGATAATTTAACAAGCGATTCATCATTTAATTTTCAATGCTATCTGACAGGCAAACCTTTATATTTCAGAGTAAATGCCATTGGGGCCTTGTTTCAGTTCAGCGAGCCTTATCACAAAAAAGAACAATGATCAATCATACAAAGAATAGGCACATAAGCGCAATAACAGGCACTTAGGTAGCTATATTGTCCTTGAAAGCTCAACTGATTTCATTATACTAAGTGACTATATATAGGCATACAAGTACATCAAACCACTATCATTAAACCATGGTTGGACAAATACCGTGTACTGAGTCATACACATAATACAAATTTTACTTATTTCTACTTCATTCTGTTTGTTTGAGGATTGGGAAGGACTGATGGTTTTATCCTACTCAAGATAGCCGAATACTTTTGGAAAAAGAATCACTCAGGAATTCTTGACCAAGATAATCTTATGTTGTAAGAAGGTCCCTCTATGCCTGCTTTCATTTAAGTTGCAATTGATGCATGACTATTTTGATCCCCTTCCAGTAATGGCAATCCAGAAACACTAAAACATGTCATTTTGCAGAAACCCAAGAAAAAGATGCAGAAATAGCTCATAGTTGATTTGGCATCTCGATCCTAGTTCTTAGATTTCAACTCCAATAATGATACATCAAATCATTGAAAATAACTGTTGACCCTACTGGTTCAATCACTTCAAATCCATTTTGAACAAGTTTCTTTCATGAAGATTCTGTTGGAGAAGCAAACTGCAAGCTCCAACATCAATATTCTAATGTATTAATGAGACCATATAACGCAACAGAGAATATTAATGAGAAAATATTAGTTAGGTGATCAGATCAAGACGATCTGTCTTAGGGTTATATGTATGACCCAATGTACGATGAGATACATGAGAGAGTAGTATTTGTGTATACTGGGTGATGTATTGCTGCAGCATACTGTTAATTTGATGAATTACATTTATAATTTTATTATTCTCTCCATGTATTGTGTGTTTATGCGTTTATTTCATGTGCACATGTGATTCTAAAAATCAAACATAGTTTCATAACCATGTGTGGGAAAGCCAATAAAACTTTGACTTTCGTGTTTGAAAGCGAGGGGGTTGAAGTTCATGTGCACTTCAAAGCGCATGTGTAGGCAGAATTTGAGTCAAATGCCAAGACATATTTGAAGATGGCAAATTCAAGTAAAGTTCATTATTTTTATTTGAATTAAAATATTTAATATTTTAATAACTTAGAAGAATTATCTGGGGAAAGTGCTGTCAAAGTTTTGATTAGGTTTTCGAAAATACGCGTCCTGATTGTTCCACAATGCAGTAGTTGGCCCATTGAGCAGCCTGCAAGCATCCATGTCTGAGAGAAAAGTACGAATCTCCATCTAGTTGGACATGAGGAAAAACCCAGTAGGGGTTGTAAAAATTCTGTTAAAGAGTCCTTATTAGTGCAATTTGTTGGAAGAAGATTCGAAGGATACTGACTGGGGGGGAATTTGACGAGTTGCTGTTGAAACGCCAGTATTGTCTTATATTCTTTGGATTGCCCATAAAGGGCAGGGGATCGGCTCCTCACAAATAGGAGAGACTGTTAATGGGAAATTCAGCAATGAGGAACTGTATTGGATATTTGAATGCACGGTAGTTTGTTTTTTATGGTTAGGCTAAGATCTTCATTGTCCCTTCAAAGAAGACCCAGAGAGGTGGGCGCAGGAAAACATGCAGAAATGCAAGTGTTGTAGACGTGTGATTCTCATGTAGCAGCACATGATAATACAGACAAATCCTGTCTGTATTGCTGTAGCATGGAACCTGAGTAAGTTTAATCTGATTTCAATTTAAATTTTTTATATCTGTATTTTCAAATTCAGAATTTGGGTAAGCGCATCAGTTGATGGTGGGAAGATTCTTGTGCCAGATTGATGTTATAGGCATAACTATAAGTGCTTAGTGTTGTATTTGTTTGATATTGGTGTTAGTGGAACAACACGTGTTGAAAAGTATTTATTCAGAACTTTTACACATGATTATCTTTTGAAAACCATGACAAGATTTATTTACCTATTGGCTATTTGCAAGGATCTGTAGCAGATACAGCAGGTAACAGATTGGATTCAATGTTTGGTCTAAGTCGGTCGGAACTTGTTGCTAGCTTTCAGGTTGAGTATGAGTATTGATTTTATGGTGTCAAAAGTAGAGGTTTCAGCATTAGATAATGAATACTTCCCTTTGTTTGGTCAACCTTTTTCTGATGTGTATGCCAGATTGCAAATTGAGTTGCGGGAATAATCGTGATTTTCTGTTAAACCCCCATATTGGTTGGGCATTATCCGTTAAAACCCCATGTTAGTTGGGGGTTTAACCCATGTTTGGCTGGGGATTCTGTTAAAACCCATACTGGTTGGGAACCCATGTCTGGCTGGGGATTATCTGTTAAAAACTTGAAACCCATACTGGTTGGGAACCCATGTCTGGCTGGGGATTATCTGTTAAAACCCACATTGGTTGGGATTATCTGTTAAAAATCATATTTGTTGGAGGTAAAATCCTATCTGCATATTCAAGGTAATCAGTGGTTAAGAGATTTAGTGGAGCTCCTGTTTTTGAAGGGGAGTGTTGGAAAAGTAAACTGCAAGCTCCGATATTAATATGTTAATGTAATAATGTGACCATGTAATGTAACAGTTAATGTTAATGATTAAAAGGTTAGTTAGGTCGTTAGATAACCTAGCTGTCAATGTGACCATGTAATGTAACAGTTAATGTTAATGATTAAAAGGTTAGTTAGGTTGTTAGATAACCTAGCTGTCTGAGGGTTCTATATATGACGCAACGATGTGATGCATGACAGAGTGGTACTGGTATTTGTGTACACTGGGTAGTCCATGTTGGGCTCCCTTGATGTATTGCTGCAGCATACTATTTGATGAATTATATTTATTATTCTCTCCATGTATTGTGTGATTGTGCATCTGTGATTCTGAAAACCAAACAGATTCAAATTCAAAAGCAAAAGCCACATTAATGCTCTTCAGAAGCAAAAGTTGGAGACAAGAAAGATCACCAATCATAAGCCAATAAATCAGGTGGCATTTGAATTAATGTTCACAAATCAAAAGAACAATAAACCATCCAAAATCACTAAAGGGCATTATAGTTCTCTGATCAGATATATGGAGAATCAAGGCGTCTTAATCTGTAGTCTGGTGAAATTACTTAAAACTTAAGTATGATCTGCCAAATGGGGATTTCATCTCTACGATCTTGCAAAGCTATCTCGAATGTTCACAGAAATCTTGATGTATAGCAAGAATGTACTTGCAGAATCCATTCACAGAAGTCTTGAAATATAGCTAGTTCTATAGTCCTGTGCCATATACCAAATGAATAGGAAATTCCACCTCATTGGCCTTCCAAACAATCTATTACTTCAACTGCCAAAAACTTGTATTTCTCAAATCATGGAAAGATAAACCAACTATGTCGAAAAGGTTAAACATATCCCGGTCTTGGTGATAACTTCCCATGTTTGTGCACTAGTACATATTTAATAGTAGATAAACCCAAATAATATGTTATACAAATTCACAGTACTAAAACAATGTAAGTCTCATCAATTTATGAAGGCTGAAACAATGTCAAGCAGCGATTGATTTCCATGACTTGGAAATGGCATATAAAATGAGTTGATTTACTCAGTTGCAATTAAAGATATGCTACTGAATTTTGAGGCGATTATTTGTCACAATTTGTACTATTGCTTAGAAACCAGGACTTGTGCATTTGTCCTATTTACAATATAATAGGATTAGGCATTAAAAATCAGTTGTAGAAAGCCTATGGCATGACTTGTAAGTTTGTAACAGTGCATCAGCCTATCAGGAAACAAATTGACAAAAGAATTCTTCTAACTTCTAATTAGGAAAATGAAATGCAATGCCACCTTTCAAAAGCTGTCATATGTATTATGAATAACAGTT
Organism: Pseudotsuga menziesii; assembly: GCA_001517045.1. Lineage (NCBI taxonomy): Eukaryota > Viridiplantae > Streptophyta > Pinopsida > Pinales > Pinaceae > Pseudotsuga > Pseudotsuga menziesii. Next base: position 5,978 of record LPNX010250179.1, on the reverse strand, counting down.
ACGCCCAAAAAGTGGTGATGATTGATTTGAATTTTGTAGAATTATTTGGGTCCGTAGGGCTGCCAAAGCTAAATAGTGGGGTCTAAGCTTTTGAAACCAAAATCTTAACAACTTGATAAATCATAAGAGTACAGACCCATCTAAACCTGGGTCTGATAAGCACCTTGAGGTTGCATATCTCAAGTTGCAATGTCTTATATGTTAACCTAATAACCATTTATGTGATGCCTTATATGTCAACCATTTATGTGAACTCCAGATATGCATCCTTGAGCTTTGCATGCATATCAAATTATATTATAGATGGGTCTCCGTTAGTTTCCATATTCAATGAACGCAATGCACTATCTAGATTCATGGTAATAAGTAATTTGCAGAACTCTTGGGTCACTAGGACTATCTAAATTCATGGTAATAAGTGATTTGCAGAAATATTTGGTCAGTAGGACTGTAGAGCTAAATAGAGGTGTCTAAGTGTTTGAACTCAGATCTTGCCGACTTAATACTATCACATCCTTTCTAAACCCAGGTCTGATGAGCACCTTGAGGTTGCAAAGCTTGTGGTTATTCATCTCAAGTTCCAATATCCGATATGTCATCAATTTATGTGAACTTGAGATATGCATCTTTGAGCTTTACATTCATCTTAAACTAGAGCTTAGATGGATCTGTGTTAATATTCATACTAACTACAAGTAATATATCTAAACTCAATACAAGGTTACACACAAACACAAAATGTTGATGGATCCCCCACTCTCAACTGAGCTGTGGAGTACCTTGCTTCTTTCTCTATGTTGAATAAGTAATAAGACAAACCATAAAACTTAAAACTTAAAATAGTGGCACCTTTTTCTACAAGCAAGCATTCTGATGCAATTAACTCATTGAAGACCGAATACATGTGGATATGGGTTCTTAACCCTAGATCTATTACGGATGTTTAGAACACTGCCCAAAAAAAGAATATATTGCATTTTGAGACATCTTTAAAATAAATGAGGTCAAAGCTGTTAAATGTTATAGTATTTTTTTTTGCAGTTCTTCATATAGTTCAATAGATCCTACAGCTCTCCAGTAAATAATAAGATACTTTATTCTATTCTATTAAGCACCTAGATGATTAAAAAAAGCCAGCACAAACTTCCTTGTGTTTAATAGATCCAAGGTTAGCATTAACCTATGTTTTTTTAAGGTGGGTCTACTGTTAACATTAACCTATGTTTATTTATTTATTTTGAAGGTAGGGTCTTTTTTCTTTCCTTAAGCCTTACGTATCTTTTTTTCAACTACAGTTGACATTCAGTCCACTCTGTGTGTAAGAGCACTTGCCATTTTATTTTACTACAGTTGACATTCAGTTCACCCTGGGTGTAAAAGTATCTTCTTCTTTAGGTGCAATAAGAGCATTTTGCTTCTTAAGGTGTAAAAAGATTTATGTGGTTTTTTTTATGACTTGTAAAATGTTTTTTTATTGAGTTTAGAAGTGCATTCTACAGCTAAGTTAGTCATAGATTCTCAAGACTTCAAGCCTGTCTGTCTCTATTGTTGATTTTTGTACCTAGGCAGATGTTCCCTAGGTGACTTTAATTTTGCCTAAAGTCACTTTAAGAGAGAAAAATGTGACCCTCATATTAAAGTCACTTAAAAGTGACTTTATGACTCTATAGTCACTTTTTGATAAATTTAAGTGGGTGAGTGATTTTATTTATGGGAAATAAATAAAAGGGATTTTCACTCTCAATCAATCTCAGCCATTGATTTGATTCTTTCTCCACCATTGGATTAAGAAACTCACCTAGGGCAAACAAAAAGCATGAGGGAGGCAAAAGGACTTCACTTGTTCATTTTCAGGTTGAAGGAGAAGAGAGCTGAGAGAGAGGTCGAGTTTGCTGAAGGAGGTCGAATTTTCTGAGAGAGATTGCTGCACGGAAATCGAGGAACATTGAATGCACAGAAATCGAGGGCATTTACCTTCATTTATTGCTGGTACTTTTGCACAGAAATCGAGGGAGAAGTACGGCCTGCATTTATTGCACCGTACGGACTGCATTTAATTCCAGAAATCGGTGTACGGCCTGTTGTACGGCCAGCATTTAATGTGGCACGAATTTCGAGGTACGGCTGCACAGTTTCCAAGGTACGGCTGCACAGAAATCGAGGTACGGCTGCAATAAATTTCCTGCACAGTTTTCGAGGCACTTCCAGCATTTATTTGGCACGGTTTTCAAGGAAGTACGGCTGGGTTTTTTATGCTGTACGGTCAACAAATTTAATGCACAGAATTTAAGTGTACGGCCTGTGTGGTTTTGCTGTACACAGTGATCAGATTTTTGAGATAAAAATCTGCTGGGAGATAAGTAAATTTCCTGTGTATTTTTCTGTCATATATTTTGCTGAAGAAATAATTAAATCTCTCCTCTCTGACTGGTTTTCCCCGTGGGGGTTTTTCCAGGGCTGATTAGCCAAAAATCTCTGAGTAAATTTTTATGGTGTGCATGCATGTGTTTTCAGCCTGTTAGTGTTTTTCTGAGTGTTTAAATTGTTCAGGAAAATTTTTATAAGTAGCTTCAAGCCTATGCAAAACCGGCTGAAGTGAAACTCATAAAATTGTTCATTAAACCAGCAATCAGTTAAACTCAGTTTTTCAACATCTATAAGAGAGACACATACTGTGGTATTATTATTAATATTTCTATTACTATTATTTTAAATATTGGCCAACCTGTACAAATCCATTATGTGCAGAAACCTATCAAATTCCTCTCACAATCTCAATGCTATCATCGTATCAATGCTTAGGGTTAGGTTCCGAAACTTGGCTTACCCAAAGCTTTGAGACAATAACAATCAATCAATGCCTGTGAAAATCGGTTAGGTTCCGAAACTTGTCTTACCCCAAGCATTGAGACAATAACAATCAATCAATGCCTGTGAAAATCTTTTGAAAACCTATAACCACTTAAAGACTATTTTTTGAAATAGCATTGAAGGTCCTAAAATCTCATCAATGTGCAATACCCTCAAATATAAATGCATTCTACAGCCTGGGTGGGGGTGCAGATTGTGTAGCATAGCACGGAAAAAAGAGCTTATGGGTACAGACATACTCTTACTCTCTTGTTATCAACAAGCTGAATGAGAGGAATAAGCTTGAGATATCTGTCAATCTCGGCCTGGGATTGTCTGAACTGAGAAACAATAGTCCAGCCAAGTGCAAGCAGGTAGAGATAGCTCTTATCCTGGCAACTGTTGACAAGCCCATAGGCTCTCCTGAGAGCATCCTCGAACTGTTCCAACGGCTCCCTCGTCTCTGGCCACTCCTTCAGCTCAGATAACTTGAGTTGTTCCAGAAGGTTCCCTATCATTTTCAGGTGATGGGCAAACTGCCTGCAGTTCTTCTTGTGCATGCGCGCATTGTTGGCCGCTTTGACGATCAGTGCTATTAGTTTGGCATAGTCGAGTCCTGTGATCTGGGCCACATTTGCTGCTTCCCCTAGGTAGTCGCTGCTCAACTCCATTGGAAGTCACCCCAGAATAGCAGATTGTTTTCTAGGTGCCTGCAGGCTGCTATATATAGAGAACTTGTTCACCACCTCGAAGCTGGCGGAGTAATTAATAGCTAGTTACTTGAGCCTTAGACCATTTCATCCCTGGAGGTGTTTCGTTTTCTGTAACGAGGTACCCATATGCTCTCCTGTCTTATATCAAATCTTTCCAGACGCACATTTTGTCCGCATGCTCAGCCAACATTTACTGCCAGGTTGGGACGGGACGGACGTGAAATGGGAATGCTTAAAGGATTAAGTTAAGAAGGGTTAAATTTAATTTTCTTAATTAAAATTTAATGGAAAATCGGGGAGAAATTATAATGTTAATTAGAGTAGTCTAAGTATTATGTTTTTTTATTTTTTTCAATTTTGAAGTTTTGAATTTTTTTGGAAATCTTCAAAAAAAAGTTAGGTGTGGAAATTATATAATAGAAATATGGGAGTGGTTTTTTATTTATGTATTTAAAAATACAATTTAAATAGTTTTGATAAAAAATCCAAAACTTAGACTAAATAAATTATTATATTTTAATTAGTTAATATAAATTTTGAAAATAAATTTGTTATCTTATTCTAAAACTAATTTAAATTTAATTTAATATATATACAAATATCAAAGTGTAACTTAGTTAACTTTCTACTCCAACACTAAAGTAATCTAAGTTAAACTCCCAAACTTTTTTTAAAAAATATTTATTTATTTATTAATTTACTCAATTAAAATTAAAAAAAAACATCACATTCATCAACTAACATACATATTTGACACTTTATTTAATATATATAATATGAATCATATTCAATAATCAAATGTTATGAAGATGTTAACACCAAATGAAAATACAAATTTAAATGATTGAAATTACATTAAGTTCGTCCAAAGAATGAGAATCTGTAAATCCATATTTTAATATCAAAATTTTATTATTATAATCTCCATTTTAAGTCTTACGGTTCCGTCAAATAACTAACTAGAAAGGACTTTTAGTAAATATTAAACTACCCTGTTTCTGTAACCAGGTCCGAGATATTTTCCACGTGGCCTGAAGATTTATATACGTGGAAGAAGTTGATGAGTTTTATGGATGACGTGGTCGGATTTTGTCTTTTCTTTTATATTAATTGGAATGGTTTTTATATTTATTGGAATGGGTGTTTGCTTGCTAATGATTTCTATTTTATTTATTTATTTAATAAACTGGGAGTTGGTGGGCTCAAGGTTATTGGACTCGAGTCAATTGGAAGGTTCACATTGACCATTGGGGAAGCCACGAAAGTCTTTTAAGTTCATACGTCCTAAGGGCTCTCAGGGGATATAAGTTCATTCTTTCTCTTTTCTCTTAAAAAGAATAAGAATTTCATCCCTTCGTTTGAAGGACGGTCATTTAAAAGTATTTTGTGTTACTCCTGGATTCTTAAAAAGAATAAGAATTTCATCCTTTCTTTTGAAGGCCGGTTATTTAAAAGTATTTTGTGTTACTTTTGGATTTAATAGTTTTGTAAAATCAAAGTGAAACTAATGTTAATGTTTTTAAGACTATTGAATTTATTTTTATATTAAACAAGTGAAATAGCAGCAAGGCTGCTTATACCTGCCTCTTAGAAATATTTTATTGTAATATTATATATAGTTTAAAGCTAAAAGTTGAAGAAATTATGAAACATTCAAATTTGTAAAATGTATTACTTGTTGCCATGGTACTTATATTTCTATGTGAGATTACTTGTTGTTTATAGGTTGTTGCATTACTTGTTACTTCTTGTAACTGTCACTGTTTATATTTCTATGTGTATATCAATTAATTAGTTATTAAGTAAGTCCTTGAAATTAAAGATCCAAAATGAGTTTACTTGTCTTTGTGAATAGGAAAGCTTTTGTCACTACGAATATCTGAGATAAGCAACATAGATGCCTAGTACTTGGCTCTTAAAAATAGTTTAATAAATATTACGTGAGAAATGGATATTGAATAACATTAACAATGTTGAATGCCTAATAAATACTTAACAATATAGATATTAAAAATGTAACAACAATTGGAGATTTTGAAAAATCTGAATTCCAATGTAAGCACCAACTATTACAATGAAACTTTCAAGAAGATATTTTAAAAACATAGAATGTGTGGCATTGTTGTACATAAATATATGCTAATCTAATAAAAAATAATAATAAAAAGAAATATTTACAAGCATTTATAAAAATAATGTTATAGACACTAGAAAAGAAAAGATATTTGATTATATAAAATTAAAACAATAATAAGAAAAATATGTTTTTTTTAGTGAAAATAAAAAATAAACTAAATGATATTAGGGAATATATTTTTTTAAAATTTTAATATTTTTTGAAATTAACTCTTTAATCACATAAATAAACAACTAATTGAGTATATTAAATTTAATATCAAACAACTATATAATATA
>LPNX010250171.1:28063-221966 GCA_001517045.1 Pseudotsuga menziesii | reverse complement strand
TGTTGGATGACAATGCACGAGTGAAATCTCCTCCCCTCAACCTGAATCAGCTCTTGCAACAATCCCAAGCAGTGGTCTCGCTCCAAACGCTCCAATGGCCTGTTGAATTCGCGTTCCTGATTGTGAAAATGGGCCGTGGGTTCGGGACTATGTATTTAATTTTTTTTTTATGATTTACAAATCGTGTACGTGTTTTATAACTACATATCGCGAGCGCGTTTTGTAGTTATATAACACGTACGCGATTTGTCTTCCTATCCTACATGTTCCATGACATGTCAGGCTCGGGTTGAACCATACCAAGTGCTATGTCAGGCTCGGGTTGATGTATTTTTTGGTAACATGATGTTGTTTTTGAAAACTAGGATTGCATCTTAAAGGTCCCTTATCTTCTTGCACTGACCCATTTACAGTTTGGATTTACGAATAGGTTCGAGGTTTGATTTACTTTCAAAAAGGTGTGATCTAGTTTACAAATAGTTTCGATTGCATACCAATAGATCAACAGTGTCAGGTAGAAATTGTGCTTGCATAGATCTTGCATGATAACTTTGAAATAAAAGACTTCCTCGGGTTGATAATTTATGTTTAGCACTCTGCATGTTAAGTTTTAATTAACTGGCATATAGTGGGCACGACATTTTGGCGTCGTTGCCGGGGAAGTTATTAATTGTGCAAAAGTACATCTGACATTGTTTTGTAGATGCATTGTTAAAGTAGGGCATGTAGGTTGCATGATTACATTTCAGTTTATTGAATTTATTTTGAGTGTCGACGTAATATACACCATCAAATCTGCAGTGGAATCGTATGGTGTGTAGTTATTCTTGCCAAGCCTATGAACAATGCTCAGCAAAGAGGTGGAAAACACGTGAACACTGAAACTTGTAGGGTGAATACCTAGAGTTTATTGCTAAATGGGAGGACAACGAAATGGGAGGACAGAGCAATGCAGCGACCGAAAACCTTCAACCATCAATGCTGTCACTTGTGGAGAAGCCCAGACTGGGTTCTAACCTTTACCTCCAAAAGATACGGAAGGCCCGACTATCAGCACAAAAGTTTTTTACAGACTCAATTTGAAGACATGCGGAGGACCAACGGATCACGAAGGAGACACGCAGGGATGGGGGTTAAGTGGCAGGTCCAACCATCAATGCTGTCAGTTGCGGACGAGCCCGGACTGGGATCTAACCTTTACCTCCAAAACATCCGGAAGGCCCAAGTTTTATACAAGTCAATTTCAAAACATGCGGAGGACCAGCGGATTACGAAGGAGACATGCGGAGAACCAGCGAATTGCGAAAGGACACGCAGAGGAGCATGGTTGGTTGAATAGACGATGAAATGAACAGTGCTTTTCCGAAGAACTTCGGAGAAAAACGCCTGATGACGTAATTACAAAAAATTAATGTCGGCTCATAAAAAAAAAAAAAAGTAATTAAAAAAATTACACCTAAAGCAATTGGATTCCTCTTGGTGCTTGATAGATCTAGGTTTAAGATGGATCTATGTTTCTTTAGAGTTACAAAGTAGTTTTTAAACAACAAAACATTTGGCAAATAGTTGTTATATCGATGCTTTCATCTTTGGTACACATTTAACATTGTATGCATCAAAGTATTACCATTGAGAATAAGGAGCACTCTAAACGTTATACGATGTTGAATTTTTTGGGTTATTATCACTAGAATCCAATTATACAATCTTTAGTCAAATTGCAATTTTTCGTCATTAAAATTGTATTTTTGAATGCATAAATAGATGTAACGGTCTTAAATACCTTTATTACATCTAGATTGTGCAATCTCAACAACCGATATGTGCAACTCCGACAACTCATTTGAATTTTGGACAAAAATGATTGAAAAAAAATGCCCACAAAAAGTTCTAATGTGGCATGTTTAGACTATTGCTTGGGAATAACAAATATTAAAGAAGGGATGGGAGTCAAGTAGGCAACTAAATGGTGAGGTGTTAGATGTAGTGCACTTCAACATTAAATTTGTACGTGCGACTATCCATTCGATTGGCTTTGGCTAAATTCCTAGAATGATGTAGTGGAAGAAGTGGCTGCCATGAGTAAATTGTAACACCTTGTTTTCTATTAGAATTTTTGAGATTATTTTAGCTATTCTTTGAGGGCATTCTATGACGAATGACCAGTCTATTTATTATTTTGATATCTAAAACTTTGTATGGACATATTATTGAGGGCATCTGGTTTCGGATGACTCGGACATGTATGAAACAATTAGCTACTGATGAGATATGACATAAACAAAATTATCTGACTTATGGATTATACGATGAATGAATTATGATTTGGTTAATTATGAATGCGATTATATGATGAATTTAATTGTGAATGGATGAGAAATTATGTGAAGTTATCAGGGAAGAGTTAAAGTTGTATATTATTGAATGATTGACAAAGAAATTATTGTGTAGCATGTATTTTGATGGTCTGTCAAGTGTGACAGGAAAGGCAGGTACATGAACATAAAGAAAGCATAAGTTTTCAAAGGCTCTAACTAAGTCGACAACTATGACATGTGATACCAATCATGTTTGTAATGTTATTAAATTATGATATGTTTGATGCACTGACATGCATGGACTCTAAATGAGTCGAGAAACCTCGACAAATGAGGTCGACGGATAATTATATTATGATTGATACATTATTTATGAGATTTGATGCATATGGTGTTATATGTACAGGTGATGGGAGACGATTGACAATCGACCTACATCAAGTGACGGGGCTGAGAAATTATATGTGTAAGTCTAGCAAATGGGGGATGCGAAGAGCTTTGAATAGAGTGAGGAAAACTCCAGTTCATCAGATGTGTGTGCCATGAGGGTAGGCCGGGAGTCGGTCACTCATGAAGATTATACTAGGGGGCACGCAATAGGGATTCGACCTTATTCTCTAGGAACCATCTGGCTCTTCACAGGGTAGGCAAATCGAGGTAACATTGGCTCAATCGTCATAACCAACTCCCCGCCTAGGGAAATTATCGGAAGGGCATGTTGGGAGCATAGCAACTTGATAATTTTGGTCGCAACGAGAATGCGGCAGTAATAAACACCTAATTAAACTAAAAAAATAAATAAAAATTAGTCTTAAAGAACATAAGCATATCAGGATTGGTTAAATGAAATAAATAAATAAATAAATAATAAATAAAATGATTACATAAATAAATAGAATAATAATAATGGATAAATAAAAAATAATAATAAATGAATAAATAAAGTAAATAATTAAACTAAAATGAAGACTAAATTGCAAAAATAAAAACCTAAGTAAAAGATAACCTAAGATAACAAAATACATGTGAGTAAATAAAATAAACAAATAAAATATTTAAGTAAAGAATCAATTAAACTAAAGGAATGCATGGATGCATTGTTATTGATGAAAGGGTTAATAAAAAGGGGAAAAGGGAGGAAGAGATGGATCTTTCTCTTCCGGTCTACCATAGTTTGAGCACGAATCGATTATGTGACTCAGAGGCGACTGCGAAAGAGTGTGGTTGAATACAACGTGAGAGAGGTTGGGAGCCTCCTAGCAGTAGCCTGGTGTTGTAATTTTATTGTTAGCCACATATTATCAACCCCTTCGAGCTTGCAGATCCCAGAGAAAGGAGAGTACCTGTCAGGGAATGGAAGGGAGGAAACCAGTGGGTTATTAGTGATTGGCAACCTGTACGGAGCGTACAACAAAGAATTCAGTAGTGAACAAATTGTGAAGTACCAACATATATTAGTGAGCTTGCAGGAGTTTTCGCAAGGGTTTCGACAACAAAAACCGGCTTTGACAACATCAACAATTCTCGACATTGTAAACATGCCAGATTTATTGTAAATTTCGGTATTATTGAATTAGGTTTTTATTCTAAAAATTAAAGGATGTTATGTGAATATGGTTGATTGATGTCTTTCCTTTATTATGAATATGTATAAAGTTTTAACTAAATCCTGCCTTTGAATTCATAGATCTGTTAAATTGCATTGAATCCTTAGGATATTGGAAAGGTCATTAGATATGGGTTATGTGAAATGCAACTTATGGAATTAAATTTATATTGAAATATTGAATTGCGAGCTAGTTATGATAGTATTCGGGATTTTTAAAAGGGTGTTTTTTCATTGAATTTCCATTTTATCTCGTAGTATTATGTGGTGGTGGTAAATATAAAAATGGATTTGTAAATATTAATAATGAACAAGGTAACCAAAACTAAATCTAGAAATTGGTCGATTCAGGCAATGAAGGTATATCGATTACCGAGATATCATCTTAACCCTGCCATTGTAACCGAAATTGTTAGCTCAAGTCATAATCAAACCAGTGAATGTTTTATTCGTTTGGGTCTTTAAAAAGCTGAGTATTGAGAGTGGTTGTCAATGATTTTCCCCAGCATGGTTGTCAATTTATCCTTCACGTGTTGAGAGTGGTTTTCCCCAGCGTGACTGTAAATTTTTCCTTCATGTGTTGAGTGTAGTTTTCCCTAGTGTGACTGCAAATTTATCTTCATGTGTTGACTGTGGTTTTCCCCAAAGTTACTGTAAGTTTATTTTTTTAATGTGTGGACTGTGGTTTTCCCTAGCGTGACTGTAAGTTTATCTTTTTCATGTGTGAATGTGTGTAAACCTAATCAACTAGTGGACTGAGACCTCTCTACCAGTGTTGGTTGGTAGCTGCATGCACTCTTAGTAAACAACAAAATTATAATGACAGTGAAAGGGGGTACATGTCAACCATATACAAACAACCAATAAAAATCACTCATAGTCAAACGTGTTATCTTAGGGTTTTATAATTTTGATAAATAAATATTTATTAGTTAAAGTTGCTTTATATATACGGCTAATTTATTTTAAAAATGGTTGATAAATTAATATAAATTTATCACTAATATTTTTGATGAATTAATATTTGTTAATTAAAATTGTTTTATATATACAACTAATTTATCTTAAAAATGGTTAATAAATTAATATCAACTTATAATTAATATTTTTGATGAATTGATATTGGTTTGTTAAATTTGTTGGATGAAATTTAATAAGTACTTAAAAAAAAAGGTTCATAGACGTTCTCCTTGTCATTCGTTACATATGGTATCAGAGCAAGGTTCCCCACTTGGACCTTTGCTCATTATGCTCCTATACACTATAATGGGTATGATTTAGTGATGTGCGCCACCTGTATACTCATTTGATTACTAATGCTTATATTACTATGAAAATAATAGGATGGACTCAGGAAGCCGAGGAGAAAGAGGAAGGGAAGGCAGAACTTGCAGAGTAAGGACACAATGTGCGTACCCCTTCACCACCCCCAATACAACCGCGAGTGAAAGAGGAAGCCATCATCCCTACAGGTGAAGTGATGGATATGATGCGCTAGAACAAGTTAACCGAGGAACTCTAGATCTGATCGTCGTAGCCCCAATACCTCCACTGGAGTTGGCACAAAGGGAGTTGGAATAAGTTTGATTTCAGGAATTTCATGGTGCCTTGGATGACACAGTTGTAGAGGCATGGTTAGAAAATATCACCATATGCTTTGTGTTGCACACCTAATCCTCAAACATGAAAGTGCGTATGGCAATTATGTAATTGAAGGAAAACACTCTATTATTGTGGAAGTAGGGGCTCCGGTCTATACCAGAATACGAGGAAAGATTCATAGAACTTATATGGTATGCGCCACACCTGAGTACATATAAACTAAGGGTGAATAAATTTATCTATGATCTTAACTACAACATTTGTACTAAAGTGTGCATCTTGATGCTGGGCACACTGCATGAGACCGTGCAATGAGCAACAATAGCAGAGGAGGAAGTTATCAGAGGTAGTCATCAACAACAACCTCAACTTATGGGGTAGAATGACCGAAGGCCAGAGAACAACAGATAAATGCTCTGAGGCCAAGAGGAGAGCATAGAGACCCATACCCTAATCCTAGGATGTGAAATTAGAGACAGGGAAATGGAGGGAAGAGGGCTCCACTTCAAGCACAAGCTCTGCATAACCAACCTCGGGGAAACAGGCCAGTGGTAGAAAGACAACAACAAAATGACGAACCTGCTCAAAAATTTCAACAGGGGCCCCCACCTAGAGGAGCATGTTGGACATGCAGAGGACCCCATCGACAGAGGAATTTCCCGCAAAGATAGAGGGGGGGAGGAATAAGGGACAACGCTCGGTTATAGTGGGCGACATGGGTCAAGCTCATTGAATTCATGCAGCAGTGAACAATCAACAAGTAGAACATCAGACCACGGTGTTGGAGACCACAAGTATGATAAATGGTATGAGTTTTTCTATATTAATTGATTTCAGAGCAACTGAGAGTTTTATTTCACCTAGAGAGCTGACTGAAAGTAAATTGATGGAAATTGAGCAATGACATTTCAATGCAGTCAAATTGGCATCCGAAATAACCCAAGGGGTTGGGTTATTAATACCAGACTGTGAGTTAGACATAGGGGTTTGTGTCACCAAGATTTCTCTGTATACCACTTCATTAAGATCCTACGATATCATAGTAGGAATGGATTGGTTGGGGGCCCATTCAACAATTTTACACTACAAGGAGAAGAAATTGATGTTTAAAGATGACACCAGGAATAAGCAAGTGCTAGAAGGTGCCAGAAGAGGAGTGTCTCTAAGATTCATCTCTGCATTACAGCTAAAGAAAAGCATGTAGAAGGGATGTCAGTTATATGCAGTGATAGCTATAAATGAGAAGTTAGGTACGATGGATGTTAGTCGGCACCCAATACTATCGCGGCTCACCGACGTATTCCTAGAGAAACTTCCTTGACTAGCCCCAAAGCGGGAAGTAGAGTTCACCATTGAGCTCAAACCAAGGATTGAACCAATAGCCAAAAATCCCTACCGCTTGACCACACTTGAGTTGCGTGAGTTGCAAATACAACTTCAAGAGCTATTGGATCTAGGATTCATCAAGCCTACACTAGTACAAAATGAGGAATTAGCTACTACGTGACTAAAAATTATAGTCACCACAAGTTTTTCAAGTGATTTACTACTAAATATGAGCAATTTTGATTGACCCAACTATAAACGACTAAAATTAATGACTAATTTAGTCACCAGTTAACAAATATGACTAGATAATAAGTGTCAGAGTTAAAAATGACTAACATAAACGACTAATTTAGTCACGGCAAAAAAAATGAGCAGCTAGAAGAATATGAATTAGTCATTTATGTTAGTCATTTTTAATTGTGTCATGGAAAATTGTAATTGTGACAATGAAGTGTTACAATTTAGTAAATTTTGTAAATTGTCTACCTTCTATTAGTGATATTGGTGCCATGCACCTCAATCTTCAGAGATCCAACAAAGCAATTGCACGAATTTTCTCTTGACCATATTTATCCCCACTGCACCATTGAAGCAAACCGTTAAGAGTGTGCCAAAGGAAAACTAGGTTCCTATAATTAGAAATTAGGTACTAGAACCAGTATCATATCGATACCTAGAAGCATCATAACTAGTTGTTGATCCTTCAATGTAAGAGTCCCAAGTCCCATACCAAGGTGCTTTTCTAACTTCAATATAACTATCATGATCTGTGACCGTCGAACTAGTTGCACCAGTTGACGTAGCTTCACTAGGCTCAGTTCCTTTAAACGTCGTAGCAGTTGATCCAATAATAATTGAACCGACAGAAGTACCAAGAATAATATTTTAACCAATCAAAGACTCAATTATAATTAAACTGGCGTGCTGACCCAAAACCGGTCTTAGATCCATATGCACTAAAGGTAGAGGCCCGATCCCATCTCAGAGTTTCAGGTAAATATTTCGATTCCTCGACCTCTTATAGGCCTGACCTCGTAGAATATGATACGTATAATGCAGTGATGACCTCTCCATATCACTATCAAGTTAAACCTCCTTTATGCATTAGTGACCAGGTAAATTTTGCATCTGACATCACCACCCACCTGATTCACGATGTGCACAACTCTTCTCAGCCAATGTCCTCGATCCAAGTTTAATGTTTCACATCTTTTCATGCCAAAGAAAGAAACTAAGGTATTGATATTCTATATACACTAAACTTCTTAGTTAAGAGGTGCTGCTAGGCATCAACGTCACAACCTTCACATTATCTTCATAATGTTTGACAACAACCAAAATGTTCTAGTAATGGCCACAAATAAATGTGCACTTTTAGAGTAGTAATTTTATGAGTGTGCTTAGATCAATAAATTCAACACTAAAGCATGCTCACTATTGGAATTTGGTGGAAAAGACCCATGGAAATGTAGTTGGGGATAGTATTGCATACAAATTTATCCCATTAGGAAGTGTCTTAGAAGAGACCTCATGATAAATTTGAGTGCATGGTGTAATATGGGTGTGAACATATCCATATTATGAGAGGGTTTGCTTGATTGGCACATTTCTCATGTGAGCTAGAAGGGGATACCATTTTCCCTCAAACATTACTTACAACTTTGAATCTTGATATGAAATGTTCAGTAACTCATTAGTTTGAAGGTCAACAATCAACTAAAGTCCATGATTTTTGGAGCTCCGAGCAATTTGTGTAGTTGGTTGAGTACCATGAATTTCCAATGGAAAAGGTGCAATTGAAGTCATGTTTATTAGCATAGAGTGGAACAAAGACAATGTTGCATGATTGCAAACATTGGCAAAGTGGGAATTTGACAATTTTGGACTATTCAATCATTTTCTTAATTTCTCATTGTTGGATGCACCTTATGGACCTATTGACCCACTTTTGTAGGTTTTTGTTGGACATTGATAAAATTATCTTATCTTATTTGATTACATTGTGTTTTAATATTTTTATCTCTTTTATAATTTTTTGTTTGTTTGCTAGAATCTCTAAAGGACCGCACCCAACTGACTGGATTTTAAGTATCTCCTCCCAACTAGCTCACCCCTAAAGGGAATTGAACCAGAGTGGCCTTGTTTACAAGCCCCACACCTTAACTAAATAAGATAAAAAAGTTAACCCCTCTTTTACAATATTTATCAGTCTTTATACATTTTATTGTTTCCATTATTTTTCTCTTTTGGCATATGTTCATAACAAACTACTCTCTTAATTTTTATTGATAAAAACTATAGTTAAATCCCTATCTCACTCCTAACACAATTCTTTAATTCGATCACTTCCTTTTTATCACCTTTAATTTGATCACTTACTTTTTATCTCTAATGTAACTATTGGTTTTCTTGGTTAAAATAACTATTGTTTCCTTTTTATCACCCATGTAACTATTGGTATTCTTAACTATTGGTTTTCTTGGTTAAAATAGCTATCACTTCTTTTTTATCTCCCATGTAACTATTGGTATTCTTGGTTAAAATAACTCATAATGCGAGACAATTGATATTTCCTTTGAGTTTTCTCCAAGGTGTTTTGATTAGACAAAACAATGTTACAAATTAGGACATATTAAATAGCCTTTCATAGATTCATGGTCATGGAATATCAACTAAAACCCATCCAACGATCCTTGGCTTCGAACAGGGGACCTGGAGTGAAGAAAGGAGTGAGAAATTCAGAAGCCTTTCATAGATTTTTGGTCACGGAATATCAATTAAAACCTATCCAACTGGCCTTGACTTCAAACAAGGGACCCAGAGTGAAGAAAGGAGTGAGAATTTCGCAAGGAATGATGAAGAAAGAGAAGGCTCTATGGACTAAGTTTTAAAATGTTATAGCTACCATCATGATAATAGAAAACACAACAAATGATAAGATCTTATCGGGAGCTATTATCGTCCATATTTGTCGCAGTGCAGTGATAAAAATGACAAGTTTGGGATCAAATGGACGGGAAGAACCTCAAATATATGGGAAATATGCAACTTCCTTCAAAGATAAGGAAGATGAATTACCTCTACTTGTACTAAATTCAGAATGGGATGATTAATTCATCTATGGATGAGTTACCAAACAAGAATCTTAGCGGGTTGAGCAAGGGCTCCAGCAAGCAGATGACGACTTCACCAAAAGAATGGTATCCATGTGGACAAGAACCGAGGATTCCATGGTAATAATAGAATTCTTTCTTTTCTGATATGCAGAATTTATGTGAACAAAACCCCAATCCATCTAAGCCAAGTCGATTGACATGCATCATAGAGATTGGAACAGTCATGAGTATCAATCTAGGGTTTAGATAGGTCTGAACTAGTATCTATACTTTGCACATTATTTTGTGTTAGGTTACACACACGAAGAGATGATTCATTCCCATTAGCATCCAGGTTGCAAAAAGTACCCATAGACTTATAAGGATGAAATATGAATTGGGCATTTTATCACATAAAAGGAGAAATATAGAGAAGTTTCTAAAGTATTGGCTTATAATATATTATTTGGAAATCTCTGACCTGTAATCTTTGTGTTGTTCTCTCTCTCTCTATATCCTTGTTATCCATTTATGTGTAATTCATTCTGATGTAATAAGAGATGGCTGCCATTGGGGAAAATATGGGCAAAAAATGACAAGAAACAAACCAAATCTGAGATCTTATTACAAATTCGTTATGGCACCCAATTTCCAAGTCAAAATATTGGTTAGACCTTGTTCTTTTTCGAAATTAAGTCTATTACATACAAACTGACTTGCTACTATAAATATGTTAAAATTATGGTGGATTTCATCCAAGTTCAAAGATGTGCCGAAGACTCAATGACTGTAGTGACAGCCTATGAAGGAAAACACACTCATTCTCTGAGTCGTCTTGCTATAGCAGTCATGCAGGCCGATTTGTCCAACCAGCTCATTGATGAGTGTTTGGATAGAACAAATTGTGTAGCAGACAACCTATTAATACTATTTTCAAGCAACATTCCCAGAATATCAACATTGAGTCCTTTTCCAACGATTGCACTTGACCTCTCAGACAACCGACCTAATGGCGCAGGAATACAGGTCAACCCACCTAATATAGGATTACATATAAAATGAAGGTAACTTCCAACACTAGACTCCATTACCTAAAAATATGGGAAATGTATTGGATTTGAATCAATTGGATCACTCATCGATCATGGATTCCATGGATTCTAGGAAGGAAGATCCCAAATTCACTGCATCTCTGGTTGTAGCCATAAATGGCTCTATGTTGAATTTGGGCGCTCCAATCAAGTGGACTACCAAACATTCTCTTACAATGCAATACATCGTTGGATCAACTCTGGAAGGAAATGTTTTAGTCTGTAACTCCTACTACAAATTTTCCAAATTTGATTGTGATTGGGGAAACAACAATGCAGAGTATCATAACTTCCATTATTACAATGAATAGAAACTGAGAAAATCAAAACCTTTATTTTCCTCTATCAATGGAAGAACAAATAGAAAAAAATTGTTGAATGCCTTTGTAAACCATAAACTTCAGCCACAAAGACTAGTACTAGCAGGGTTGAATCTTTCTTCAAACTCATTGCATACAGTGTCACTTATCCTTGATGTCACTTATGACAATGGGTGATTTCATTTATCCTTGATGACTGTAGTTTGAGAAGTTGTTGTCACTTTGGACTCCAAAGTGACTGATACACCAGAAGAGCGGGTCTAGATAAGTAACTCCATTCAGCCACATACTTGGGCATCCCCTCACTTTGCTTCACAGTTATTTGTAACTTGGAGTACATACAATAATATATTATTGAAAATATAGTATTTTTCTTATTTAAATAGCATGCTTCTCATAAGTGTGGTTATAAAATCGGTTAAAACTATGCAAAACACACTACATAGAATTGTGTACACGTTATTTTTGTTCAGTTTTCATATTCAATGTTTTATGATACATTGTTGGTCAGTATTCATAAATCTGTGGAAAGATGTTTGGACTTCAGCATAAATGGGCCACTAATCTATGATTTATTTATGTTATTCACTGTACTATTATCTTAACATGATTAGATGTGGTTGGAGATCAAGGAGAACCTACATAAGCAGACTATCAAGATTTTTACTACTTAGAGAAAGCAGTTAAGCAGGTATATTATTTCACTTATTGCCAAGATGAAAGCATATATGTTTAAAGAAAGATACAAAATGAGACAGTTCTTGGCTTTTATTCCTATATGTTACTCATTCCTATCAGACAATTTTCAGAACTTAATCTTTTTATATGTGTTAAATCTGGTGGCTAGAAATCCCTACAATCACATTTTTGGACTTGTAGCTACAACCAAAGGCTCTATTTTTACTTGGTGCAGTATATTTAGGTGGAGACTGTGTCAAAAAGGAAATAAAATCAGTTGCTTGGTGGTTTCATAAAGCTACTCAGAAGGTAAATTGGTCCATATGTACTTTTTTCATGAACAATATAAGGATTAATCACTAAAATACATGCATTATGTGTCAAATATGATGCATTTAACTTGTTCCACCTCACTTAATAGTGTAATCTTCACTGTTATAAGTATGCATTCATTGAGGTTTTGTTTTACTGTGTGTTGGCACTCATTTGTACAACTCTACCTTGACATCATAGCTAAGATAAGATAATTTTATTAATGTCCAACAAATGAGCATATATTGTGTTATGTTAAAAGGATTATTGCAGCAATGGTTGATCTAATTCTGGTTCCGTAAAATTCTAATAAGTTTTGTGGGAATTAGATGTGCTTACTTCGAGAAAAATAATATAAGTTCCCTGCAACTGAACATAAAACTACAATGGACCTTACTGGAAGCAATCCTCCTACGCCACTTGTGCTGAATCCAAAATGTGATCTCAATGTTCTTCCTTGTAGCAACCATTATACATGGTCCTTTGTATTCTTCTTATCTTCAGGTTTATTTGTGAAATAATTATTTTTCCTTTTGTTGTCAACAAGACCAAAAGCAACAACTTTTCACCAATTCTGTAGGTTTTAAGTTTTCATGCAAATAAAGTTGTTTGAGAGTAGTTGTTCCTCCTTCATGTATTTGAGATAGTCCTCTTTCATTGGGTATGTTTGTTTGGATTTAGAGTTCCAACAAAGTGGTATTTTTCTCCCTATAATTGATGGACCTAAGCCTTAGTGCTAGGTTTATGACTCTTCCTCTTCCTGCAGGGGGTGGGCTTTTATGAAGTGTCTTTCCACCCGATTTCCGTGATATTTTCCCTTGAGCTAGGAATTGGGCATTATATCCAATAGCCTCTAACCTTTGACCTTCCATAGCTAATTAAGGCATCTTTGATTCCTATCAAGTAATAGATGTTTGCTAAGGGCCGATGGCCTACCCATGCATCTTCCCAAAATCTGGTTTTGCTTGCATCATCGATGACCTATAAACTACAGTTACTAATTAAATCCTTATTTTTCATTATGTTATTCAAAATAAATTGTTTAGGTATGTCTTTTTCTCCTATGAATAACTTATTACTAAATAAGCATCAACACCTGTGCATGAAACCCTAGTAGGGGAGAGAAGTAGATTGCATAAATGTCATGGTGCATGGCAGCACTACCTTGGATGTGAAGAGACATATACCTGCAATACTCATTAGAATGACAATAAATTCTCTGCTTGAAAGAAGTCACAAAACAATTAGGAAATGTCCATCCTGCTGTTTGACGTCAAACAAGCTTTACAAATAGTTTTTTGTGCATACTAACTATAGGACTGTAGTGTTTTGAGATTAAATCTAAGGGAGTGACTTTATTTTTGATGGGTTTTAATATTTACCAACCAATTTAGATTAATTTTTCAATGAAAGACGAGAAGGGTATTTTTTAAAGATTATGGAGAGGCAAGACATCATTAGAAGGTTGTATCAAGTAGACTGCATCCTGTATTTTTTAAATCTTTGGTGATCCATAACTACCGAGGTGTTATTGGTTTCATCTTCATAATGACGTTTTAGGTGTGGACTTCTTCATAATAACCCATCATGAATTTTTCCTTTTTCTTCATAAAACCCACTTTAATTTTGACTTTATATACATTATATAGAAAGTTTTTATTTTAAAGGTGCCTTTAAAAAAATTAAAGTTTTACTTTTATGTTAAACTGAACATATTAGATTATAAAAACCAAGCTAAAATAAATAAATGAAGAGGTATGACTTTACAAAACGACTCTACAGAAGGGGCACGGTTTGGGTCATGTGTGATTTAACGAGATGACTGTAGGGAAATCAGGGATGGATTTTGGTTTGAATTTTAACCGCTGAACTATTTTTTTTTAACATTTTGAGTACATATACTCCCAGTCCTTGGTTTGAAATTTAGTCTTCATCACATCAAATAGTTACATGTCCATAGTAATTTTTTTATTAAAAATATATATAGTTACCTGCCCATAGTAAATTTTTGACTAAAAATATATATCTTTGAATGAAGAAATTGTTAAAACTTCACATTTACATAGGAAATAAAAAAGTAATTAACTACATAGAATTTGAAATCAAATGTTTAGTGCGAAAATATTTAAACAGAAAAAAAGAGAAAAAAATATGTACCTTTTGTTACATATATGCACTAGATATGCATGGGAAGGCACAACCATTGGATGTGTGCTTAGCTAACAATTTTTAAGTTGTTATTTAAGTGCCAAGTTGTTTGTGCTGGTTTCTCCAACAAATCAATGGCCACAAGAAAGGAAATTAGAATGGTCTCCTGTAAAATGTATCTCCAAGTTTTGTTGAGAGTTCCTTGGGATTTTTTTTGTTGTACAACTATTCCAAATGAATTTCTGATGTACAACTTCTCCTAGTTGAACTGAAATTTTTGAAAACTATTCCATTGTACACACAAGAAAATTTAACGCTGTTTTGGAAAATACACTGACCATCAAAAATACTTTTTGGGAAAAAACCTAAGATACTCCCAAAAAAATTAATCGTATTTAATGTTTTTCCCATCAGGGGCCATCAAATGACGATTAAGTATGGAAGATGTCACATGCATGAAGCGCTCAAGGTGACTCGTCAAACCCTAGCCCTAGTCTAATTTCCTAGTTCATCCTAGCTACATGGATAAGTGTGCCTCATTTGAAAGATGAATTGGTACATACAATCATGCTCTTCTTCCATGAGAATTGCACCCTCTACAGAAACTGGAATTTTACCCATGCAAGTGCCTTAGGCGACCCATGGATCTGCAGCCTGTCTAAGAATAGATTAGTCATGCATTTTAACACTGAACTGAACTAAAGCAAACTAGAAATTGCTAAATATTGAACAACAGTAAACTAGATTTAACTCAAGGTTTTAAAATTTGGACAACTTGAACTTGTACTTTGTTGAGTTGACCCTTGAGCATTTCAATTTCACTTCCAAATCAGTCTGGGTGGCCGGTTCGGTACCAAACCAGCCAACTCGGTCAAGTCACTATGGACAGAGCATGGCTTGGAAAACCACCATGCTAATCCCATGTTAAACCTGTATTTAGGTCCAACAAATAATAACATAGACCCTTTTATACTACTATCTGTAACACACTAATATTTTGCTATTATTTAGTGCAAAGATATATATTAGCCCAAGATATCAAAGAGTCTTGGCTGTTGTCTGCTTAGAAAGTTAGAACTTAGAAGTGTTAGGACAAGGCTGAGAGAATGCATAACTTCTCTTGAAATGGACTACACAACATTATGTCATAATCATTTTCTTAACATAGCTAACAAATAAAGATCCCTTCTTCCTATCTTTATAGTTTGTGGGCACCCCTTCCACATGCATTCAGGATAATGTACAGATCATGATCTACAAAAAGTAGCTTACTGTTATAGTCTATAGATGATAATGTTCCCAGGACATAGGAATCTGCTGAGTAGTTCATGGTAAGTTGTCCTTTATATTGTTGTTCTTTTCTCTGGACAACCTCAGACTCCACCAACAAATAATAATAAACATCTAAATAAAATAAGTAATCAAGGTTTGGAATATTTAAAATAGTATTTTTTCATTAAAATTTTAATATTTATGTATTTTTCAATAAACCGAGTCATTAAATTCAAATCAGTGTCAATCATGGCCGAGTTCGAGTCTGAGTCCAAGTCGACACTCAGCCGATTCCAGGTTTTAAAACACTGATTTCACTAAAGGGCACACAACGGGAAATATACTAATATTGGTGCATGCATGTTGAAGGCATGCATGTGCCCTCTACTCTCGTACATAATTGTGCCTCCCTCACACTCTGAGAGGAAAACTGCTGCCATACTGACCTGCAATAAATGCACCCTTATTGTTGCCATAAGGACCAACAATAAGTGTGCCCTTACTGCTACTATATAGACCTATTGTTGCACCTCCTGTCTGAGTGTACCCTGGTATTTTGGAGAAGGCTGTTGAAACTAAACAAGGTAAAGATTTAACACTCCCTTCTAGCGAGGAAAGTGTTCTCCACCAAACCCAATCTCTCCCTAAACATCATGGACTTTCCCCTTGACATGGTCTTAGTGAAGTTATACACAACTCGATGATCTGTTTAAACATACTCTAAATCCATTGCTTCCTTATGAACCCTATCATAGAGAAAGTGGTACCTACTGTCAATGTGATTGGAGTGGTCATGGAATACAAGATTCTCAGAGAGTTTGATGCAATTCTAATTGTCATAGTAAACCATAGTAGGCTCAAACTTCTTACTTCTCCACGTTGCTATCAATTTGTGAAACCAGGGGGCTTCATAGTAGGTAGTGCTGGATGCCTTGTACTTTGCCTAGGATTTGTCTAACTATTAGACTTTTTGTATCCACATATGACTAGAATCTGTGAAATGACAACTAAAAAGGTCAATATACTACCAAAATAGTTCCAAAAATTCTAGTAGTTAGACAACTCCCTTTGTCCATGCTGAACTCAATGCCATTGATGCATGTGTCCTACTAAATCAATATATCACCCTAAACTCAAACTGAAGAAATAACCTGAGGTACTTCCTCTCACTAGTATCCCATGCCCAGTTAGAATCAATGAACCCTTGTTACATCAACTCACCACCTCTTGCATACCTCAGACTATAATGTACCGCACCCTTCAAGTAATGGAGCACATGTTTTGCAGCTACTAAGCGAATCTGCCTCAGCTCAACCATATACTGGATGAAGGAGTTCAGTGCAAAACATATATGAGGCCCGATATTAACAGATACATCAAATATTCAATCAACTGTCCATACACCAAAGAATCTACCACATCAGAATCCAAAATGTCATGCAACTTCAGATTTGCTAACATAGGAGTAGCTAAGGGTTTAAGGTCATCATTTGAAGCATCTTCATAATATCAACTACATACTTATCCTGTTTGAGGAACACTTCAAGTGGATTCTGCCACACCTCTAAACCCAAGAAATAGTACATCAGTCCAATGTCCATCTTGAACTCACGTGCCAACTATGCCTTGCATCCTGCTATGAGCTTCTCAAGGATTTGTTGGAACTACTGCACCATGAGGAAGGAGAATCAACTATCGAGCAAATAGGTAAAATGTAACAACCAATGAGCCGGATTTGAGCTTAGATGTCAACTACATTTCTAGATTCGTGACAAACCCCAAGGCTAATCATTTCAATGGAAACCAAACGAATTCTAAGGTATATAAAGGATACCTTGGACTACGACAATCTGTATGGTAGAGAAGAGGATTTTTGATTGGCAGGTTACACATTCATGTTGGGTAGGGTCATTGATGACAGGAAATCCACCACAGGGTATATTTTTAGCTTTGGCACAAGTGTCGTTTCATGGCTGAGTAAGAAGCAACATGCATTGTCACTTTCTTACATTGAAGACGAAGATAGTTTGGCAATATTTTTCAACTTAGGAGAAGAATGCAAATTTATTTACCATACCTCTCAGTCCATATAATTTTCTGTACATCAAAGATAAGCTTGGTTGATTTTCTAGTATGATGATTAGGGAAAAATGATATAGTATATGAGTAATAGTTATAACTATGATATACACTATTCATTTAAGTTATAACGTACACATTAGTATAAAGTCAATATGTTATGGATTATTTTAGCTTATGGCAATTTTTAATTAGTCTCCGACTCTCTATATAAGTGAAATGTGAAGAGTGACGTTGTGTTGTACTAACATAAACACATTTCTCAAAAATTAATAAACAACCATTCTATGCTCTCCCATTTTGTTGGTCTAGACTTTCTGCAGTTGTATGTATTTTTGCTAACTTAAACAATTGCCCAAAGGTCATCATATTCAATCAAATACAACCTTGATAAGGGTTTTGGAAATATCATGGGAATCTTGCTATTGAATTTAACCAGGTTGATTTTCGCCTTGATAAAACCATCAAGATGATCCCTTATTCATTGCCTTGCAACTACTTGTATGACGCTAAGGTGTTCCATGCAGTTAAAAAAACAATTTTTGCAAACCTTGACTTTGTCAAGTATGAGAAACAAGGATTGAAAAGGTAAGTTATAATTTTTTTCCATTAGAGCAATTTTCGGAGCATTATTGTGATGCTTGTGGGCTCAATAACTTGCTTGTTTACCAAGATGCCGGTCTCTTTTTTGTTCTCTTAATTAACTAAGTACAACAATTGTTTTCTCTTCGTATTACTTTATACCTTTATTTCCTTCTATTTTAAACAGGATGCTTTAGTCATATCTTAGCTTATATTTCCTTGTTTTTAGATCTGCACAAAGATGGTTGCACCAGGTGATGAAGCACTAGGAGGTGTCACTAGGGTGTGCCAACACATGGTTCATACAGAGGGTTTCTTTTCATTATACAAGGGTTTGTTACCAGCTATTATAACTTAAAAGCATTCAAAGTTGATACGATTGACAAATTGAGGAGGGAA
Organism: Pseudotsuga menziesii; assembly: GCA_001517045.1. Lineage (NCBI taxonomy): Eukaryota > Viridiplantae > Streptophyta > Pinopsida > Pinales > Pinaceae > Pseudotsuga > Pseudotsuga menziesii. Next base: position 203,135 of record LPNX010250171.1, on the reverse strand, counting down.
CTTCCTGCATTAGAGAAAGAGGTGCAGGGGAGTTGTTCTTATGATAATATTTGTTACAAACCTATTTTAAGAAGGTTGAATCGATAGATAGAGTTGCAAGGGGAGTCATAATACATGTGTATGTTTTGAATAACTGCTTTATATGTTGCAACATGTTGTTGTCCTAACATTTTATTGAATGTGTGTGAATGGTGTTAGGTCACGAGGCCCCAAAGATTCCAGGATTTCTAGACTTATTCATTCAGATATTGTCTGGCAGGTATTTGTTTTTCATCCTTTTTTAATATGTCATTTGAATATAATCCAATCAATTCTAAAATATTTTTACTTTGATTTGTTTGATCCATGCATGTTTTGGTCACTTTTTTAATGTGTGATTTGTTATGACATAGAACAAACAAAAAAAGTCTTGCCATTGAGAGTGTTTGTCAATCGCTAGATATTGTTTTAGGGAAGCCTAATCAAGTTCAAGTTAAATATTTGGTCGAGTGTTTGAAGATATGCTTCTTATTTTATAATGCATGTTTGTAGTGTGATTCTTTATGCTTGATGTGCTCCTCAAACATAAGTGTATATCAATATTAAGTGCCTTTGTCTTCCTTGAGATCTGCCATTTCCTTATCTTCATTTATCTTAATTAGTCTCAACCTTGAGACCTACCATTTACATGCCATTGTAGACTCTTTGAGTAGGATACCATTCTATTATTAGCCTTTAGGTAGAAGTAGATTTTGGTGTTTTGTCTGAGATTTATATATGTGTGCTCACACTTAAATGATATAATTTCTTGTGGGATCAATGGTCAAGAACATGTGTTTCCTTCTTGGAGTTCACAGGTTTGAATCCGAAGGGGTGTAGGGTATGCAAACCTCTGTCGACTAAGCAATCAAATCGCTATATGGAGGTGGTTTCTTTTCCAACAAACAAAGGAGATGCATAAGATAATTAAGTGCCTGGCTAAAATGTTGCCTTAAATCAGATTATTATTATTATTATGGATAAAATGACACCTAACTTGGTTGTCTAACACCAGAATTAAAGACGATGTATACTTTTAAAGTACAATGGAATATCCAATGAAAATATCCATGAGTACAAAAGCAGATTCTTATTATTCAAATTTATTTTTTCTTGAAATTGCCTTTCTTGTGTTGTAAAAGATATTGTACGTTGTTGGATCCTTTTCCCCTCCCTTGAGACAATAGGATATGTAGCTGATCAAGGTCCTTCTTGGGTATGTCTTAGATACTAGCTGGATTTGTATTTGGGAAGGTATACAACATGCATGATCTGTGCAGGATCTCTGATCTGGATTGTAGTTTGGACAATTCCTTGGTCTCTCTAGGTCACCATCCATGCTGGGTCTCGTCATAGTGGTATGAGAAGCCAGCATACCCAATTGGCACTAAAGTGGGTGGTGCTCAACTAGATGCCATTTTTGTTCTACTGTTTCTCATGCCGAAGTTTAACCCTTTGGAAAACAGTCTAGGCAAATCTGGCATCAATTGTTTTAAATAATCAAATGGCAGAAGCATTGCTTAGAAACACAATAAAAGATATATATTTTTATATATGTGTGGCAGTCTAAACAAGTACAGATTTTCAATGTGCTACTTTATTTGTGTGAAGGTGTATACTTGGGAAAATTCCTTTAATCCATGTGTGTTGTCATTCATCCAAATTCATTTTATTTTTAGGGATCGCTATTCCTCATCTAAATTCCATTTTGATTTATAGGTATTGCCATTAATTTTCTGCACCTTTTAAGGAAAAGTCTTTCTTCTTCTGTCACTTCTAGTTTAAAACATGCCTACAGCTTGCAGTGTAGGTCACTAACAGCCTTATGGGTTTTAATAAATGCTCTTTTGTAGTATGTGCCCCAACAAAGAGTCATTTTCTCTTTTGTACTATGTGTCTGAACAAAGATTCATTTTTCTACAACCACATTTTTACTGCATTTTAGTCAGTCTTGAGGTCACAAATTGCAACCATTTAAACTTTTACTAGTAGATGTTGTTCTTTGGATCAACTAATTCTGACAATAGATAATAACATATCTGATGCTGTTGGTAAGTGAAAATTAATTTCTGTGTTATGTATTTGAATTTTACATTATACTCAGTTGCATCTTTAAATTTGAGGACATTTCATAGACAATTTACACATAAGAAAACCAAGGAATGTTTCCAAGCTCCAATAAAATGTTGTCAACTTCAAATAGGTGGTGAGCACTTTATTGCACTAGTGATCATAGACATCATGGCACTTTTGAATGCAGGTGGTAGAATTACCTTTTAGCTGGATTTATTGGAAATAGGTCCTAACTTTCCATTCAACACTTCATTAGAATTAATTATTTAGATGTATAAAAGGAGGAATAAGAAAATATAACAAATGATCTGTCCTCCCCAATTGTTTTCACACATGTTGAACTGACTAGCCCAAGCTTCAATAACTGGGATGCTTGTGAAAGTATTTAAGTTTTAAAGTTTTAAGTTAAAGTTCTCTCCCACTTTACTGAACAACATATGCGAGAAAGTAGTAGCAATTTTTTGTATGGTAACATGAGAAAAAGTAGTAGTTTGCTTAAATGAAGAAAACTACTGACCATGCTAATTGAATAAATGTTCACAGTAATAGAGGAATGGTACTGTGGAAACAAGGGCAGTCCTAGTACCAATGGTGTAAGTAAATATATGAATCTTTTCGGCCTTTAAAAATCCCTCATGTTAAGAAACAAATAATATAAAACAAAGAATACTAAGGAGCTGGGTACTTGATTAACTGAAATTTACAAATGAAAAATAAAAAAATACATGAAAGGAAAGGGAAACTGTTCATTATAAGAAATAGCCATGATAATAGTAACATAAGATATGGTGCCAAGGTATTAAAGAAAATGAGTAAAGAAAAATACCATGGCAGAATTTGCAATTGAAGGGAGAGGGAACATGAAATATGTCACTACCAAAGCCAGCAACTAAGCAACAATCTTCAGGTAGGGAGCAACAGAGAAAACCTTGATAAGAAAGCCTCTAAAGAACTATCTACAATTTATAAAATCATATAATGTTTGGAAATATTTACTTGAAAAATTGTTAGTCTACTTGTAGATTTGTTACCTTAAAATCACAAAACCTATGCCTAAGAAGGCACACTCTTTAGCCATTGAAGGCTACTTGCTGGATCATACAATTCTCTACTTGTCAAAGAGCTCTTAATTTGTTCTGGACAGTGCAATGTGCTCGTAATTCTGATCATATTTCCAAGCATACCGAATTTTTGAGATGATAAGTGTATATTTGGCATTATATCTAAGACCTTGTTGCAGTGGTATACTTTTTTTTACATACCAAATAGTCAAGAACCATTCATAAATAGTAAATGCATTATATACTAGAAAATGCATTTTGTTCTTTATTGTTTATTTTGAAGCTGTTGTTAAACCTCTGTAAAGTTCCCTTCAGCTATCTATATGATCCAATCCTTAAATTATTCTTAAAATTGCTAGTTTATAAGTCACACAAGTTTTTTGTTTTATGCAATGATTCACCCCGAGTACAATTTTCACTAAAAAAGTTACAAGGCTTGCTTGGCAGTTACATGGAAGGAAGACCAATTTTTGTGTGACAATTTCTATGGCAAAATTATCTTGAAGATATTTTGTGAAAATAGTGATGCATGTGGAGATAGCTTGTAAAGACTTTTCTTGGTCTAGAAAACATTAAAGATGATTTTGATGAAGTGTACATGGAGTTGTCCAGATGTTGTTGTTTGCATCTAAGAGTTTGTTTCTTGTTGCAGGATAAAATATATGTATAATACTAAAACAATAGATTACAAATTTAGCAGGCTTAACAAAGACTAACCAATATAGCCTATAGGGACTATCAGACTGCAACAACCTAGTGAAAATATTGCATTATGAAACTTAAACCTGTTCAATACGTCTTGCGTTGAACCAAGAATTATTCAACTTATAGATCAAAGGGTACATACCAATTCTTACTCCATTTCCTTCAAGATTTTGATCAAGGTAAGTAATTCATCCCTGAGAATGTTCACCTGTCAAATCCCATTTGAGATTGAGGTGCTTGTTGTTGCCACCTCCAATTGTTTGTTTTGCATGCTACTAATCATGGTTCACAACTTGACATTTTCAACATTACCAAAATTTGACATTCTCAACAATACGAATAAATCTCCTCGAGATTTTCCTTTTAGCACTCAAATTATTAACTTCACTTCCTGGATGGAATCTAATATGCAGGGAGATTTTTTGAGGATGCTGCTAGAATTGCATCCATAATCCTGGTAATGCCTTTTCCCATTTCACTTAACATTTTTTTCACTTCCTCTTGCATCTTTACCTTTAGTTTCTATCAAAAACCTGAAAAACAATACTGAATCCATCTTTGAAATTTCTTGCTCAATATTAACTTGCTGAGAGACCTTTGAAGTTCATGCACTTAGGGCTGTAGAACTGATTGTTGATTGCCTCTTATTATTTAGGTTGACAACTTGACATCATTTGTATTGTCACCAACATTGGCTTGAGATTTAATTGGAATCCTCGTATTATTAACTTCACTTCTTGGATGACATAAAAAATGTGGGGAGATATTTTGGGGATGCTCAAATTTGTGTCCAAAATTCTTGTTTTGTCTTTTGCATTCCACCGAACAAATTATTCACTACATCATGCATATTTTGCTAAAATAGTTCTAGGGAGCTGATGGCTCAATATAGGAATCTCTCTTAGATGCTTCCCTATGCCTAAGTGCCGAGCATCTAGCACCTAGCGCCTATCAAGAGGTGGGATGCTGTGTCACACTGTATGGAAAATGATGGCCCTGGACCCTGCTATTTCATGAGACAAAACATACCACATTTTTTGGGGAAATTTGAACGCTAGTGGAAGGAATATCAGTGCCACCTCCTAACCAATTGATCAAGTTTCTGGTGGTTGTTGTGCTCACTATATTTGACACAATACAATATATTACCTTTCTACAGTATATCTGCAGAATTTTGTGGGTGTTCCTTACCTTACATTAAGTTTTTGATATTGTAACCAATTTTCTTTGTGGTTGGAATTTTGTAGGGAGGAAAATTGGATGCTGCAATAGATGCTCTTTCAAATTTAGAGAAGCAGATGAGGCTTACAACCGATGTTTCTGGAATTAGGAAGGTGGCAGTGGGGATAGTGCAGATTTGTTATGAAGTGCGTGCATGGAAGACACTAAGTGAGAAAATTAGTGTTCTATCCAAGAAAAGAGCACAGCCGAAGCAGGTATACAATCCATGCTTTCTTTTTGGTAATATTTTTGTATGAACGAAATTTCTAGGGCCATGTTATTTCTTTTGCATATAGGTCTTTTATTGCAAAAACAGAAAACATATCTAGATTGTCATGCATTTAGAAACTATGATAGGTTGAGTTCCGAAAGAAGAAATACTGTAGGAAACGTGAAAAGGAACTGCTATCTTCAACAATGTTGTTGTATGAATGAAATTTCTAGGGCCGCGCTTTTTCTTTATAGGTCTTTTATTGCGAAAACAAAAAACATATCTAGATTGTCATGCATTTAGAAACTGTGATAGGTTGAGTTGCGAAAGAAGAAATACTGTAGGAAACGGGAAAAAGGAAATGCTATCTTCAATAATATTTTATTTGTAAAAACTTGGAAGAAGATAGTTTTCACGGAGTTTTAAAATTTTTAGGGAAGCCGATACATTTTATTTAGGGAAGGATGCCAACATTTTAAAATTTCCATCTGTAGAGGACACTAAGCCGTGTCAAGTTAAAACACTTCATTACTTATTTATTAGGAACTATCCATGCCTTATTGCAACTTTAGTTGTTCATAGCAAGATAAGAGATGGTTTTGGAATCTTTTATATGTTTGGAAACCTAGACACCTAACATTTGCATTGATTTTCATATGACTATGGTTTCAGAAACATAGTTAAAGTCCGTATTAGTTTTCAAGTGATGATGGTTTCTTTTCATTTTTCTTGTTCACAATGTTGAAGGACTAGTACAGGGTAAGCCATTATGGATCTATACTAAATTGATACTCATTTTTTGGTATGCTTGAATGATGCAAAATTTGTTTGAATATCATCATTATCAAGTAATAACAACTTCTTAAAGGGTGCTAGCTCAATGGTAAAGCACCTGCCTAATATAGGCAGGAGGTTGGTGGTTCGATTCCTCCGTTTCCTATTATAAATTTATGATTGCAAAAACGACTAAATTCACATATATACGGCTATTAGTAGCTAATTTCCCGTATCTTATAGCGCGGCTAACGTTTAGTCGTATTTAGCTTAGTCATTAATATGTTATCTTCTAGTAGTTTATTTAGTCGTATATTTGGTCATTAATTGTTGCAATCAATGACTAACCGCGTGACTAAATCATTGACTATCAATGACTAAATCCGTGACTAAATCATTGACTATCAATGCCTAAATCAATGACTAATAAGTCAAGATATTAATGACTAAGTGAAATATGACTAAGTTAGTCAAGTTATAAGATAGTGGAAATTAGCTACTATTAGTCGCCGACTCAAAAATAGTCATTTATAGCCAGATTTTAGTCTTTTTTTTTAGTGATTAATTTCTCATTTTGTACTAGTGCTAGTATATCGCCGTGGGGAGCACCCATGATATTTGTCAAAAAGAAGGATGGGTCGTGGAGACTTTGTATTGACTATCGACAATTGAACAAGGCTACTATCCAAAACTAGTATCCTTTGCCTAGGATAGATGATCTGTTTAATCAAATGAAAGGGGAAACAATATTTTGCAAAATAGATTTGAGATCAGGATACCGTCACTTGAGAATAAGAGAAGAAGACATTCCCAAAACGACATTTAAAATGAGGTATGGCCACTTCGAGTTTGTCTTCATACCATTTGGACTGTCAAATACACCAGGTGTCTTTATGAACGTAATGAATGATGTATTTTAAAAGTATTTGGACAAGTTCGTGCAAGTGTTCTTGGATGACATTTTGATTTATTCAAAGATTGTCAAGGAACACGAGGAGCACTTGAAGATGGTTATGAGATGTTTACAGGAGCATAAATTGTATGCAAAGTTGTTGAAGTGTTCTTTCTTCTAGATAGAGACTCATTATCTAAGGCATGCCATCTCAGGAAATGACATAGTAGTCGATCCATCCAAGATCGAGGCGATTTCGGAATGGTCGACACCGAAAAATGTTCACGAAGTGAGAATCTTCATGGGACTAGCATGGTATTACCGAAGGTTTGTATAAGGATTTTGAAGATTGTAGGACCTATCACTGAACTACAAAAGAAGAATAGGAAGTTTGTTTGGTCCGAGTTGTCTGAGAAAGTATTTGCAAAACTTAAGGAGTTGCTTACCGCAACCTCGATTTTGAAGGTACCAGACATGGAACATGACTTTTGGTCTGTACTTATGCATCTAAAGAAGGGCTTGGAGGAGTATTAATGCAGGAAGGTATGATAATTGATTACACTTCTAGGAAACTTAGAACGCATGAGCAGAACTATGCAACGCATGAACTGGAACTTGCAGCGGCAGTATATGCTTTGAAACTTTGGAGGACTTATTTAGTCGATAGAAAATTTGAGTTGAAGACAGATCACCATGGCTACAGTATATTTTCACTTAGAGTGACCTTAATGCTTGGCAAAGACGGTGGTCAGAGATGTTGAGTGAATATTATTTCGACATCTCGTACATCAATGGGACAATGAGTAAAGTAGTCGATGCATGCATTAAGTCAACGACCTCGTATCTTCTCAGTATTACCGCTTACCACGAATTTCGGGAGAAGGTCCTAAGGTCACAGGTAGCAGATGGCTGGTACAAGGAAGTGAGAGAAAAATTAGAGTGGGAAGCAGGGGCAATCCCTAAGGTTGTGGGATATACTTTAGATAATGATGGATATTGAGATACAATTGATGTATGTACATTACGACAAACGAGGAGGTCCAAAATTTCATCCTCTGGGAAGCCCATCGAGCGACATATATGGCCCATCCAGGGGTGGCAGAGATGTATACAAATATAAAACCACTATTTTTTTGGCAGGGTATGAAGAAGGATCTAGTAGAATTCATAGCAAGATACCTAAAATTCCAGCGTGTGAAGGCTAAGCATTGCCACCTAGGATGACTGTTACAACCCCATGCAATCCCTAAGTTTAAAAGGGAGATAATATATATGGAATGATCCAGATTTATGCAGGAATGCAACAGAATACACAAATAACCATAGAAACAAATATGCAGCAGAAATAACACTACATTTCATTAATCAATAACTGAAACTTGTTGACATACAGAATGGAAATAAACTAGCTAGAGTGTTGGTAGCTTATCTCTGAGAAGAGATGTGCCGGCTACATGCCTTTGAACCCTATGTTACAATGAGGCTCAAAGGCCTATATATTATTGAGAAACAATGGAAACCCTACACATCCAAAAACCTAACCCTAGGAGGTGAAACGCCTTAATGTGGGCCCCGTTGGGTAACTTGGTACATCAATTTCTCGGGGTCGTAAATTTAGCATACTACCTCCGTTTGGCGCGCATGATACATCGTTAGAAAGATCTGTTTAAGGAATACATCCATAAATAAGAAATACTAAGTCTAGAACAGACTCATATTTTCCCGACCATTTGATTCCAAAAAAATTCGTTTAGGGCCTCAAAACGGCTCTAGAAGTTTAGGACCCGAAAACTGCCAAAAATAGTAAATTGTGCTACAATTAAGGAAACTGGAAAACTGAAAGAAACAGTGGTGGGGGTCTAAGAGGAATAGGTGGGTGGCCACCAATATCCTCCTGGATCATTCCTCCCCCCTTAGGAAGCAATGGTCCCCATTGCGTTGAGTTCCTCCATGAGATGAGGAAACTTCTGTTGAACTTGGTCCCTGGTGAGCCACTTTCCCTGGTGAAGGAGTTGGCCTGCTTTGACAACTTGATATAGCTGGATATTTTGCTGGAGGGTGTTCTTGATCTGTGTGTCCATAATCTGATCAGTTGTGGCTTATTCCATGCAGTCGGGGTTTAACTCTGTTGGTGTGAGTTGTTTTTCCATGTCTGATGTGTCCAGTAGAGGTGGAAAGTAGGGCCGAAGGCAGTCCACATTGAACACTGGGTGCAGACCAAGGAATGGTGGAATACTGAGCTTGAAGGCATTGTCCCTGATAGCCTTGGTGATGGTGTATGGGCCATATCGGAGCGGGCGAAGCTTGCGGTGGGGTCCAGCGAGGCGCTCCTTCTGTAAATGTAGCCACACTTTGTCGCCCACCTAGAAGTTGTGTTGCACTCGATGCTGATCATGTCGCTGCTTGTACTTAGCATTGGATCTGTCCAATATGTCATGAACCTATTGGAAAATGTGTTGAATGCGCTCAATGAAGCTGTTTTCCTTGGAAACTTCAGACTGGATATGAGCTGAATCAACCTGAGTAGCTACAAATGGCATGGCTACGTCAATGGGACATAGTGGCTAGAATCCCAAGCCCACCTGAAAGGGGTTGTGGTTGGTTGAGCTATGGAGGGCCTGGTTATAGCTGTGTTGTACATAGGGGAGGCTCTCATCCCATGTGCGTGGATGATTTGAGTTGTACATGCGCAAAATGTGTATGATCATCCTGTTGACGACCTTTGTCTGGTCATCAGTCTGGGGATGGAAAGCTATGGACTTTGTGAGCTTGGTGTCTAGCATTGACCATAGGCTAGACCAAAATGTACTGAGGAACTCGTTGTTCCGGTCTAAGATTATAGACTGTGGGATACCAAAGTGTACCCACACTCGTTCAAAGAAGAGTTTAGCAGTGGCTTCTGCTATGATATTCTTCTTGCAGGCCGCCATTATGGCCATCTTTGAGGATCTGTCAACGACCACAAACACACAGTTGTTGCCATGCTTAGTAGAAGGAAGGTCTAACATGTAATCCATGGAGATGGATTCCCAAGGTCGACTAGGGGTAGGCAATGAAGTATAGAGGCCTTGATTCTTGATGGATGGTTTGGCAATGGCGCAGGCAGTGCAGGATCGGATGTACTTCCCGACGTCCTATCGAAGGTTCGGCCAATAGAAATACTTCTGCAGTACTGCCACTATTTTCTCGACCCCAAAATTCCCAGTGACCCGACTGTAGTGCACTTCCCAAATCATCTTGGCATGCTCGCTTGAAGGAACACAAAGGTGTCCCATGTGACACAGTAGTACATCTTGGAGGTGAAATTTTGGAACTTGATTTCCCTCCAAGAGCGTCTGGTATGTGTGGCTGAATTTTGGATCGCTCTTGTAGAGAAGCGGCCAATCAGAAGTCTCGTGCCCACAAGAGTTGGGCACAATCATTATCGCCACGATTGGTGGTCGGCTGAGGCAGTCTGCAACATTATTGGTGCTTCCCTTCTTGTACTTGATGTTCAAATGAAATTGTTGTAGATATGTGGACCACTTTTGATGGTGATCATTCTATAACTTCCCTTGTGTCTGCATGAACTGTAGGGGTCGGTGGTCTATGTGGATGATCGTTCCTTCCCCAAGATGTAATGCTTCCATTGTCGGCAAGCCTGTACAATGGAATACATCTCTTTGTCATAAGTGGGATATTTGCGGACTGTGTCTGACAGTCTTTCACTGTGATATGCCACTGGATGCCATTATTGAGTAAGGACTGCCCCAATAGCATAGTCAGAGGCACCTGTCTCGATCTCAAATGGTTGTTGCAAGTCTGGTAATGTGAGCACTAGGGCACAACAGAGGCGATGTTTCAATTCTGCAAACGCCTTCTGTTGAGTTTCTGAACAAAAGAATTTTGCTTTCGCCCCTCCCTTGGTGACTTGACTCAAGGGCCAAGTGATATGAGAGAATCCCAACACAAACCTGTGGTAGAAATTAACAAGGCCCAAAAATCAGCGAAGCTCTATTAGAGTAGTTGGGGCTGGCCAATCCCGAATGACTTGGATCTTGGTTGGATCCACACGTACCCCACAGTCATCAATAATGTATCCCAGATACTGAACCTGGGTCATGCCCAAAGTGCACTTGTCCAAATTGGCACACAACTTGTGCTGCCGCAATGTTTGGAGGACCTGTCGGATGTGGTGGAGGTGCTCTTCCCAAGTCTGGCCGAAGATCAGGATGTCATCCAAGTACACTACTACAAATGAGTTGGTGAATGGCCACAAGATGTCGTCCATCAGTCTCATGAAGGTTGCAGGAGCATTCGTCAACCCGAAAGGCATGACCAACCATTCGAAAAGGCCCTCCTTGGCTTTGAAGGCAGTCTTCCACACATCAGTCAGCTCGATCGGTACCTGGTGATACCCAGACTTAAGTCGATCTTGATAAAATATTTTTCCCCTTTAAGCTGGTCCAGGAGGTCATTAATCCGTGGGATTGCGTACCTATTCCGGACAGTGATCTTGTTCAACACCTGATAGTCAATACTGAGTCTCCAAGTCCCATCCTTTTTCTGTACCAACACGATCGGGCTCCCACAGGGTGATGAAATTGGCCGGATGTGACCCTTCTGCAACAGCTCTTGAATTTGCCTCTTGATTTCATCATTCTCCAGAACAGAGTGGCGATAGATTGGTCCATTGGGCAGCGGTGCACTTGGGGTCAGATCGATGGGGTGCTTGACCTGATAGTGGAGAGGCACCCCGGTGGGTGAGGTGAATATGTCTCGGTACTCCTCCATGACCTTGTCCATTTGTTGTTGTTGTGCAGAGGGACCCTGTATGGATGTTGTGGCCATGATCTTCTTCTTTCCCTAAGGGTGGATCATCAAGAAAACAAACTTCCCAGTTTTGGAAATGAGCTTATTGCATTGTTTTGCAGTAACCAAAGAGATAGCGGTAGGGGGTGGTACCTCTGGTATCCTATACAAATTATTTCCCAACGTAATAATAACAGCGTGAGGCCGGGACTCATACATAACATGTCACTTCCATAAGTATGGTCGACCTAATAATACATCACAAACATCAAGAGGAGCAATATCACATAATACCTCATTGGCGAAGGGCTTGATGCTGTAGGGAAGGCAACACTGCTGGCTGACGCGAAGATCTCGTCCTTGGTGAAGCCACCCAATGGTGTACGGCTGCGTGTGTGCTGTGGTCGGCAAACCCAACCGCTTCGTGACCTCTACTAAAATCAGGTTCTTTTAGCTCCCACTATCGACGATGAACTGTAGCGGGGAACCCTTTACCCACATCTGGGAGTGGAAAAGATGCTCCTCCTCCTCTGAATTTTCTAGTTCTTCCTTTTGGATATTCGTGGTGGAAATGGTGGCATTGGGCTCTGCATCGATAATCTTCTTCCCTCTATCATTCCCCTTCTCAGATTTAGATTCAGTGTCAGAGTATGCATTTGATTCAGAAGCCTTTATCTCAACCACCAATGACTGCTTAGCCCAACACTCACTTGTGTTGTGGGTGGGGCTCTTATGGAACTCGCACCACTTTCTCGCTTCCTTATTCGGCTTTGCAGTGTTGCTCTTTGCTTGCGGCTTTGGCAAGTTTTCTTGAGTCGCCATGCCTTGGCTGTGTCCTTGGTTCTGTGGTTTTGGGGCACCTTTCCCTTGCTTCTGATTCGCAGATCCAAAGTCTCACTTTTTTTGTTTGAATTTTTGCTCAATTTTGGCAGCATACCGATATGCTGTACCAAGCGAGGAGATGTTGAGGAACTCCATTTCCTCCTGAATGTATATGTGTAGAAAACTGTGGTAGTTCAGCACCAAATGTTTCTTTGAATCTTTGATACCCAACTTGGTGCACAGGGTATGGAACAGATTCGTCAGCTCATGCACATATTGATCTCTTTGCTGTCGCAGTGTAGTCCATTGGATGTAATTGTCCTCATAGCTCCCCATCAGATAATATTGTCCCTTTATGGCATCTCGGAAAGAATTCCAAGTGGGTACGACTGAGAAAAAAGAGGGTTCCTCCTCATCCTTTCTCTCATAGTAGGTTTCCCACTAGTCCTTGACATGGGGGGTGGCTTTGAGTAGAGAAAAAGTAATCTTTTCCCGGTCAAAAAAGTCATGAGCCGAGAAATATCCTTCTAATAGATTCAACCATTTATCTGCGGTGTCTGCATCTATTTGACCATCAAATATGGGAATGTCGAAGTTTACTTGTACCTTAAAAGGGGTTGCACCTCCAGAGTGGTTGCTAGATGCAGATGCGCTGCCAGTGGGAAGTCGTCCATCGTCGCGTTCCTTTGTTTTTCAAGGGCCTTCTCGAGCAACATTTTGATAGGATCTTCTGTACCCTCGTCTTTCTTTTCGTCCCCCATGGGTGGCCGTCGGGATTTGCGAGGCTGATCTTGCAAAGGTTCAACCAGATCGAGCCCCAAGTCTTTATACCTCGTCCTCGTTGGGGACATGTAAAGAAGGATCGAGAAAGAGCAGATTGCTCTGATACCACTGATCCAAATTTATGCAGGAACGCAACAGAATACACAAATAGCCATAGAAACAAATATGCAGCGGAAATAACACTTCATTTCATTAATCAATAACTGAAACTTGTTTACATACAGAATGGAAATAAACTAGCTAGAGTGCTGGTAGCTTATCTCTAAGAAGAGATGTGGCGGCTACATGCCTCTGAACTCTGTGTTACAATGAGGCTCAAAGGCCTATATATTATTGAGAAACAATGGAAACCCTACACATCCAAAAACCTAACCCTAGGAAGTGAAACGCCTTAATGTGGGCCCCGTTGGGTAACTTGGTACATCAATTTCCCAGGGTTGTAACTTTAGCATACTACCTCCGTTTGACGCGCACGATACATTGTTAGAAAGATCTGTTTAAGGACTACATCCATAAGGTAAAAATATTGAGTCTAGAACAGACTCATATTTCACCAACCATTCGATGCCAAAAAAACGTCGTTTAGGGCCTCAAAACGGCTCCGGAAGTTTAGGACCTGAAAACTGCCAAAAATAGTAAATTGTGCTACAATTAAGGAAACTAGAAAACTGAAAGAAACAATGGTGGGGGTCCAAGAGGAATAGGTGGGTGGTCACCAATATCCTCTTGGATCATGGAATTTAGCATAGGGATGCCGATTAGGTCTAGAAGGCATGATTCCATCTTTACGGTAGTTTATACATTAACTAAAAGTGCACATTTCATTCCAGTAAAGGCAACTTTCCAGGCACCTGAGATTGAATGAGTTTTTATAAATGAGGTAGTACGACTACACGTCATACCTCATAAAATCGTCTCTGCCAAGGGATTAGTGTTCACAGGTATATTTTGGACAAGTTTCTAGGGAGCTTTAGGTACTCAACTAAATCTTAGCACCACATACCATCCAAAACAGATGGTTAGACATAGAGGGTTAACCAAGTCCTAGAAGACATGCTCCGCATGCACGCTATGGATCAACAACATCATTGGGAGGAGTAATTACCATTGGTATAATTTTCCTACAATAATAGCTACCATAACTACATTCACATGACACCATTTGAGTTCCTCTACGGTCGACCATACCGAACACCTTTGAACTGGGATCGATAAGAGGATATAGTTTTAATAGGTCCCAAGATGATCCAAGAAATGGAGGAACAAATGCAATCCATCTAAGCATGACCGAAGGAGGCTCGAGCTCAATAGAAGAGTTATGTCGATGCGCATATAATAGATCGAAGCTATCGGGTTGGGGATAGAGTCTTCTTGTGGGTGAGGTCGCAGAAGAGATCAATCAAATTTGGAAAGGGAGGCAAGTTGTCACCGCGGTTTATCAGGCCATTTGAGATTATTGAAAGTTTGGAACTGGTTCCTTACCATCTCGTATTGCCATCATCTTTGAGTTAGATGCATGATGTTTTTCATGTTTCTATGGTACGCCATTATATGTAAGATCCATCTCACATTATGGACTTGAGAAATTTATAGATTTTGGACGGGGGAGCACTTGTGGCTGAACCTGTCTGTATTTTGGTTTTGACGAACTCAACAGCTACGATGCCGATTGGTCGATCACATCAAGGTGCAGTGGGATAGTTATAGTCCCAGATCCGTGACTTGGGAGGATTTTGTATACTGTTGAATGATTGACAAATAAATTATTGTGTAGCATGTACACTGATGGGCTCTCAAGTGTGACAGAAAAGGCAGGTACATGAACAGAAAGAAAACATAAGTATGCAAAGACTCTAACTGAGTCGACAACTATGGAAGGTGATACCAATATTGTTTGTAATGTTATTAAATTATGATATGTTTGATGCACTGGCACGTATGGAATTTAAATGAGTCGGGAAACCTCGACAATTGAGGTCAATGGATAATTATATTGCGATTAAAATAATATTTATGAGATTTGATGCACAAGGTGTTATATGTGCAAGTGATTGGAGATGATTTCCAATCGACCCACACCAAGTGACGGGGTTGAGAAATTATATGTGTAAGTTTGGAAAATAAGCGACACGATGATATTTGAATAGAGTGAGGAAAACGCCATCTCATTAGATGCACGTACTGTGAGGGTAGGCCACAAGTCGATCGGGACGCGCAATAGGGATTCGACCTTATTCCCCAGGAACCACCTGGCTCTTTGCAGGGTAGGCGAACTATGATAACATTGGATCAATCATCATAACCAACTCCCCGCTTGGGGGAATTATCAGCGCTTGGGGGAATTATTGGAAGGGCATGTTGGGAGCATAGCGCCTTGATAATTATGGTCGTGACAAGAATGCGACAGTAATAACCACTTAATTGAACTAAAAGAAAATAATAAAATTGGTCTTAAAGAACATAAGCATATCATGATCAATTAAATGAAATAAATAATAATAATAATAATATCAATATGATTAAATAAATAAATAAATCAAACATAAATAAATAGATAAATAAATAAAAAAATAAAAAAAATAAAAAAAATAATGGATAAATAAATAAAAATAATAAATGAATAAATAAAGTAAATAACTAAACTAAAATGTAGACTAAATTGCAAAAATAAAAACCTCGACATGGGGGAATGTTAAGTCAATATCGACATGGTTGACTTGGTCAAGGGTGGGCCATGATGGCTTATTGTAGGTAGTTTATGAGCCATGCTATTCACCCATAGTATTTAAGGTGATGAAACTTATTTAGAAACTTGGCACACTCTATTGTAAAGTTCCTTAAATGGTAAATAATAACTACATTGACAATGGAAATAATGAAGATATAAGTTTGTAACTTGTTTTCTAGATAAAATATTTATAGAATAAATTTCCAATAATCATATTTATCTATTTGCTCTGTTATTATTTTGATTCTGTAATTATACTAAACTTTTACAATTAATAATATAACTAGCATAGATCCATCTTAAAGGAAGATCTATTAAACAAAGAGAGGGATCAAATTTCTTGAGGTGTAATTTTTTTATCTTAAATTTTTTACACATCAAAAAAAAATTCACACCTTAAGAATTTGGACCCCTATCGATGCTTAATAAATCCTAGTTTAAGATGGATCTATGTTGGTTTTAATTTTTTATTTTATTTTATGAGTGCACATAATTTTTTTTAATTATTTTTTAATTTATTTTATGAGTCGACATGAATTTTTTAAATTACTTTTTATTTTTTATAATTTACAGATCAACATGAAAACGTTATGTGGTAAAAGTGCCAACATCTCTCCCATATTAAGTTGTAAGCACCTCTATACTCTCGATTCAATAACATTTTTTTTATTAATTATTTTATAACATAATAATAATTAGAATATGACCCCCATCTCTCTCTCTCTCTATCAATGCACCCACATAAATAAAACAAACTGAGAGCTACTTCATTGAATATATATATATATCCACGTAAATAAAACAAAGAGAGATACTTAAATAAAACAAAGAGAGATATCATTTTATTTATGTGGATATATATATTGATATTTGGCATTTAGGGGATAAGGGCTCTGCGGTTAGGGCTCGAGGAGTAGAGAAGGACAGAAGAATGCGAGTTAAAGTCACTTATGATCTTGAAGGATATTTTTTTTATTGTTTTTATTGTTTTAAAGTTTTAAAGTCTTACACTCATAATGGTGATAGATGAGGTAGATTATGACTCGTCTACTCTGGAAGGGCAGAGACATATTTTTGTACAAATGGTGAAACCAAAACAAATAGTACTTCCACTCACACGCTAGAGGAAGTCATGCACGATCTTTCAAGTAGGAAGGAGGATGCAATAATTATATCAACTAAGGATGGTGAAAGTAAGAAACGTACATGAGCCAAAGCTAAAAAACACGGAGTGACATTAATACTAGGAAAGGATATTTCGTTATCAGAAGTACCTGAATATCTGTCTTTAGTGTTGATAGGAAGGTTCTGCGACAAAACAGTCGACGAGGCCGCTCTCCGAAGGTGGATGGAAGAAAATTAGAGTCCCCATATGAGGCAACTACCAATGTTCCACATACTGTCGAGAGGATAGATTTTGTTCCGTGTCAAGATAGAGGCATAGAGGCAGTTATTATTAGGAAAAAACTGGAAATGGGGGCCTTCAGGGTTAATTCTGAAAAACTGGAGTGTGGACTTTGATGTGAATAGGGAGCCGCATAATGTGCAGAAAATATGGGCTATTCTTCCAGGACTACCCATGATGTTATGGAAAAAAGAGATAATGGAGGAAACAAGAGACAAAATTGGTAAATTCGTAGCTCTGGAAGAAAGGTGGGAGCAGAAGGTGGACAGGAGGTGTGCCAAAATTATTATCGAAGTAGATCTTTGTGATGGGTTGTATGAAGAAATTCATCTAGAACTTCACGGGAGTCGGTGGCGACAGAGGCTGGACTATTGGAAAATTCCCTTTCTATGCTTCTCTTGTAGACAGGTTGGGCATTTAGAAAAGGACTGCACAAACCCGGAGTGAAGGCCACAACAGTTCATGAATTGGGGAGATAAGGAATCACAGAGCAAAGAAATAAGCGATAATCTGACAAAAAGCGGTGGGAAAAGACCTATACCGACGAAAGATAGCTTATCTGTGCTCTCTGGCAAGCTGGAATTCAGTCCTGGAAACCTTACTTCTGTCAATACTTCAACCTTATTATGTAATGAACAATATCCTCCGAGGACAATTGTCCTGCAGGATGAAAGAGAGGTGGTGGCTTCTATTACTACAACGAGCTTGAAGCAGGAAAAAACATTAGTCTTGCATGCGGGAGATAAGGTGATGACACCGGTTAAGGAGTTTAAAGACAAATACATCAACGAGGGTAGTAAAGGAAAAAAGGTGGCGTCCCTGAAAGAGTAGAGATTAACCCTGACAGAAGAGAGCTTATTTGCATCCCCCAGTAAGCTAGAAATTAGTCCTAGTAATCTCACATCTGTCATTACTACAACCTTAGTGAGGCATGAAAAGACTCCTCTAAGGACAATTGTCTCGCAGGCTCATAGAGAGGTGGTGAATCTTGTTAAGGAAATCACAACGAGTCCGATGAAGGCTATTCTCATGCATGTGGGAAGCAAGGAGATGACACTGGTTAAAGAGTGTAAGGACACCTGTAGTAGCGAGGGTAGTAAAGGTAAAAAGGTGGCATCCCCTAAAGATCCCCCTTTGCGGATTAAGCATAAAATATACAACACACAGTTAAAGGTGGTGGCTGATAGAGACCAAGTGTTGTCCAGAGGTTTAGCATTAGACAAGGTGGCCAAGGTCACCTTGGGAAGGAGATCTCATATTGCACTAGCCAAATCACAAGTTGAGGTGGATGTGAGGAATGGCAAATAGGTAACGATTGGTAGGGCCCTTAGAGAAGGAAAGGCCTAGAACAAGGTCACCTGATGTTGATCTTATCTTTCAACGCAAGGGGGTTGGGGAGATCCCCCAAATTAAAATATCTCAAAAGAGTGATCGATAATCTAAAACCTGCGATCATTTTATTCAGGAAACAATGATGGAGGGAGAAAAAGATAAGGAAGTTTTGGAGACGTGGCTGAAGCGTTGGAGCTTTGGACAGATCAGCTCCGAAGGAAATTCTGGGGGTCTGATAATCGCCTGGAATCAGGAGTATGAGGAAGTGCAAGTGGTGAAACATAACACGATGTTGAAACGGTTCTCAAGGAGAAAGCACTGGGGAAATATTATGCTCTGTATAATGTACACAGACCTTACCAAGATCGGAAAGGGTTCTAGGAAACATTCTTCTCCTCAGGATTGCTGGAGCCATTGAACATGATACTCGGTGGGGAACTGAATCTAACCCTAACTAAAAAATAAAATTGGGGAACCCTAGCTTGTCATGATGGACTAAGTTCCTTTTTCACGGAACTCTTTGAATCCAAGGAGTTGATGGACATTCAACCGCTAAAGCTAACTCCGACATGGAGGAACAACAGAAACGGGAACCAGGGCATCTCTAAAAGGTTAGATAGATTTTTTCTTTCAGAAAATTTACTTTCAGGGTCTATGATTATTAGAACTTGGGTCGAAGTAGGAGGTATGTCAAACCATCTACCATTTCTTCTACAAATTCAAAACCCAGAAACGAAACCGACGACCCCGTTCAAATTCAACCCTGCATGGTTATTGGAGGAAGACTACCAAAAGTTGATAGGAGATACATGGAGCAAGCTTGAGGTAAACCCTAATATCACCTTCATGAAACAACTTTCGAACAATTTAATAAAAGTTAAGAAGGTGTCAAAACCTTGGGCTAGGGTTTACATGACCAATCAACATAAACAACTCAAGGAAGTAGAAAACTACTTAAAAGATATTTACGAGCATAATAGCTTTGGAATTTTTATAGAGGAAGAATTAAAGGAGGTTAGGGAGAAGGAATTAAAAAGAGAACAACTGTTAGCTAGGGAGGAGGAGCTACTAAGTCTAAAAGGTAGAGCTATCTGGATAAAAGAAGGAGACAACAAAACTACATTTTTTCACAATTTCGCTAATCTTAGAAGGAATGAGAACACGATTTCGACAATAAAGGACACAGATGGGGTAATGGTTAGCTCCTTCAAAGAAAAAGCGGAGGCGAGAGAGAGGTTTTTCACAAATCTATTCAAGGAATCAGAAGGATGTAATATCCAAGAAATCCTTCAGGTCATTAATTTGTTTTCAAGATTGATAAATGAAGAAATGAACAATTTACTGAAGGAAGAAGTCACAGAGGACTGAGTTGGAGAAAATTGTGTACTCCTTTCAGAAAGGTGAGAGCCCTGGTCCGGATGGGCTTACCATTGAATTTTTTCAAGGTTTTTTTGACCTAGTGAAAGAAGATTTACTGAAGGATGTGCAAGAGTCACAAAGGGTGAGGAAGGTATTGGGAGCCTTGAATTCCACATTCTTGGCTCTCATCCCGAAGAAACAAAACCCTTCCTCCTTTGAAGAATTCAGTCCAATCTCATGCTGCAATGTGGTCTATAAAATAATCACAAAGATTATAGCCCAAAGGATGAAGCCAATTCTGAGCGATATTATAACAAAGGAGTATTTCGGATTCCTGTTTAATCGTCAAATACATGATGCGGTGTCCTTTGCACATGAAGCAATTCATACCATAAAGCGGTCTAAAAGCTCAGCATTTACCTTAAAACTAGATCTCTCCAAATCCTATGATAGGGTAAGCTAGACTTTTCTAAGGCTAGTAATGATTCAAATTGGGATGGATTTGGAGATAGTGAACTGGATAATGGGATGCGGTCAATCAGCTTCCTTTGCAGTATTGATAAATGGATCACCCTCAAATTTTTTCTAGGCTACAAGAGGACTCAGACAAGGGTGCCCTCTTTCCCCCTTCCTTTTTCTATTGATAGCAGATGCCCTAAGCATAATTATAAAGCAAGCAAAAAGGGAAGGATTTTATAAAGGAATAATGGTAACCAATTCAGAAGAACTATCTCACATCATGTTTGTGGATGATGTGGTAATGATGGGAGAGGGCACATGGGGAAACCTGAAGGAAGTAGAGAAGATTTTGGACTTATACAAGAAAGCGACAATAATCCATGTTAATGTGGAAAAGTCCATTCTCTATGAAAATGGCTTTCCAGAGGAGGTAAGAGATAGGATTAGGGCCGAATTTCCTTACATTATAAAACCAATGGATGAAGGGTTCAAATACCTTGGGTTTGTTCTCAAGCCTAATGCTTACTCCTTTAAAGACTGGATGTGGCTATACAAGAAAATTGAAGGGAGAATTGGGTGTTGGACTTACAAGTTCTTATCTAGGGGAGGAAGGCGGTTTTGCTTAAGGCATTCCTCCAGAGCATCCCGGTTTATTGGGCCACAATTGCTTATATCTCGAAGGGAATTTTACAGAAATCAAGGAAAAAATTCTTCTCATTCTTATGGTCTAACAATAGACATACAGAAGGAATTCCTATAGCTAAATGGCAATTGCTAGCCAATCCAAAATATTTAGGGGGGTGGGGCATTAAGAATCCCTTTCTTTTCTGTCAATCTTTGGCAACCAAAACATTATGGTGCCTAATCAAGAATCCTGACTCCTTATGGGAAAAGGTGTTAATATCCAAATATTGTCCAAATGGATCCATTCAAGAGTGGATATGAAAACCAGAGAAATCCTTCAAGAATGGGTCTATAGGATGGAAATCAATGGTTTTAGCCTTCCCTCAAGTAGGGATTTGGTTGGCATGGTTGGTTGGAAATGAAAGAGAAGTAAGGGTAGGAGAAGATCCGTGGTCAGGAGCAGGGGAGAGATTTAAACTTTCAGAAGGCCTAGTCTTAAAACTAAGAAGCTTAGGGATATTCACCCTAAACCAAGCTTGCTCTCTATCATTACAGAGGGAAACTCTTTGGAAGAATTCAGAGGACTTAGGTCTAGAGGAAGGAATGGGAGGAATATGTTTCATTGCTCAAATCTAGTTTTATTCATTTAGAGGAGGAGAAAGATGACAAATTGGTCTGGACCAAAAATCCCGTTAATGGGGATTTCACAACCAAATTAGGATACAAGATTTGGGCATGGGAGTGGCATCAGGGAGAGAAGGTGGATTGGTGGAAGCAATTATGGAAATATGAAGGCCATTAAAGGCCAAATTAACCTTGTTGTTGACTCTCAACAACAAACTTTTAACTTGGGATAACTTGCAGAAAAGAGGATGGATTGGTCCAAATCGATGTGCACTTTGTCATTCAGATGAGGAAAATGTCTCTCATTTGTTTAATTTCTATTCTTATGCAGAATCTGTGTGGAAGACAACATGCAAGGTACATCAGGGATCTCTCTTGAACACAAAGCTAAAGCACGATGGAAAGAAAGATCGGTATGTCTTTACAGTGCTTTCCCATCTCTTTTCTCTTATGGAATTTGGTGGGCTAGAAACAATGTCATTTTCAATCACAAACTGATTCCTCCTGAAGTAACATCAACTCTTGTGATACAGTGGGCCAGGGAACATAGATCCCAAGAAAAAGAGCCAAAAATCAGAGTTCTGGTACCTCCAGAGATAAACAAAAATATTCCTTGAGCCTTCTTCAATGGTGCAAATCAAGGGGACCCTCCACTGGGAGGATCGGGAGGAGTGCTTTACCTCTCAGACAATCATAAGATCCAAGCAAGGTTTGCTCCAGGACATTGTACCAACAACAATTCAGAACTTGCTGCACTGCACTTGGTTCTGAATATGGCCATAATCAACAATATATCTCAACTGCAAGTGTTCAGAGATTCCAAAATGGTGGTTGATTAGGTGAATAGGAAGATTCAAATTAATGCCAAACATTTACAACAACCACTGAACGCTATTAGAAGGCTGTTGGAATTCTTCATAGGTTTCATAATATCTCACATTTACAGAGAGCTGAATATGGAAGCCGATGGGCTATCCAAACTAGCTCTGCTATTGCATCCAGGAAAACTGGAGACAGAGGAAATTTTAGGAATTTGAACTCAACTACTGAGAACACAGGAACAACACTAAACATATGAGACTCAATATATTTTTTGTCAAGTTTTGGAAGTCATATCCTGGACATAGAACTTGTATTCTTGGATAATCCACAAGAAAACTTACTAGAATTCTGTGATGTAAGGATTTTGGTTCTTCTGTAATGAAAGTTTGTTTGGAACAATTTATAGTCATTCTTTATTTAGAATGACAGATATTTTCCTATTGAAATATATATATATATATTCAATGAAGTATCTCTCTTTATTTTATTTATGTGGATGCATTGTATATATACCACCTAAATAAAATAAAGAGAAAGCTATTTTATATACTACATAAATAAAACAAAAAAAGAGCTACTTCATTGAATATATGTATATATGAAGTATAGCTTTCTCTATAGTACATAAATAAAACAAAAAAAGAGCTGCTCCATTGAATATATACATATATCTATACATGAAGTAGCTGGAAGTGGCATTAAAATTCCCTGTTATGTTTAATGCCGAGGCAGGTATAAAACTTTTTGAGCTGGTGACTGTGGATGAAATTCTTAAGACCTTGAAGAAATTTGATCGTTCGAAAAGTCCGGGTCCCGATGGGTGGACTATGGAGTTCTTTCTACATTTCTTTGACATTATTGGCCCGGATTTAACTGCCATGGTGGAAGAGTCCAGAATCCAGGGTCGGGTTTGCAGCTCTTTAAATGCTACCTTTATTGCATTAATTCCCAAGACGGACAAGCCACTTTCTTTTGCAGAATTTCGGCCTATTTCTCTATGTAATCTGGCGTATAAAATCATTTCAAAAATCATTGCTGACAGAATTAAAGGTGGACTTTCACATGGGATTTCTGTTGAGCAGTTTGGTTTTCTGGAAAATCGTCAGATTACTGATGCGGTGGGGGTAGCACAAGAAGTGATACATAGTATTAAATGTCGGGGGAAAAAAGCCTTGGTACTAAATTTAGATCTTATTAAAGCCTACGACAGAGTAGATTGGCGTTTCTTGAGATTTGTCTTGTTGTAGGTTGGTATTCCTTTAAATACCATGAATTGGATTATGGGTTGTGTTTCTTCGGCTACTTACTCTGTTCTGGTTAATGGAAAGCCCACTTCTTTTTTCTCGGCCTCTAGGGGATTGAGGCAGGGATGCCCCCTCTCTCCTTTGCTTTTCCTGCTCGTTATCGAAGGTCTGAGTAGGATCCTTAAGAAGCTGGCAGAAAAAGGCGACATTATGGGTTTTAAGATGGCGGTGGATGTTATCATCACACATTTGCTGTTTGTGGATGACATTTTGATCTTTGGCGGTGGATCTTTGCAGGAGTGGCATATTATAAAATAAGCATTAGATTTATTTTGTGAAGCATCTGGGATGAGCATTAGTCATCAAAAGTCTTTGTTTAGTGAATCAGGATTGACTCTTAATGAGATTTCTGATATCAGGCACCTTTTCCCTATTGAATTTACTCCTCTGGAGCCGGGCTTCATATATTTGGGCTTTTATCTAAAACATTCTGCTTATAAGATTTTAGACTGGCAATGGCTGCTAAAGAAGGTTGAAGCGCGTATAGGCAGGTGGGGACATTTGTTCCTCTCTATAGGGGGCAGATTTGTTCTGACAAAAGCGGTATTGGAAAGTCTCCCTGTGTACTGGCTTGCACTTACTTGGATCCCTCGTACCATTATTAATCTCATTAAAAGCAGAATGGCCCGTTTTATTTGGTCGGGCTGTAAGGAAAGAAGAGCCATCAGCCTTGTAAAGTGGACGCATTTGACTAAGCCGAAGCATCTGGGTGGGTGGTGTTTGAAAGACCTTAACACCTTTGGTATTGCTTTGAAAGCAAAAAATCTTTGGAGGTGTCTATTCACCAGCAGCTTATGGAATCGGGTTATATTAGTGAAGTATTTAAAGGGCTGGGCGGTCGGTGACTGGTTACGTTTGACCTCTTATAATGTTGAAAGGACCTCTGTTGTTTGGAGAGCTCTTCTCAAATCTATTCCTCTGT
Source organism: Pseudotsuga menziesii (assembly GCA_001517045.1). Classification (NCBI taxonomy): domain Eukaryota; kingdom Viridiplantae; phylum Streptophyta; class Pinopsida; order Pinales; family Pinaceae; genus Pseudotsuga; species Pseudotsuga menziesii. The sequence goes on along the minus strand of LPNX010250171.1, from coordinate 178,205 downwards.
TAAAGTCCTGGTTGGCCTGGAAACCAGGAAACGGGTGGAATATCAGAGTCGGCAAGGATTCTATTATTGGCTTGGACAAAGGGTGGAGACTTTCAGATGATTTATTGACACATTTGATGAACAGGAACATCTTTTTTCTGGCCGAGGCGGCTAAGCAAAATGTTGCTAACTCATGGACTGTTTGGTACACATCGGTGGAGTTGGGTTTTACGGATGCTTTGGGTATTGAATGGGACAATTATATTAGTTTGCTCAGAAATATCGGCATTTTTTTAAACTCTGCTAAAGATTGCCTTTTTTGGAGCAAAAATACTAAAGATGGCTCCATTACAGCGGCAAAAGCATACGATGTTGCGTGCAATCAGGACTTCACTGGACTTGTTCCTAACTGGTTCGTTCAGGCCTGGAAGTGGAACCTGTCTCTTAAAGTTTTACTGTTCTGCTGGCTTTTGATTGCTAATAAAGTACTCATGTGGGACTCTCTGATGCGGAGAGGCTTCTACGGGCCAAGTGTCTGTCTTTTATGCTTTTCTGATCCGGAGACAGCGACACACCTGATGATAAATTGTCCATTTACTAAACAGGTTTGGGATTTTGTATATAGCTCTTTAAATCTTGACGTGACTTGGCACGGGGATTCTGTCAAAGAAGCGTTTACATTGTGGTCCTCTGAGGCAAAATATTGGCATATTATTCCCTTTTTTGTTTGCAGGTCTCTTTGGTTAACTCAAAATGATTTTATTTTTGAAGGGAAGACCTTTACTCCTTTGCAGGTATTCAACAAGGCTCGATGTTTCTGGATAGAAAGACAGGCCAGTAAGAAAGTAAACAAAGCTCGTATTTTACAGGAGCCTCTTTTAGATTAGAATGTGGCGGTTGGATTCTTTGACGGTGCGTCACAAGATGGGGGAAGAAGATGTGGGGATGGCTCTCTTCTTATTTCGCCTGAGCTGGGGAAGTTTAGTATCATTTGGAATTGCGGGGTTGGCACAAATTCCACGGCAGAACTTCTTGCTTTATGGAGCCTTCTTTCTTTTGCTTCAAACCTGGGAATCTCTTCACTACAGATTGTTGGGGACTCTAAGCTTATTGTGGACTAGTACAAGGGTCGAGCAGACTTTCGATCATTATCTTTTATGCATTGGATGGAGCATATCTTATAGTTAAAGTCAACCTTCTCATTGACTACAATTTAGCATGTCTTTAGAGAGGTTAATACTACTGCTGATAGATTATCCAAGCTAGCTCTGGAAGCCCCAGTTGGTCAAAATCTGGTGGCCCCGGGTGAAGGAAGGACTCTAGATTCTTTTCAACTTTTTGGTATATATTGACTTATTACATAGGAAGAGTGCTTAATGTTGCTATGCATTAGGGCTCTTGCTTTATTAACTGTCTCCTTTTGTAAGGTAACTAATTAGATTTGAGTCATTTTCCTATTATGTGGGTAACAGTTAGTCGAGTTATTTATCAACTTTTGGATAAGTATGACGAATTAAGGGACAGTGAACATAGAATGTATGTTTTGAAGTAAAAGGAAGACATATGTAATGGATGTATATGGGGATCAACAGAAAAACGTAGTCCAAACTTGTGATACCTTTTATTATATATATTAATATATATAAGACTTTTTCTTTTTGAAAAAAGAAGTAGTTGTCTCTTTGTTTTATTTACGTGGGTGCATTTTTATATTCAAAAAACATTCCACGGCTTTGATGGACGGGGAAGGTCGCGAGAATATTGAATGGTTCAGCGTCTAATTTTTATTATTATATATCCAATTTAAGGTGTAAGTTAAAAAGGAATAAAGTTGGATATACGTTTTTATATATATATATAATTTGAGATAATAAAAAATGGATCTTAAATTAAATTTATATTATTAAAAATAAAATTAATTTAATTTTCAAGTTATGATTAAATTAGATATTAATTGATGTATGTGATTCCTTAAATTTATATTGTATAAAGCAAGAGTTACATGTAACTTAGGATGAGATTCCTTAAATGTATATTATACCAGCGTAGATCCAAATCCTAGGCTCTATCAAGCGCCGAGATGGATCAAATCTCTGGGGGTGCAAACCTCTTCTTAGGTATCCATTGATTTGATTCAAACCAAAAGACACATCTTTTTACTTAAGGTCCACATATAATATTTTTATTATTAATATTTAATATTATTTATGGTCGACATATAATATTTTTTATTATTTTTTATTTTGTTAGGAACGAACATTGCATCATTTCCCTACACATGGTTTTAAAACCATATGCAAGGCCCTCCTACAACCATGGGTTGTTTATGAAGCCTTGCACATAGTCTTAAAACCATTTGCAAGGCCCTCCTAAACCATGTACAATAAAACCATGGGTTGTTTGGGAGGCTTTGCACATGGTTTAAAAACCATGTGCAAAGCCTCCTAAACCATGTACAATAAAACCATGGGTTGTTTAGAATGTCTTGCACATTTGTGTTTTTTTCTTGACCCACATTTTTTTTACCGATAATTAAATTTTTACTTTTTTATTGTTTTGTTAGGTAGGAATATTATAACATCTCCCCCATATTAGATTGTTTTATTTTGGCCTATTAGAAAATTTATTTCCCATAATATTCACTATCACTATTATCTTTTGCCGACATGTTATAAATGTTACATCACGTTACAAGATCTCTCCCATAATATTCATTATCACTATTATTTTTTCCCGACATTAGTAACGTTACATCACGTTACAAGATCTCCCCCATACTGGGCTATAGAACGCCTCTCGGCGCAATAAAATAAGAGTTACATGTGATTTAGTTCTTGTTTTTTAATTAAAAAAACAAATAAATTATTATAAATTAATTTAAAAATAAAGATAAAATATAAGTAAATTTTTATATAAATAAGTAAAAGTTATTATATCATATAAAGTGTTTTATACCTATATTAATTTTTTTTAATAGATTGCTCTTTTATTCTAACTTCCAATCAAGGACCATTTATAGGCCTTCATGGAAGTGGATCTCCACCCCTATGGCGTCCAAGCTACTACTGGATATCGTTAGACCACACTCACATGCCTTGTCCATACCAATATGTATAAAATGTTAATATTTAAAAATCTTAACATTTTGAAATTACATATTAAAAATCTTAAAAATTACATATTAAAAATCTTAACATTTTGAAATTACATATTTAAAAATCTTAACATTTTGAAATTACATATTAAAAATCTTAAAAATTACATATTAAAAATCTTAAAAATTAAAAAATTGTAAACTTTTGAAAATAATAGTATATGAATAATATAAAGTAAACATCTTAAATATAGTTATTAAAAAAACAACATAAATAAATAGATGTGAGTTTGTTGAATTGTTTGTATTATTTTGACATAAATATTTAATATTATTAATATATAAGCCATTTTTAAAATACTAAATTATTTTAAAAATATCAAATCAATCAATATAATTTCTCATAATAAAAAATTTTAATTTTAGGTTCAAATTATAAATAAAAATCAATTAAATTATAATTGCAAATATTAATAAAATATTTCTTTAAATAATAACACATCTAAAACTCATATTATTTTTTTTTAAAGAAAAAAAGATTGAACAATTAATTTAAAAACTATTAAACTATAATTATGTTTATCAATACTTTTATTGTTTAAAAGTTCACTTAAAAACTATACTAAACTAAAATGAAAAATGGAAAACAAGTTAATTTTTCACATTTTAAAAAGAACATAAAATATAAAATTACATATTTTGCTTTTAAAAATTAGTTTAAAGATTGCATAAGAAAATATTTAAAAGTTACATATTTTACTTTTAGTTTAAAAATTGCATAAGAAAATATTTAGAATATTAATAGTACTATTTCAAAATAAACATATGGATTTAAGTTATACACATTTTTGAAATATATATATATATATATATATATATATGGGGCATAGCTCGAGTGGTTGGGAGATTTGGTTGTTGCACTTTTCCACCTAGGTTCGAATCTCGCCGGGGACATTTGCTCCTTGGGAGCCCTTGCTTGTAATGAAATATTAGGCTGGTGAGCCGTTGATTGTGAACCCTCTTGACCATACAACACTATACAATAAATATTTTATGAACTTTCTAAATTTTTCATAATGTATGCAAATTTTATTTTATTTTCTTATTTTTAACTAATGTAGTCAATGATTAAAATTGTATTTTCAAGGCCTATAGACCAATGAGAGATTAAAACATATGCAAACAAATTGAATAATTAAAAACAAATTAATATTATTTTTCTTAAACTTTAGAGATACTTTTGTTTTCTTAACCAAACTAATAGGGTGAAGTGAAACATATAATCTCTACATATGGCAAATACTAATAATAATTATATAATACATATCTTGAGGAAATATGTCATGTGTTTCTCCTTATTTCAAAGATGGTACGGAGGGTAAACTAGATTCTTCACAGTTAACGCTAATACAACAATATACTCATAAGAGTTCAACATGTTAGTTGGTGAAATTGATCTTGGGTGGAGAGAGTAATTCCTCCCAACAACCTAAGATGTGCATAAGATACACCCATTAACATTAATCCCTTAAATTCATATTATATAAAAAATAATAATCTGTTTTTCAGGTCATGATGAAGTTAAACACCTATATTTTGTATTGTGAGGATTCATAATGTAATGAAGAGAAAATATGAGGTGTGGCTCCAAGGTTTTCTGGTTTTCTCGGTTAAGGGTTTCCAAGGTAAATCTCTGTGTTTATGTGTGAATGCTATGTTGTGATCTCTATTTTGCTTAAAAGAATCTGTATGCTTTGCTTCTCTGCACAGGTTTGAAACTTACATATGAGATCCCTTTGTTTGTGTGATAAGGGACTCTCTCTATTTGAACTTTTGGCTTCCTACAAGAAAACGAATGTTCTTAACCATTAGACCCACTAAAGTTTTGTTTTTTAGGTAAAAATAGCTTTAAATAAGAAAAAACATTTGTGGGACACACCTCATGCTTCTAAATACACCTAAATTAGTGAAAGAATGACGATTTCAAAGAATCATATTAGGGAGATCTATGATAACATATATATATATTTTAATATAATTTTTTATAATAATATTTAAAAATAGCTTATTTTTAAGAATATTTAAAGAAACTTTCGGATTTTTTTTGAATTGGTTGTTTAATTTATAAATTTGTTTTCTATTTCAAAATAATGTTATTGATTTCCGCAATGGCAACAATATACAAATAACATCGGCATAAAAGATGAAGGTGATATGTCACAACACATGTAAAAATGAATTATTGTGATCGTGTTTAAGACAATCTTATTTGTAAATCCTATGCTTATATCTTGTATCAAGACTCTTGCAACCACTATTAAGCCCCATTTGCACATGCGATCTATTTGTATTCTTACACATTGAATGTCAATGCTAGATTTGTTCTATACCTCTCCACCAGGGATAATTTTAGGGGCGAAATTTAGCCCATGGGCTATTTTTCCATGTTTTTCTCCCAAAAAAGATTCGCCATTTTGCATTTTTTGAGGCCTTGTTTCACCCACTTTTGATGGGGTAAGAGTTTTTCACCCTAAAAATCGCCAAAATATTATATAAACGATATAAAATCCTTGGAAATTAAAATATTTTTTGAAACATATTGCCAATATTTTATAGTGGGCGTTTTAAGAATTGGTGAGATTCGCCAACATTTATATACTTTTAAATAAATATGGTTCCTTAAAACTATCCCTGCTCTCCACATGACTTCAATAAGCTCCTTCAGGCTTTCAACCAACTTTAGTAGCCCTTGACCAAACATTCATGGGTTTCTTCAAGTTATTGGTCAACAATGCTCGAGTGCTAATGGATTGAAAAATGAGGAGGTAAGTTTCACACTCTCTCCACCGAGGTTCAAATCCCCAATGAGACAATGGCTCGCTGTGATAAGGCTAAAAGGGTAGGTGCTTCCCTTGTTTGAGACCCACATCTTTGGCGTCTTTTCAGATGTCTCATTCCTTTCTAGGTCATAAGTTTTTTGCTAGACATTGACTTATGGGTTGTTGGCACTAGCCTAGGGTTTATAGTGGTAGCGAGTTGAATTTGAACTTGGGTCCCCCTAGGTAATCCTGACCAATTACCGATTCCCTTAGATCTAATAAAACATTTATTAGTCAACATAACCATAAAGTTGATATTAACAAGCTTCAACAAGACTTGGTAAACTATAACAATCAACTTTAGCTTACTTGTTTACTCAATATTCTAAGCTACTTTCATGGGGTAAGTCAACCTATGTTCCCTCTATAGCATTCGCCACTCAAGTTGTATTCAATGTCAAAAGCTACAAACATTTTCCTTACACTTATCTATTCTTAACACATAACTCTAAAGATTGTCACTTTAAATTGTGATATCATTTAGTTTACATTCACAATTGCAAACACACAAGTTACAAGTCTTTGAAATTACAAAGTCCATGAAAATCACAACAACACCACATGTATCAAACGTTGTAACCATTGCAAGTCTATAATGAAGGCATATTAATAACTCCATATTATAGACCAGAAAAGAGCTCAAAGTCATAAATTTTAATTGTGAAACTTGAAATACAATAACACTATAATACAAAATGTAAAATTTTTTAGTCTTTCTGATATCCTTATGCATTGAGCACTGCAAAATGTACAATTTGTTGGGGGGTTTATATAGATCTTTATGCATTGAACACTTATAAAGATCTTTATTGCAACTTTAGTTGTTCATAGCAAGCTAAGAGATGGTTTTGGAATCTTTTATATGTTCAGAAACCTAGACACCTAATATTTGCATTAATTTTCATATGAGGATGGTTTCAGAAACATAGTTAAAGTTTGCATTGGTTTTCAAGTGAGGATGGTTTCTTTTCATTTTTCTTGTTCACAATGTTGAAGGACTAGTACAGGGTAAGCCATTATGGATCTATAGTAAATTGATAATCATTTTTTGGTATGCTTGAATGATGCAAAATTTGTTTGAATATCATCATTATCAAGTAATAACAACTTCTTAAAAGGTGCTAGCTCAATGGTAGAGCACCTCCCTAATTATAGGCAGGAGGTTGGTGGTTCGATTCCTCCGTTCCCTATTATAAATTTATGACTACAAAAACGACTAAATTCACATATATGACTATTAGTAGCTAATTTCTCGTATCTTATAGCACGGCTAACGTTTAGTTGTATTTAGCTTAGTCATTAATATGTTATCTTCTAGTAGTTTATTTAGTCGTATATTTGGTCATTAATTGTTGCAATCAATGACTAAATCAATGACTAACCTTGTGACTAAATCATTGACTATCGATGACTAAATCCGTGACTATCAATGACTAAATCAATGCCTAAATCAATGACTAATAAGTCAAGATATTAATGGCTAAGTGAAATACGGCTAAGTTAGTCAAGCTATAAGATAGTGGAAATTAGCTACTATTGGTCGCCGACTCAAAAATAGTCATTTATAGCCAGATTTTAGTCATTAATTTCTCATTTTGTACTAGTGGATGAGAGGATATGTTAGCTAGTATTGTTTGGAGGTGAGCATTATGACACCAAGCTAGTACTAGTGAGTGTCTTTCCGTTGAGAATAATTGTTTGATTATCTATTGTGAATATAAAGTATAATGACGTCATAACTTGATTGGTTAATTATTAAAGATTGATGATGCTAAAATAATTATGTTGGATGTATGCTGATATGGTTATATCTATGTGATCGTCATGTATTGTATGTATTATTTTTCTGTCTACACAAATGATTATTATTTTGTTAGTTAGTATATATGCATAGATCACATGATGTTTTCTTATAGTACATATATGATCTATGCATACGCTGGCCACACATGCAAACGTTGTACATGTACACTAGTATGGATGTGATAAATTACTGCAATGTTTTTCTAGATAAAATTCAATTGTGCATTAATCAAGTTTGAATGATAATTGTTTAATCATGTTTATATAAATAACTGATCAATTGATAACTCCATCTCATTTGCGTCCGAGCTTTGCAATTTTTAGGTTTTGAGAGTCCATTTCTGTGTTACACTCACCTAGCGGCTGGGGTTCTTTACCCATCTACCTTCCCCTTTCTCCTCTGCGGGAGCTTTGGGTGAGTTCCTTTGTGGGCTCTATCCGGTTTGTTCTTTCATAGTTTTGCAGGTTTCCCTAGCGCGTTGACCCATTCTTGCAGCAGCGGCGACGATCTTCAGAGGCGGGGCTTTGTTTGGCCTTTGCAGTCAGCGGATATCCTTCTATGGCAGTGGCAGTTGGACTGTTTTGGCGTCCGTGTGGTGATGCGGCTGCATGCCATTCCCAATTTTTCCATTGGTTATGTGGTTACTGCATGCTCTGGGTGTGTTTCTTTGTGGTTTTTTTCCACTGGATTGTTGGTCTAGTTCAGCGACACCGTTTCTTGCGGTGGCGGCGGATCTTTGAGGCTTTGATGTGCCTTAGTCGGCGGATACTTAGTGTTTGTGGCAGTCATCAACGTCCTGGTGGTGCGACTGCGTGCCCTTCGCAGGCTCTTCTCTTGTGGTGGTTGTAGGCTCTGTCTCCTGCGGTCTCATCATTGATGCACTGGATCTGCTTGTTGAAAGGGTTTCAAGGGAAGTTTCAACTTCTTTTCTTTTTTTGGTTCTATGGATATAGTGAGCGACCTTGTTATGTGTTATACTCTGCTATGTTTTGAGAGGATACTTTGGGTATCCAAAACTATAAATGCTTTGGCATGGATGATACATATATTTTTATTTGTTTTCCTGTTGACAATGTATGGGTCATTTTTTTTTGTCTTTTATACATATGTGAATGTAATTTTGTGCTTTGATGCAATAAAATTATGAATTTTTTCGAGGAAAAAAATAAATAACCGATCAATTAGTTATGTTTAAGTGATTCATTACGAAATAATTGTTTGTTGTCAAGACATAATTGTCATAAGATAATCGTTATGTTTAGTATAATTATTTTTTATGTATACAAATAGTGTTTTTTGTTAGCATGCTCATCATTCTGTATGAATAGTCGAAAGTGCTTTGTTAGAACCGATGGATGCTGTAATTATAACAATCATAGTTGTATGTATTTATTAATATTATTATTATTAAACAAGAGTAAATTTCATCGATGTTTCGAATAAGTTATTTATTTATTTATTTGGATTGTTGTATATAGTTGAATAGAATATTATTATTGAAAGTGATTGGTTGATTTACGGCTATTATATTATATCTATTGATTATTTAAACTTTATTCGTGAATCAAAAAATCATTTATTGAATCTATGTTGATTGAATAATAAATATATAAGCATCCTCATCATTATTTAAGTCAAGTTTTATTTATTTTTTATATTATCCTAAACATTTAAAGAAGAAGCGGTGGGTAATTTTATAGTATTTAACTTATCTCATAAGTGAATAAGACAAGTCATGATTATCTTTCATTAAAATAAAACATAAGAAGTCAAATCAAAATGAAAAACTTAAATGAAGATTTAACCATTTGACTTGCTGAGAGAATGAGAATTCCTAGAACTAATATTATAATTATTTTATCCTTGGTTAGTGTGATTGTATTAATGGTTTAAAATTCCAATATAATTATTTTATCCTTGGTTAGAGTGATTGTATTAATGGTTTAGAATTCCAATAACATGGGGGGATTAGGTGGTGGAGTGAGAATGAAGTTATGGGGGGGAAATTGGTATATAGGAAGGTTTTCATGGAGAAAGGAGGGGGTTGGTTTTCTTGGGAAGAAATAGAATTAATATTTACGAGAAAAAGAGGAAGACCCAAGAGGGGGTTAACTCGAGGATTTGAGGAGGTGGGAAACTCAAAGGAATGGGGAAAATTGCACTGTTGATGGAGGGATTTTTAACTAAGGAAAGATGCTATGGGGATTATCAGAGTGTGGGATCGGGGGATAGGAAACTTGTTGGTTTTCTAGGGCCAACATGATAAGCTGGTTGTTGATAGGGTGGTTTATTGGTTTGGTTACTAAGGCTTGGTCAAAAGGAGCTACAAGAGAAGGATGCAGCAACTACGAAAATTACCTACAACCCTACACAAAACAGGTATTTTACTTGTGAAATTTTGGTTGATTATTTAGATTGAAAGTAAGCTATTTCATGATATAATTGTAGCTGTATATGTGAAATCCTTGGTTGATTGAAAATTTGACTAACTGAAATTCTAGAATATTGAATCGAAAAATAACTACAACTAAAAACAACATATTAAATAATTTTTTTTTTGGGAAATCATACTTGTATTAAAAGTTAAATTTTATTCATATGAGATGTGGTACATAGGGTTTTACTAGAACCCACTTAGTGCCCTCCTCGATGGAAAATCACTACATAATGGTATTCTTGAAGTTGTGAGTAATAATATGTTTTGTTGAATGGTAATAGTGTAAGTCAAAGGGAAGTTAACTAGAGATGAGAACCAATAAAAGATTCATGCCAATGTTTTTAAATCAAACTAAAAGTTATGTGGAGGACACAATCTTCCTCCGAATCACAAAAATACAATGTAAGTTAACAAGGATATTAATTATATCCCACATGAGTGTGGCTCATTGGCGTTTCACTTGATATGAAGTCACATGTTGTAAATTGGAGGTCAAGAGTTCAAATCACACCCGACTTTACCTGTGTCCCATGCTTGCGGGGTGTAGGTGGCACCTAAGGTTATAGTGGTAGCGGGATTGGATCCCTGGACCCCCTGTAACGCGAGTACCAGCCTAGTCTCCAATTGTCGATTCCCCTAGCAAAAAGAAACAAGGATATTAATTATTCTATGGATTAAGTATAGTAATGAACCTTGAATAGAAGAAAAAGAGAAAAAAAAACTACACGAACATTAAGTAAAGTATAAAAACACCTCCCATTTAATAAGGAGAGAGTAAATTTTAGTGGACGCCAGTATGTCTTAACAAATTAAGGTCCAGTGGAAGAAGTATAGCCCATGGTCTGCTACCTAGGAGGACACAAAAATCATGTGTTGTAATTACCCAACATACTTTATTTATTTATTTAGTTCATTATTTTGACCATAACTTCGGGACAAAGTTTCGTGAAGGGTGGGTGCATGTAACACCCCATATTTTGATTAGACATATTTACTAGTTAGACATGTAATGTTTATTTGCTTATTATCTGTTGGACTCAACTCGACTGAGAAAACTATATTTTGTGACATGATGGACTTCATGATATGTTATTTCCATGTGTTATGATTATCATTTCTTTTATTTGATGTCAGTTATATGTTTATATTTGCTTTCCATCGACAAGATGAGAAATATGTGAAGTGGTACGTGGATACCATTTTTATAATATGGTCAATTGATTTACTGAATGCCATTTACACATGTGGAAGTTAAATTGTATAAAGATGAATGATGATGATGATCGATTAATGGTCGAATGGGAAAATTTGTTATAACTATATATGATTTGAGAAATACTAACCCAAAGGGCATAGGGGCTAAGTGATACCCGGGTACTTGATATGATGTGTGGGATAGTACTTTTTATGCAGAAAACCTTATTAACCAAACTAATGATACGATGCCACATTCCATTAATCTCGATAACAACACAATATGGTTTGATATGGCATATACCCAGTATGTTGAGAGGGATGGATGCATTGCATGCCCTATGTCACTATGATACCTGGGGTTGTGGGAGGGTAGTGCTGAAACCATGGCTAAGACATGCTCCCCTAGTTGTTGTGATGACGACGGTCGGATGCCTGCTAGGAGAGGCTAGGTCCGCTAGTTAGTCGATGCTACCGCTCTCAGGTTCTATGTGGTCGGTCAGTATAACCGACCTCCACTTTGTACTAGCAGAGGAAGGAAAGGGAGGATGCAAAAGTAGGTTAGGATGGGAGGATATGTTAGCTAGTATTGTTTGGAGGTGAGTGTTATGACTCCAAGCTAGTAGTAGTGAGTGTCTTTCCCTTGAGAATAATTGATTGATTATCTATTTTGAATCTAAAGTATAATGACGTTATAACTTGATTGGTTAATTATTAAAGATTGATGATGCTAAAATAATTATGTTGGATGTATGATGATATGGTTATATCTATGTGATCGTCATGTAGTGTATGTAATGATTCTTCGGTCTGCACAAATGATTAAAATTTTGTCAGTTAGTATATATGCATAGATCACATGATGTTTTCTTATAGTACATATATGATATATGCATACGCTGGCCACTCATGCAAACGTTGTACATGTACACTAGTATGGATGTGATAAATTAATGTAATGTTGTTCTAGATAAGATTCAATTGTGCATTAATCAAGTTTGAATGATAATTGTTTAATCATGTGTATATAAACAACCGATCAATTAGTTTATCTATTAGTTACGTTTAAGTGATTCTGTACGAAGTAATTGTTTGTTGTCAAGACATAATTGTCATAAGATAATTGGTATGTTTAGTATAATTATTGTTTTATGTATACAAATAGTGTTTTTTGTTAGCATGCTCATCATTTTGTATGAATAGTCAAAAGTGTTTTGTTTAGAAGTGATGGATGTTATGATTATAACAATCATAGTTGTATGTAATTATTATTATTATTAGATAAGAATAAATTTCATTTCTGTAGAAAATGAAAAACTTAAATGAAGATTTAACCATTTGACTTGTCGCGAGAACGAGAAATCCTAGAACTAATATTATAATTATTTTATCCTTGGTTAGTGTGATTGTATTAATGGTTTAGAATTTCAATATAATTATTTTATCCTTGGTTAGAGTGATTGTATTAATGGTTTAGAATTCCAATAACATTGGGAGATTAGGCTGTGGATTAAGAATGAAGTTATGGTGGGGGAGAATTGGTATATATGAAGGTTTTCATGGAGAAAGGAGGGGGTTAACTCGAGGATTTGAGGAGGTGGGAAACTCAAAGGAAAGGGGAAAACTGCACTGTTGATGGAGGGATTTTTAATTAAGGAAAGATGCTACGGGGATTATCAGAGTGTGGACTCTGGGGCTAGGAAACCTGTTGGTTTCCTCGGGCCAACACAATAAGCTTGTCGGTAGGGTGGTTTATTGGTTTGGTTATTAAGGCTTGGTCAAAAGGAGCTACAAAAGAAGGATGCTACAACTACGAAAACTACCTACAACCCTACATAAACTAGGTATTTTACTTGTGAAATTTTGGTTGATTATTTAGATTTAAAGTAAGCTATTTCATGAAATAATTGTAGTTGCATATGTGAAATCCTTGGTTGATTGAAAATTTGACTTATTGAAATTCTGGAATATTGAATCAAAAAGTAGCTACAGCTAAAAAAAAGCATATTAAACCATATTAGTTTTTTGGAAATCAAACTTGTATTAAAAGTTAAATTTACTTCATATGAGATGTGGTACATAGGATTTTACTAGAACCCTCTTTGTTCCCTTCTCGATCGAAGAGCACTAAAAATTTATTTATTTATTTTTATTTTTATTTTAACAAAATTTTTAATTACTTTAATTACACTAAATGTGTTTTTAAGGGGATGGTTCTACTCAGAATTTCATCGTCTATCGACGACCTCTGAGTAGCCGCACCTGTCCACCGCGCAATTGGCGTAATTAATTATTATTATGTAATAAATTGCACATCTAATATGCATTATTATTGTTCAATTGTAAGGTGGAAGAAAATTGATCTCTGAAAGCTATGAAAAATGTTCCATGAACCCGAGCCACATGGAGCTGTGGAAGTAGTGGGGGTTATGAAGTCGCCTTCTGTCTTCTCCGATGCCACAAATGAATTCCATGTGTAATAGATATGGAAGTGTCTGAGAAAAATATGAACCTGTCGTGGGCCAAGTGGGGTCAAATGTAATTTTCCCTCATAATTTTTTTCAAATCATGGTAGCTGACCTGGAAAGAACCAAAACAACACTTCTGCAAAAAATATAACTTTCACACATCATATATATATATATATATAAGTGTGGGGGTGATATAGATTGACATTAAACCTATTTTTACAATGTATTTTACTTTATAACCATGATGTATACGGATCAAAGTGTGAGAACTATAATTAGGGTAAGAGTTATTTGATCCTCTAGAACAGATTTCGTTTATTCATTCCTTTACCCTGTAATCATTTGGTAAAATTACTAAAAGAAGCTATAATTAAGACGTTGCTTCCACTGAATTTCAAAATAAATTCAAAGAATTATAATACAATGACGAATGTGAACATTTATGTCTTCACACATCAGGATAAGATGGCTTTAGGACTGAAGCAAACGAGGAGTTAGAAGTTCGAATCCGAGCACCAAGATGTTGTCCACGACGTTGCTATGGATGGTTACGGGAAGCGCATAGCGACCTGCTCTATAGATCAAGCTATTAAGATTTTCGGCCTAAACTCATCTGCTACCCCAACTCTTCTGGATGCATTTACTGGTCACAAAGGTCTGTCTGGCAGGTCTCTTGGGCTCACCCAAAGACTCCAACCAAAGTGGCCTCACATTATAACCAAGAATTATATTACTCTTTTTATTACTAAATTCACAGTACAATGTAGAAAACTCTTGCACTAATGGATTTTGATAGGAATTTTTTTATAGTAGAATGCATAACAACAATAAATTTATCAAATATTTGTTGTTACAGTGTTAAAAAATGGATGAAATATTTTTGAAACTGCTACCTTGTTCACCCCGACTTCAACAACAAAATAAACTACAATTGGACAATGGGGAAGCATGAGAATTCAACATGATAGAGAATGCTTATATCATTTTCCGTCTAATATTTTAAAATAAATGGAACACCTTTCTAGCTTATGAATTGTTTACCAAATGATATTATTGTCTCAAGACTTTTCCTATTTTCTCAATACTCCACCTGTTTTTTTGTGCAATGAGCACAATGGCGACAACCACTGTATGGGACTGGCAATGAGCCATGTTCTCGTCTGCTTTCAATAATTATTTTCCTCTGGTATATCATTGGACCATCTACCATTGTCAAACCCCAAGAATAAAAAAAATCATCGAAGAAACAACCATCGTCTTATACATTGTGCAATACTCTGTGCATGTTAGTAATGTTGGCAGGTTCAGGGTAACAGGTGCAAGCTCTATCTTTTAATGTTGACAGGTGCACTAATTGAAACTCCAGACAACCCATTTGTAGAGGAATAGCTTTATGTCACGGGCTTGAATTATGATGATGGGAAGGATTTCCACTTGGTGTTTGCATGGAGTAAACATCCTCCACATCGCATCACACTTTGCTAATTGTGCACTGAAGTTTGCAAAAGCTGAATCCACTTGACATTGTGATATGATAGAGACATTGTAGTTTACTGGCCCTGGAATTACTTTATAGACAAATTACAGATGCATTGGGGAGCTAAACAATTTACATATGGAAGATATGTGTTTCCAAATCATAGTAGTCACCNGTAGTTTACTGGCCCTGGAATTACTTTATAGACAAATTACAGATGCATTGGGGAGCTAAACAATTTACATATGGAAGATATGTGTTTCCAAATCATAGTAGTCCCCCTGCCACTGAACAAATGATCGTTTGTCTTAACCATGATGACATATTAATACTTATTAAAGAGATTAGGACATGATATCTCTACTATAACTTCAATGATAGATCTATTGGCAATGACTGGTTAACTTACAAATGAGTGTTTGTGTTAACCATGATGAAGTATTAATACTTATTAAAGAGAGTAGGACATGATATCTCTACCGTAACTTCTGTTAGTGATTGAGCAAAATATGAAGAAACTTGAACTTTAAAACTTTAATCCATAATAACAGTGAATATAAATCTCATCAATAATCCAAAGACATAAATCAAACCATATAACACAAGATATACCCTGGGAAAACCCTCTACTGATTCAGAGGATAAAAAACCCAGCAAACAATCTTAGAGTATGATAGATTAGTAGCAGAGAATGATTACAACACAATACCAGATTGCTTTCACAAAAAACACCAGAGAGTGGATATCGAATGGAACATCGTATCTAACTTACCAAGTGCATAGCACTTTAATAACAAGTCAAAGTAGGTTTTACAACAAAAATAGAATGGTTTCATGTAGCAACAACTTGTTTAACACTTAGAACACTGATCAACATTTAATCATGCACCCCATACTGATCTGGTGTCAAGTTGACACTCCATAATTATCTTCCACATGAATCTATGTGCCTTCCATTAATTAACTAACTCTAATTGAGTAGTTAGCCGAGTTGAACTGAATGTAACTGAACATAACTGAATGTAACCAAACTGAATGCAACTAAACTCAACTAAATGTAACCGAACTGAATGTAGTGCTACTCCATCAATGTTTATTTCCAACCATCACTTGCATAAATTAAGGAGTTGATTCCTTAATTAACTGAACTTTTTTACCATAACTGCAATTCAAATTCTCTCTCTATCTCTGTGCTTATATTAAATATCTCTGCATGGTCCATGTGTGTTTTCATTAAATAATCATCTTTATCATATCATACTCATAAGATCATTTCCAAACCTATGATCATATGTATTGCCCCGGGTCATATAGTCACACGCTAAAGTAAATCACTCTAGGGGTAGCTAATCCCTAAAGGAGAGTTCTAGCACATGTCGACCATGACTAGCCATACACCACATAGTATATCTACTTTACATAGTAAAGCACACCACCTCACAACATGAGGATATTCATAGGGATACACAAGCCTACTGTCCACCTCAATCATATGAGGATATTCGTAGGGCTACACAAGCCTACTGTATCACCACCTCAATAATATGAGGATATTTGTAGGGCTACACAATCCTATTTTCCACCTCAATCATATGAGGATATTCGTAGGACTACACAAGCCTACTGCATCACCACCTCAATCATATGGGGATATTTGTAGGAATACACAAGCCTACTGTCCACCTCAATCATATGAGGATATTCGTAGGACTACACAAGCCTACTGTCTTGATATTACTCACAAGACTTTACAACATCACCACCTCAATAATATGTAGACACTGAGAGGGGGGTGAATCAGTGTGAAGCCAATTTTAAACTTTTATTAGCTTATCACAGTTAGGCACCAAATCATCATTCCATTACTCTACCATAATCATTTCTTAAACATCTTTCACTTCATCATTAAACTTTTTCTGTCAACATCATCAAAGTGAACAATCTATGTCTTCAAGGTCTGTGCAAAACACTTGTGTAAGTCACACTGTTCTTCAGCAGTTCTTTGATTCATCTCTGCCTCAGTCATCACTGTTAATATTCTTGAATCTACTGACCTTTTTCTTTGATCATTTTCAATTGATGCGACAAGACTTTTATGTCCCTATAGCATGCATGCTCTACCTTTGTAATCAGTCCTGTAGCTGGTACTCTGCCATTCTATCTTGCTGCTTCACTTCAACTGGCACTCAAACCTGCAAGTTGTATTCAATTCATTCTTGAAACTCTATCCTGTAGCTGTCATTCTGCCACTCTCACTTAATCACAGTCCTTTAGCTATCATCACAATGATTTTCTCATCGAAAACAAGTTTTTGGTTTCATTTATAGGTTCACTCATGGCTTCATACTCTCAGGCCATCTAAAACACAAATTAGCTTAATGCTCCTAGAAGCTCCACAATGGATTTGTCTCTCCCTTAACACAAGGAGTCATGTCAGGCTATCCAACACTTCACAAATACAAAAGCACTGAGATTCCAGACACGTCCTAAGACCTCTGTAACTTAAATTCTACAAACAGATCTTCATATGACCAGAGATTTATTTCGTGGGGCCCATGCACATGAACGGATCTTCACAGCACTCAGGGTATGCTCTGACTTTCCATTGCCACACCATCAGTTTTTTAGAACCCTCGATATCAACTGCAGACTTATGTAAATGGATTCAGATTCACAAGCAAGGCCTTTGACTCAAACAACCCACACACAATCAGATGCATTCTCACTCTACTTATCATGCCACGATCCTGTAGATGATAATGAAAATCCCCAAATGTAATCTGCATCGCTTACTTGAGATCACCTGCAGTTTCAGAAGATAAACAAGCCCCAAACCTTCTCATAAACGTTGCAACCTCAATGCACTGTTTCTCAATTTCTGTAAGGAGGCTACGATTTCTCAACCATGTCTACATGGAGGCCCTGCGTGGTCAACAATGTCTGCATAGAGGCCTCTGCAATTTGCCATCTCCATAGCTACTTGAAGAAATCTATCATTTGAAGATTTGCTAACAGGCTGCCCGACTATTGAAGTCCAAGGCTTTGATTGACTTTCAGAGACTGTAACAAATATCCGTTTGAAGGTCTTCCTATGTGAAGGGTATGTTCTACTGAATGAATGCAATAGAAGACATCTGTCCTTTTCTCCAAAAAAAATCAGTCAATACCCCACGTGTTTCCCAAAATTCTCCTTTGCTGTTCTGTGGCTGCCTCCAAGAATGATGATCAGACTCTTGCTCCCACGAATTTCCAAAGACACTGCTCCTTCAGCCAGCGCGCTGCTCCCCAAAGAAAATCTCAGAGCTATCCCACGGAAATTTCCACACTTCTAAAATGAAATCGTGATGGGGTATTTATACCCATTTTTCACTATGTTTTGCTGAGCCGACCTGCCTTTTTTTAATTTATTTTATTAATAAAAAGAACTTTAAAGTTTTGAGCTGACATAAAATGATTTTATGGAGCCAACCTCCAACATAAAATAATTTTATGGAACCGACCTGTAGAATGTTTTACAACTTTGAGTAGGCAGACTTGTTCCCTTTTGTTGGGGTTCTTTCACCATTGTTCCATACTTGCATGAAGTGCCATATCTATTGTCAAAGATTGGGTTGTCATAAGGACTTCTTCAATTGTTTCTAGGAGCCACGATCATCATTTCAAGGAGTGAGTCATCATACACATTCATGTACACCAAGCCACATAAGACTATTTTCAAGATCCATCATGCCATCAGGAATGACCAAAAACTCCTCCATATGTGTGGGTTCAATACCCAAGCCACCACATGCAAGGGTGTGTTTCATCACGCCATCTAACCACAAGGGAGACCATACCTCATCATCAACCTTCTCTTAGAGCTACAAAAACTTCAAGGGCTTGAAGAACATCTTCAAGGGTTATGTTACAAAATACAAGAACATCATCATGCCATATCTTACAAATGACCCATATTGCCTTCACCATCCCTTCAAGGTTCCAAAGGCTTTAGGCAAGAGGCATCATGTGCTTCTTCAACAACCTTAGCCATGCACGGGAACCTCTATGGGCTTGATACATCAAGACATCACATGTGGGTTTGCCAGACCTTCTCCCAGGGACCCATGACATCATCATAGCATGAATGACCACAAAATGGGTCATTAATGCTTCTTCCATCCATCTAGGCTTCAGGACCATCTCCTGGGTCTTCAGCATCATCAACAGGACTTCTTCAATATCTTTAGCAAGGTGGTGGCATCAATGACATCAAGTCCATGTTGGCATCAATGACAATTTCATCAACAATCTCCCCCTTTGTCATTGATGACAACAACTCATGCTCCCCCTATGAGCATGCTCCCCGTTTGTCTGCATCTCTCCCTTTGTCTTCATGTCTCCCCCTTTGGCATCAATGGCAAAGGGTGTCCACATACCTGTCTCTGAAATCTCTGATCACTGCTGACTTCTCCCCCTATCAATATGCACGATCCTAGGACCTGTCTGTATACCTGGAGTAACCAACATTTCTTCGTTGAGTTCATCCTCCAGCCTTATGAACTCAAGGTGTGCTAAGGTCTTTGGGAGACCTTACACATGGCTTGCCATGTGGTAGCCATCCTCCCTGCTATGATCAACTTCTCCTATCTGCAACTGCTCGGTCTTCCTCATCCATACTTGCTTCTTGACATCTGTCCTTTGAGCATTTGTTCCTTCATTTGTACTGGCTTTCCTTGATGAGTTGTCTAGGTGACTTCTCAAGGATTGTTTTCGTGTATTCCAACAATCTTGAGCTTTGTGCCCAAGGCCACTGCAACTATAGCACCTCATCGTACAACAATGTGCAGCAATGTGACTGGCATTGTTGCATGACCAACATCTGACTGAGCTGTTGGAGCTTCCAACACTTCTTTGATCAACTTCATTTCTCCATGCTTGAGAGTGTCCTTGACTGTAGACATTTGTCTTCTGATCTTCAAATCTTCTTGCTGATGTGTATGGAGTACTCCTTCTTGCTTGAATTCTTTGACTGGCACATTCATGGGCTTTGTGTCCAAACCCACTGCAGGTATAGCATTGCAATGTGTGACATGTGGCAGCAACATGTCCGACTTGTTCACATGTCCAACATCTAACTGAGACATTGGGGCTTCCAGCCCTTATTCTTCCATAGAACCTACAATCCATAGCCTTATGACCAAAGTTAGAACAACAATAACAATAACCATCGAAGCCACTTTCATACCTGGGTCTTGGAGCTGTTTTTTTTATGAAGTTTCTTTGATGAACCGGCCTAACTTCTTGTTTCATATTTGAACTTCCAAAATCCTTGTTGTCATGTGCAGGTGCCTGGGGAGCAACTTTGGACGTTGATGGACCTGCCTCTGGAGTCTTCGGAGACCAAGTGTCATCTTCAAATTTTTCTTTGTTCTTCTTGTAACCAAGACCAGTTTTGTCGAGTGGAGATCTTTGGCAATCTAAGATCTTATCTAGGACAATTGAACTGTCCTGGAGTTTGACCAAGGCTTGATGCTTCTTATCTTTCTTCCTGAGACCAACTACCTCCAATTCTATTCTGGACTGTATCCTCCTTTTCTTCTAGCTGACTCTTCAAGATTTCTTCTGTCCTCTTGGCTTCCTCTAGCTGAGTCTTCAAATCATGATTGACCTCTCTAGTTTCTTCAAGCTCTTGAGCAGGCTTTTCTGATTCTTCCTTTTGACCGATCAATTCAGTCTTTAATTGTTCAACTTCAGCATCCTTGTCTTTCATTTGATCTCGCAACTCTTTGTCCTTGTCTTTAAGCTTTTGAAGCAACACTTTCATTGACATGGTCTTCTGCTGATATTCATTCAAGGAGTCCAATATTTCCTTTTTGAACTTCGTGAAATCACTTTGGTTCAGATTTACTGTGTTTAGGAACCAATTGGCTCTCAGATCAATATTTAACAATGTGAGATGTATCTGATGTGCAGTCTTTGGTAGCCTTTCATCATATTCTGCAAGAACCATCTCAATTTCATCACACAAGATATCATTATAATCACAAGAGTCCATACCTTTACTAGAGTCCTCTTCTTGTTTGTCTTCTTCTTGATTGAGCTCTTCTGGGGGCTTGTCTTCTGATTTCTGATCTGTCTTTTCAGGTTCTGGTCTTGCCTTCTGATACTCACTCTCCAGCTTGAACCATATGTCTTTTGCCGAAGTGTACTCTCCTACACTTTCCTTCACTGACCTGGGAAGTCCATCCATGAGGAACTTCAAGGTTGTAGTGTTGTCCTTCTTCGCTTTCTTCTGTGCAGCTGATTTTCCTTTCTTGTTTGATGGAGCGGGTGGATTGATGACAATTTCCCAAACACCAAACTTCTTCAGATAAGCCTTCATTTTGCTCCTCCAACTGAAATAATCTGCAATTTCCAGTACAGGCACATCATTGCTTGATGACTCTTTCTTTTCCTCCATTGTGTCTAAGGATCTCCTTCAAGCTTGCTAGGCTCGTGACGAAGGCTGGCTCTGATACCAATTGTAGACACTGAGAGGGGGGTGAATCAGTGTGAAGCCAATTTTAAACTTTTATTAGCTTATCATAGTTAGCCACCAAATCATCATTCCATTACTCTACCATAATCATTTCTTAAGCATCTTTCACTTTATCATTAAACTTTTTCTGTCAATATCATCAAAGTGCATAATCTATGTCTTCAAGGTTTGTGCAAAACACCTGTGTAAGTCACACTGTTCTTCAGCAGTTCTTTGATTCATCTCTGCCTCAGTCATCACTGTTAATATTCTTGAATCTACTGACCTTTTTCTTTGATCATTTTCAATTGATGCGACAAGACTTTTATGTCCCTATAGCATGCATGCTCTACCTTTGTAATCAGTCCTGTAGCTGGTACTCTGCCATTCTGTCTTGCTGCTTCACTTCAACTGGCACTCAAACCTGCAAGTTCTATTCAATTCATTCTTGAAACTCTATCCTGTAGCTGTCATTCTGCCACTCTCACTTAATCACAGTCATGTAGCTATCATCACAATGATTTTCTCATCGAAAACAAGTTTTTGGTTTCATTTATAGGTTCACTCATGGCTTCATACTCCCAGGCCATCTAAAACACAAATTAGCTTAATGCTACTAGAAGCTCCACAATGGATTTGTCTCTCCCTTAACACAAGGAGTCATGTCAGGCTATCCAACACTTCACAAATATAGAAGCATTGAGATTCCAGACACCTACGACCTCTGTAACTTAAATTCTACAAACAAATCTTCATATGACCAGAGATTTATTTCGTGGGGCCCATGCACATGAACAGATCTTCACAACACTCAGGGTATGCTCTGACTTTCCATTGCTACACCATCAGTCTTTTAGAACCCTTGATATCAACTGCAGACTTATGTAAATGGCTTCAGATTCACAAGCAAGACCTTTGACTCAAACAACCCACGCACAATCAGATGCATTCTCACTCTACTTATCATGCCATGATCCTGTAGATGATAATGAAAATCCCCAAATGTAATCTGCATCGCTTACTTGAGATCACCTGCAATTTCAGAAGATAGACAAGCCCCAAACCTTCTCATAAACGTTGCAACCTCAATGCACTGTTTCTCAATTTCTGTAAGGAGGATACGATTTCTCAACCATGTCTACATGGAGGCCCTGCATGGTCAACAATGTCTGCATAGAGGCCTCTGCAATTTGCCATCTCCATAGCTACTTGAAGAAATCTATCATTTGAAGATTTGCTAACAGGCTACCTGATTGTTGAAGTCCAAGGCTTTGATTGACTTTCAGAGACTGTAACAAATATCCGTTTGAAGGTCTTCCTGTGTGAAGGGTATGTTCTACTGAATGAATGCAATAGAAGACAACTGTCCTTTTCTCCAAAAAAAATCAGTCAATACCCCACGTGTTTCCCAAAATTCTCCTTTTCTGTTCTGCGACTGCCTCCAAGAATGATGATCAGACTCCTGCTCCCACGAATTTCCAAAGACACTGCTCCTTCAGCCAGCGAGCTGCTCCCCAAAGAAAATCTTAGAGCTATCCCACGAAAATTTCCACACTTCTAAAATGAAATCGTGATGGGGTATTTATACCCATTTTTCACTATGTTTTGCTGAGCCGACCTGCCTTTTTTTAATTTATTTTATTAATAAAAAGAACTTTAAAGTTTTGAGCTGACATAAAATGATTTTATGGAGCCGACCTCCAACATAAAATAATTTTATGGAGCCGACCTATTTTATGGAGCCGACCTGTAGAATGTTTTACAACTTTGAGTAGGCAGACTTGTTCCCTTTTGTTGGGGTTCTTTCACCATTGTTCCATACTTGCATGAAGTGCCATATCTATTGTCAAAGATTGGGTTGTCATAAGGACTTCTTCAATTGTTTCTAGGAGCCACAATCATCATTTCAAGGAGTGAGTCATCATACACATTCATGTACACCAAGCCACAGAAGACTATTTTCAAGATTCATCATGCCATCAGGAATGACCAAAAACTCCTCCATATGTGTGGGTTCAAGACCCAAGCCACCACATGAAAGGGTGTGTTCCATCACGCCATCTAACCACAAGGGATACCATACCTCATCATCAACATTCTCTTAGAGCTACAAAAACTTCAAGGGTTATGTTACAAAATACAAGAGCATCATCATGCCATATCATACAAATGACCCATATTGCCTTCACCATCCCTTCAAGGTTCCAAAGGCTTTAGGCAAGAGGCATCATGTGCTTCTTCAACAACCTTAGCCATGCACGGGGACCTCTATGGGCTTGATACATCAAGACATCACATGTGGGTTTGCCAGACCTTCTCCCGGGGACCCATGACATCATCATAGCATGAATGACCACATAATGGGTCATTAATGCTTCTTCCATCCATCTAGGCTTCAGGACCATCTCCTAGGTCTTCAGCATCATCAGCAAGACTTCTTCAATATCTTCAGCAAGGTGGTGGCATCAATGACATCAAGTCCATGTTGGCATCAATGACAATTTCATCAACATCATATGAGGATATTCGTAGGACTACACAAGTCTATTGTCTTTCTATTACTTACAAGACTGGAAAATGACTCCTGATGCTGTAATTTCAACACTCCCTCTCAGCAAGGGAGACATTCTCTGCCATACCAGGCTTATCTTGGAAGTGTTTAAACTTCGTCACAAATAGAGGCTTGTCACAAATTTGCAATCTGCTCATCGGTACCTATGTACCGGAACTCATGACTTCAATGAAGTAAAACGTCATCTCGAATGTGGTTTATCATAAAACACATATAGGGTTTTTGAGAAAGCTTGACTATTAACACCTAATGACTGTAGGCTCAAGTCTTTCACCCTAGTAGGTAGCCTCCCAAGCTACCCTACTCCTCAGTATCTGGTACTATCCACAAAACACATTTGCCTTTGTAGTACTCTCATACATACATATTTCTTCTATAGTACTAGCTGCAATACACTTAGCTTTTGTAGTACTAGCCTCAAATTATATCGCTTATCTCAGGCTAAAACAATAGCTGGATAACACAATCAAATAACAGGTCTACCATGTATCAAATACAATAAAGAGCCTATTCTAATGTACCTCAAAGGTACTCAAACATATGCTTAGTAGTAAGCATAAAACACAACATGTCTGCTCAAAGACCAACCAACTACTTACACAAAGTAGCATAGTTTGGATCCAATCCAGAATAAAGTTTCTCTAAACTAGAAACCATGGTTTTTTTAAATCCACTACATACAACATTATACAACAAATGTGTAATAACATGTAGAAAGAAAGACTTATCTTTCCTTTCACTCTTCAACATTTGTTGACTTCTTGAATCTTCTGTTATCTGGAGAAGTTCTTTGTGAGCTTGCCATTCTCTATGATGTTCTTCAAGTCATGATCACTTTCTCAGTGATCCTTCTCTTTATATTTTCGGCACCCCAAATACCTCTCCGAGAGGTTTTAACTGTTCTCTAACACTCCAGACTATAAATAGTCTCTGATACTTTTGACCATGTCTCTTCTCATGTGGATTCTCTCCACAAGCTGTCACAGCCCTTGGCTACCTAAGTCATGTACGATGAATGACTGGTGGGGACTTCAGTCTGCTGTAGCCTATGAAGACACATCAATACTCCCTCTTCAACTGGAGGAGTTAATATGTACTATACCAAGCTTGTCCCGGACATAAGCTTAATAAGAATGCTGGCAATGCTGCTCATCTATGGATATGTACCATGTCTCAAATATAACTGACTAAAACCCTCAAAAGCTTTACTGCTTTTCAACATGCTCTATCTAGAGCAACACATGTGATCTTCCTCGATCACTATATTAGTCATGTTTCATATATCTTTAAAACTCTATTTCACTGATCAAGATATATATGAGTTCACATACACTTGTACCAAGTAGGTACCACAATACATGCTTTGTACATGTCTATGTACAAAATGCAAAGCACATAACTTATCCTGGGACCTGTGACTAACCAAATACAACTCAACTAACTTTGAGATCCTCCAAATATGAAATAAGAATTATGAAGTTTCATATTTACCTTCATATGTG
Organism: Pseudotsuga menziesii; assembly: GCA_001517045.1. NCBI lineage: Eukaryota > Viridiplantae > Streptophyta > Pinopsida > Pinales > Pinaceae > Pseudotsuga > Pseudotsuga menziesii. The sequence continues at coordinate 152,300 of LPNX010250171.1, read as the reverse complement.
TGGCCATGGATTTGTAGTCCATCATCCTAAAAATCTTCAGGCTCTTTTACTGCACATGTTTCCTTAATTGAGGAAAATATTTGTATGGTGACTACCACACCACTAATCATAAGAATCATTACAATATTCTTGAATACAGTTCTCACCTTCCTTTTGAATATGAGCATCATGCATATCTCCCTTTTACAGAAGGTACATCAACCAGTTACAATGGTTCTTCAGGAGCTAGTGAGACTAACAACTCCCTCTCACCATGTAAATGTGAGAATCATAATATGGGTCCTCCATCACAGAGACTTATGCTCATCTATATATGAAGATATTATTTGTCACATCAATCTAAATAAGAATATCTTCAAGAGTCTTCACATCTATCAGAATATGATTAAGCCATCTATTTTTTCTGCTTCCCAAGAGACATAGGAACCTCTCGAACTGTTCTCTTCCAGGCTCAGCCATCAGAATGACTCCATATTCATGTATTTATTTACTTGTAGGTAAGGGCATGTTAATTTTCCCTACAAGAAAAAATATTCTCATCGTTAGAACCATTTCATACTCTTGAATTTTATTCACATTAAATACTTTCAAGATACTGATAAAGATTTACTTAGTTATGTACAGATATTGACCAAGCGATTTATCATAACCCATTATAATCTTATGTACTGATATGAAGCCTTATATCAATCCAAAAATTCATTTTTATGAAAGAAATATACAGCCCAATGTTCATATCTCATGAGGTAAGCATGAAGCCCTCTATCTAGCCAATCATGTAGTCTTATGTTCACAGTTCATGAAACAATCATGCTACCCTAAATCTCATGTCTTATGAATTATGTTTTCAACCTTGTATCATTTCTACATAAGTCTTATATCAATCTTTATATCATCTCTCAAAATTTGGACTCATGAGATTGATAACATTCCAATAAAGATAGGAACAACAATGTATATGCTAAACACAATTCCAAGTCCAGGAATATAGATTGTAATAAAACATAATCTGATTTTATAAGAGCGTATGATAATTAAATAATCATTCATCCCAACATTCATATCTCATGAATCAATCATGCATCCCAACATTCATATCTCATGAATCAATCATGCATCTCTATATTTATGAAACAAGCATGGAACTCTATACTCATATCTTTATGAAACAATCATGCATCCTTTATATTCATAATCATGCATGCTCTATATTCATATTTTATAAAATAATAATGCATGCTCTATATTCATATTTTATGAACAATCATGCATCCTCTATATTCATATTTTATAAAATAATCACGCATGCTCTATATTGATATCTTATGAACAATCATGCATCCTCTATATGAATGTAATGAAACCATTCAAAATCATATAGATCTAAGCAACATATAATAAAAAAATTGGGTGCTTATCTTTTTATTTTTTTGCATGCTCCCTCTTGATCTCTGCTTCCTTGTAGAGATTACTGTAGTCCCTCAGTCTTGATATCTTTGCAAATTTGAGTGCATGCAGGAGGTAGCAAATCTATGCATGGAGAAACTGGATCCCATGCAACCCGAAGAGAATGTTCTTCTTTCAAATAAAAATTCTTCCAATGATCATCCTCTTCTTTGGATGATATCTCAACTCTATGAGGCTCTCATTATACACAAGATCCAATGAATAATGGTAATATCCAACTTACAACTCTTGGGGTTGTTCCATCAATTGGTCCACTTTGAGAAAACAACCATAACACGAATTCTGAGAATTTAATCTTCAAATACCTGATCATATCTCTCACATAGTTGTGTATTTTTTATATATTCTAGAGAAAAGCTAAATCAGCCAATTTCAGAAGTGGGTTTTCAACCGTTTTGTCTGATTCCTCACAAATTGATCAAAACGTCTCCACAAAATTTGTCTCCTGAAAAGTGACGGAAATAATGCATGTTGACTTGCTCTTTAATTCGTCCCACATAAAGAGTCCTCACTCACTGAGGTCAAGTAAACATCTAGATCATTATCTTCAAGAATGATTCACACTCTTGCCTACTACTATCCGAGAGGAAAATTCATCTAAAGCCAACTTGATATTTCCTAATGTGCACTATTACTGAAGTAGTATATATACATATGAATTGTTAGTTCAAGATAATACAAAATATACATAAACAAAAATGTGAAAACTATTTTGTTTTTCCTGGGAACCCTACAGGCTGGGTGACTGAAAATTCTTCCATTGGTTGAGCTATTTCTCTAGGATGATCTTGGAAACGACTGCATTGGTTCATCTGAACGAGCTTCCAAAGGTCTTCCTTGATGAAATCAATCGCTCCCATCATCTCTCTAAGGTCTCTGCCATGATCATCTAGGCGGGAGTCGTTGCAGCTGATTTGGTAGGACACATGTCGCATGTCAGAAACCATATATTTAATGTTCGAAGCCATTTCCATGTTTTCCAAAGTACCCATTGAAACACAATCTGAGAGCCTGCGGATGTGTAACTTGAGGTCATCTTGACCTTCCTTAAGGTTGGAGTCCATGAACCCGAGCCTTTGCTTGCCATTGAATTTCTTGCGAGCCGTGGAGAGACCTGACTGGTAAAAGCACTACTAAAAGATAGAGATGGAAGGGGAGGCGCAACGCTATCTGCAGCGAGAGCCACTGCACAATGCAAAATGCTATTTTCGGCTTCGACCGTGACCAGGGAGAAGATTACAACATTCCTTTCCACTTTCAATGCCAAGAGAGCAATGGAAGAGCCTGTGCAAGAGAGCTTTGTGCCTTTGACAGAAGGATTCAGATGCGAACACAGGAGGGGTGATGCATGTAGGAGAAGTCAAGAAAACCCATCAAGGAAGAGCTCACAAGTGTTGAGCGAAGGGTCCAGATGTGGAGAAGGAAGGGGAAAGGCATTCAAATGAAAACGAGAGTCCATGGCGCGTGTGAAGGAACTGGCCAACACTGAGAAGAAAACTTAAAGAATCTAGCATACTTAAAGAATCTAGAATACAAATGAAGAAAGCACCCATATTTTAAATAAAAGTGAACTAAGGATAGTGAGGAATATAGAAACAAGTTATAAAGATAAAACAAACCAATAAAGAGAAGAGAAAAGGGTAAAAGAAAAAGGGGAGAGCTAATGTAAAAAAAAAGTACAAATATAAAAAAGAATTTTTTTGGATTGGTAATAAGGCTTTTTCTCATTTAAAGTAATTTGTGTTGACATTATTTAAGTTTTTTACTTTCATGTTTATAACTTTTGTTAATTAATTTAAATTTAAATTACATAATTATTTTTAATAAAATATTTAAAAATTAATTTGAAAACTCTAATATAAATTTTTTTGTTGTAAATTAGTAGGTCCTTTTATTGCCATTGATTGTCAAAAACATACATTTACATAAAAAAACCAAGCCCTCCTATTTATGGGAAAACAGGCTTGGAAATCAAACTGGCAGTCTCCCTTGAAAGGAAACAAGACTGAACCTGAGTGATTGAGAGTTCTTGATAAGTCTCATAAATGTTTCTTCCATGAAAACATAAAAAGTCACCATTGACAATAGTAGTTTTAAAATAGAGAAAAACTAAAACAAAGACTAATTGAAAAACATGGTCAATCAAACAAGTGTTCATGAGGTTCGAGCTTCATGCTTAGTCTCTTTGAACTCAACTTGATTGTCCAAAATCATGTGCAGGAGCAGCATGATTTTTTCTTGCTGAAGAATAATTTCCCCATGCCGCTCATCCTTTTCCACTAAATTTTTTCCTAGGATAAATCTTCTGTGATCATTGCAGCTCCAGGATTCTGATACAGAGTGAGTCTGGCTTTGGAGGTTCCAAGACTGGGAACTAAATCCTTAAATTCTTTTTAATCTCCTCAGGACCCAAGAAAATTCCTTCCAACTCTGCCTCTCTCTCAACATTTTGGATGTTGGCCTGGACCGACTCAGGAATTTCCTGTTTGTAGCATTTGCTCTTTTCCACAATCAATTTTTGGAATCAGACGGGCGCACTCATAGGATTTGGCATGCCAATCCCTAGAGTGGGAGAAACATAGAGAGAGTGCTTACGGGGAGGCATGATAACAGGTAGGAGATCTATCAACGAGAGCCAAAAATAAGCACAGAAGGGGTTCGGGAGGAGATTAAAAACATAGGCAGGGGCATTCACAAAAGACCCAACTTGGCGGTGGGGAAGAGCTCCGAAATTCTTAAGGGTAGTAGGAATGTCGACTGGGATGAGGATAAGAGTCACGCTAATAAACTTAGAGGCCAAGACTAGGGGGTTTTGGATAGACCGAGCTTTCAAGGGATGAAGATGAAAGCAAAAAGCAGGAGGAAAATGTTTCTTACCCAGGTTGTCTGTAGCCTGAGTGAGACCATAATTACAAACCGCAGTGCACAGATGCAATTTCCCATCTCCGGTATCCCACCACCCTTCAACCAGCAGGAATAGGAAAGCGTTACCCACAAGCCTGAAAGTGTTGCGAGGGATAGCATTCTCATGGAGAGGGCAAGTCTCATCAAAACTCGGTGGAGTAGAATCATTAGCCAACATGCAGGAGTACTACTCGTCTCTCCACCTTATCGTCCCATTTAAAACCATCATTGTCCTGAATCCTATAGTAATTACCAAGCCCTGAGTATTTGTACTTTCCAACACCCAACACAGAAGCCGCAACAGTCGTTTGATGGATGCGCGGGAGTGCGAACACGATTCATGCAGTCTACACATGTGATATGCGTAGTTAATGGAGGTATGATGAGGGTGGTGATGTGTTAGCACCGAGGGCGAAGAGCCCTACCACGATACTCTTGGCCTCCCCCAAAACCAATCGTGTGTTCACCCGCGGTGGGGATGGGCCATCCTGGTCCCTAATTTGATGAAGCTGATACTTGAGAGGTTGAAGATCAAACTAAATCCACTACTGATCCAGGGTCTCCATTGTCGTGTCCGTGCTGAAATTTTCTAAGTGATCCGCTAGTTAGTTTCCATTTATTCTAATGTGGCTTGCTTTGGAGGACCTAGAAATGAGAGAGGGAGTCCCGAAGCTTTTCCTTCAGCCAGTCAAGACACTAATGTTTCGACAACTTTCTTATAGGGGTCCTCGTGGATAGGTTTTGCACCATGTTTATCATGATATGAGAGTCTCCTTTTACGATTAGGGATATCCATCCAAGGTGCTGAGCTATGTTGAGTCCAATGATTAACGCGAACAAATCAACAACATTGTTGGAGGAGGAGCCAATGCACTTCGCAAAAATATGTAGAATGTCTCCCTTTTCATTTTTGAAGACCCCACCTATTCCGGAAGGCCCAGGGTTTCCCTTGGAGGCCCCATCAAAGTTTAAGTTGATGAACGAAAATATGAGGGGGAGGGGGGGGGGGAATAGGTAGAGGGAATGCTAGTATTGGGGGCGGGTGAGGAGATGGAGGGTATAGGAGATGTAAAGTGAAGGTCCTGGTTCCAGAGAATAATGTGCTTCTGAGGGGAGCCCGCCATGTCTGAGGTCGACCAATATTTGAGCTACAGGGTCTCTTGGAGATTTGATTAAATGAGCGAGAGAACCCTAGTAGAAGGAGAGGTTTCATTTTTGAAAATCCTTCTATTCCTTTCTTTCCACAGGTTCCATAAAGCCAGTCTGGGAAATAAGGTACATAGCATATTAAGAAAAGGGATCATGAGTAGATGGGGGTTCCAACCACGGATGGTGTTCCTGAGTTTGTTGTGGATTCTACTAGATCGTATGAACAAGCTGGCTCCCTAGTCCTAGATCTCTGAAGCAAAGGGGCATTGATTTAGGAGATGTTCCATGTTTTCTTCTGCTAAATTGCATAATGGGTATCTAGAAGGTCCCTGAAAGCCTCTTTTGCTGAGTTGGTCCCAGCTAAGAATACGCCCATGGCTAATAAGCCAAAGGAAGGTCTTGAATTTTGACCAAAGGATAAGATTCCATATTTTGTCCCAGATCTGGACATTCTGTTCGACCAGGCCCATATTTGATAGCTGATATGCTTATTTGACTGTGAAGTATCCTTTGGGTTGATACCCCAATCTCAATTTGTCAGGGGTCATCTGGATGAGAATTTTCCTAGATTTTAAGTCATTCCAGAAATTGTTATCCTCTTAAAGAGCTTCCCTACCACTCCAATCTTCTTTTAGGATCCAAGTTTTCCACATGCCTTGGGGAGGGGGATGGATCCAATACTGAGCAATTTTTTCTGTACCTGTTTGTTGCATACTGGTTTGTAACTTAGAGTCTTTTCATGAGCTTGGAGTGGGGGGAGCTGTTGCCATGTGTCTTCCCAGAATATAGTTGTGCTCCCATCCCTGATCTCCCAAAAGCTGTAGGCACAAATGAGATCTCTTTGGGATTTCGCTGCATTCCAGACGATCAACCCATTCTCTAAGTCCTCCGATCTGATTAGATCCTCCTGTCTAGTCTCCTTCACATATTTATCCCTCCATATTATAGTCTAGGGAATATTAGGCTCAGTGATGCATCTCCACCATAGTTTGGAGCAAAGCACCCTGTCAAGAATTAGCGGATCTCTGAGGTCCAATCCTCTCTTATTTTTGTCCTGGCAGAGGGTTTTCCAAGATACTAGCGACCATTTTATGTGTATAAGGGATCCTCTCCATAAGAAGTGGCGTTGCAAGTTCTGAATGGATTTGAGGATATTCTGAGGCGCAATCATGACTGAGAAAAGGTATAAGGGCGTAGCCTGGAGGATTGATTTTAGAAAAATGAGGTGACGAGGGAATTTTAGAGCTCTGAAAGTCCATGAAGAGAGTTTTGATTCAAGCTTGACTAGAAGGTCTTTCCAGGAAGCGTTTTTCAGAGTCGAGTCATTTGGCCAGAAGGGAGCTCTTTTGAAAACCAAGAATTCTGGTTATTCTGAGCTGAGTGAATAAAGGAGTATTGAAGAAGAAAATTTGAGACTTAAGACCATTGATAGACATACCTGATTCCTCCCCGAAGGTGTTCATAATATTTTTAAAATCTTTAGCGCTCACGGATGGAGGCATGCCCCATCATCATCGTGAGAGTGCATCTTTCCTGTGTAATCCAGTTTGAGCCCACGAATCTGATTTGCATGAACCCGTGCTTTGATGAATATTCCTAGACCTTCTCCTAGGATGATAAAGAGGTAGGGAGAAAGGGGGTCCCCTTGCTGGATGTCTCTTGTAGCAGAGAAAGTGGTCAAAGGAGAGCCATTGATCAGAATAGAGAAAAAGGTAGATGAAACCAGACCTAGCACCTAGTTGGCCCATGAGTTGGAGAATCCAAAGGCCACTAGCATGGCTTTGAGGAATTTGTAGCTAATTTTATCGAAGGATTTAGACATATCGAGTTTTAAAAGAATACCAGAGGTGCGAGAGATTTTAGGAGTGTGGATTTCCTCATGAGCAGTTATAATGCCTTCCAAGATTTGTCTCCCTTCCACATATCCTGTTTGCTCAGGGGAAATGATAAGTGAAAGGATGGGTTTTAATCTCATGGCTATGATTTTGGAGATGATTTTGTAAATGACATTGCAGAGGGCTATGGGTTTGAAAATGGAGGGTTGGGATGAGTTTTCAGTCTTGGGGATGAGGGTTAGGAAGGTGGCATTAAGGGTAGGTAGGATGGTCCCCGATTTTTTAAAGCTTTCAACAAATTCGCAGACATCCAAATTGAATATTTCCAATAAATCCTAGAAGAAGTCAGAAGTAAAGCCATCCGGACTTGGGGCTTTGCCCACATTCATCTCCATGACCGCCGTTGTTACGAAGAAAACTTCCTATGTCTTGGGGTACCACAATAGACAAAGTAACTGCATAAATCAATCCCTTCCCAATATGCAAGAGAAATAAACATCTAACACTAAAGGATCTCTAAACATACCTTATTCCAGATGGTTGATGTAGATCCCCGTTAAGCTTTTCCAATCTCGCTTGTGTTGGCAATTTTCTCTCTCAACAATCAACAAACAAGACAAGCCTGCTATATAATTGTGTTAGACCTACTCTGTAATATATAATCAATAACATATAAGCATTTAAAAGCATCCATGGATTCAATATTCATTTAAATACAAATTATTGGACAGGAAAAGATATTTCTATTAATATAAATAAGAGATTACAAGAATGACAACCTCTGTCGGCACGTCTGCGAACCGGAGAAACTGAGTCCTCCACCTGGGCCTCCACCACTTCAATCCTCCATCTCTCGATGGCAATATCACAAGCAAAGGAAAGCTTGGGAAGAACACAAAGTGCTCCAAGGGACAAAGGGATGCAGACTCAAGTATAAGCTTCGGCAACAATGGACTATATTTTTCTTGCTCTTCAATTCATCTCCTTTCAATGTATCCAAAGGGTTCCTTATATAGTGCTTCAATGGGGTAATGGAAGGTTGAATCTGTGCGATATCAAGGCATATAGAAGGCCAAGAGACAAGTGACTTGGCTCCACATCAAGGAAAAATCTAAAACTATTTGGCCTTTTGCACACATCTCGATATATGCGGGTTTAAGGGTCATATCCGCGTATATACATGAGAATAGGTTTAAAAGTTGCATATGGAAAATAATTCATATTTTTAGGGATGATCTTGGAAACATCAAAGGTAAAAAAATGATCCATGGGGTCCAAAGAGTCTGCAGAGGGACATGGATGGCCATAAATGTGTGATCCACCATGTGTGGTAAAATCAGCTGTAACAGATGCCCCCTAATGTGTGAGGTCAGAGGGGTGATACGATGGACGAAATACATTATAAGTCCATCCCAGAAGTGGAGTGATGAAGAACCAGGTGGAAGAACCAGCCATCCAACAATATAATACAATAACCAAACTATGCACATGACTACAAGTACATACAACAGTCCTGGATACATAAGAGTACAATGGCCATGAATAGGCATGATACAAAATATGACATGTGTGGTCATCGCCATGTACAATATAGATAGATCATAATATCCATGATGAAGATATAAAAAGGATCGCAATCTCCATGAAAGCTGAAGATATACAATGGATCAAGATCTCCATAATGGCTGAAGATATCTAACATACACTGGAATAAAGTCACGAGAGCTGAAATCTCATGAACACTGGCACGATCAAGAAGGTAGCATATATGACATGCCACCAATCTAGAAGGTCTTCTACACAATCCTGCTATGAGTACATGTCCTACTACGCGAATAGAGGTGTCGAGGTCGAACATTGTAGTCCATCGTTTGATTACCGGTCATTGATGTATATTGTTAACAGACGCGAGATTACCCATCGATAATGAAAATGGGAATCAAGGTAATGGAGTGCAAACTAACAAGTGCGAATAAATGTGTTGAGGCTGAACACTTGAAAGAATCCATCGATCAGGGGACAGTGATGTATTCCCAAAAAATATCAATGGGGAGAGAACCTGCCACTGATGACTGCAAGTCTCAAGGCACTAAAAATGACTCTAGACTCCTATCCCAGAATAAATGATCTGAAGTCGATGGGATGAAATCTGTTGGAAGGAGGGCATTAAGGTATCCCCCATCATCCAACACGAGGTACTCAGCAAAGTTGAATAATGTGGAAGGACTCGGTCATAATGTGCACGAACCAGTATCAACATCAGGAATGGCCGACATGCAAAGTCAAGAGAACTGAGGAATGGCTGACTTAGGTTTCAACTTCCTTCGAACAAGAGCATAAAGGTGAATGGTGACTGAATGTAGGCAGCATAGAATCAATATACAAAACTGGGACATCTCTGCGACACAGGAGGCATCGATAGAGGCTCCATAGGGGTTGGAAGCTTAACCAGTCGGTGGAGATAAACTCAGAGAAATGAGTACAGCTCCTAAATTCAAAATATTAACCCAACCAATGGATGTGATATACAGTGCTCTGTTCAAAGGCGACACGACTCTACTGCTGCCAAAGATAACATCTTTTCCTGTCCGACTTTTTGGTTTTTTGATTTTTTTGGACTTTTTCAAATATTTTAAAAAGCTTGAAAAAGAATAAAAGTGTTTTATAGTTACAGACTAGGAGGAGACGAGTGTCAAGGGGAAAACAAACTAGTTCCAAGCATTGGAATGTACCTATGCTCAATGCCAGGAAACATGTGTAGGATAATGACACTCGGGGGAAAGTCCCCTCCCGGTAAAAAATGGGGAATCAAGCTACAAAAGATATGTAAAATGGCTCTGCTTGGATAGACATGAGACAAGCTCGGGCTATATGGCTGATAATCAAAGTCAAGGAAGCCGACATAAGGCTCAATAAGGCAAGCAAAACTCATAATAATGCAATTACAACTTGACATAAGGGAGTCCTGGGGAAAAAGGCCAGTAAAAAGATCAAGAGGAGTATGAGGCTCTTGCACAAAGTCATGGCAATACTATACAAAGGATTCCCACGCCCTAAAGGAAAAATGTCGGCATGGGAACCAAATGCAAAACAAGAGCTAAATAGGGCACCCATGTATGGTCAAGCTCTACCATTCACATCATGTCACTTCTAAAAGCAACAAGAAGGTTTCGTGACAAGATAGAATGGGTTCATACCTAAGGTTATAATGAAACGATCATAAGGTCATGCAAAGTGAAAATGGATGTGAAACCTAACCTATATGCCAGTTTAGACATAATACCTGAAATCAGCACGAACGGGTCAAAACCACGGTCAAACTGCACTCAAAATGGACTCCTACATCATCAAATTAGTCCAAAACAGTCCAAAATGGTCAGAAACGGTGAAAAACTATAGAAAAGTGGGTAAAAAATTTCAAAATTTTCAAAAAAATTCAAAAATTCCATATCATTTGAAATTTTTACCCATTTGAGCTCAAAACTTCCAACGTAAATTCTCGGGAGCCTCGTCCGATGAAATTTGACACCTTTTGTTCCAGGTAACTCCTCATGTCCTCCTCTTCCCATTTCATGCAAATTTTTTAAGTTTCCCTGGTCAATTTCATTTTCTAGGCCAATCTAAAGTAGGCGTTTCAGCCCACGTGGATATCGAGGTTTTTTTTTGCGTATAGGGCTGGCCATACACGGAAAAAGCTCCCAAAACCGCGTACATACATGACTGTTTTGCAAACAGTCGCGTATGCGGTTGCGAATAAGTATTTTTAAGGCAAATAATAATAAAAAATCATGTTTTATGTGCAGAATGGTTCTAGAATGGAGGGAGAGGGAACATGGTGATGTAGAAGAGGCTGTACAAGGTGACTTAATGGCCCAACAAGCTCTACGTGCATGCGGTTTGTATAAGTTTTGGTGTCTTGGCAGCTTGAGGGCCAAACCAAGACTCTTGCAGATGCTAGTGGATTATAGGGATCCAGAATCTGAGTCTTTTCACATTGACGGGATGTCGCTCAGTATAGAGATTGAGGACATATACTTTATCACTAGATCATCCTGACGATGAGAGGTGGTAAATATCTGATCTCGCGGGCCAAGAGGTGGCCTGACTATTGATGAGTACATTGCGGTGTACTACTTTCCAGACACGAAAAAGGTTGGGAGTCAAATCATGACAAATTCGATCTAGGTGCTGGGACTGAAGGCCATACTATTGGCACTCGACAGGATATCTGAACTAGCTTCACTCCACCAGGCCTCATGGCCATTGATGTTCTATGCGGTGGAGTGTATGAGACCCATAGTGTACAACTAGAGCACTATGCTGTTGAGTAACATGAAGCAACAGCTCAGTGACTGCAAGATGGTCAGGGTGAGAAACTTCGATTTCGACAGCATACTGAGCACGTTATTATTTGAGCATGTACCGAGGCTAAGCCCTAGAGTGGACATTCCTCCACACAGAGTTCAATATCTGGCCCAATGACGTTTTGAAAATGTTATGCGCAGACTGGGCAGAGGTAGGGTGGCTAACCCCTACCCAGCGGACTTCTTTCCATGGTGGTGGCGGCAGATCATTGCCATTGATGACTACCCCTATGCAGGGATAGATGTCCGGGGAGATCCGGACATGCCACTACCACTAGGGGCGGCATATGGCGACATAGGTAATGAATCCCAAACCCTCTTTTTAAGTTTTTTGAATTTTTAAATTTTTTGTGTTTTTTGATATATTGACTCAAAAGACATGTTTTGGTGTGACGACACATAGTGACAATCTGTCATGTGTATGCAGATGTTGGACCATGGCGACTTGATGGTTTCCCTCATCATAGATGGATGGGAAGGGGAGATGACATCATGGGTGCGGATGCGGCGCAGACGCTCCAAAGCATCCACACAAACTTTGTACACTTGACACATAGGGTACCCATGGCACAAGTCAAGGACTTGCCTGAGGCCATGCAGTTCCAGGTGGTTGGTGTACCCCGGGCATGGGTCCGATTATTTCGACAACTAGCTAGAGCCGTGGTGTGCAACCACGATCAGAACCCCCCTTCTCCTCCTGAGGCTTAGAGACCTAAGAGTATTTCTTTTTGTACTACCGTGTATTATATTTTGGTGGCCTTGGAAGCCCCAATTTTGTATTATGACACTTATGTATTATGACGTCACATTTTGGATGTTTAATGAAAAACTTTTATGATGATCGATTTTATTTATTTACATGTGTGTAAAAATGTATGTTTGTGATATGCTTATGGTCTATGAAACAAATGGCAATCTAACACATAGTTAGCATATGAGTCAGCAACTTGATTAAAAATTCTTGAAACATGTATGTATGTTATGTTCTCAAATTTCCGTTCTAGCAATCTCACACGTAAGAATCTTCGTAATAATGATGGATACCTAATACGATACAAGCTATTAAGATGTGAAACCACTAACTTTGAATCAAGACGTACCTCAAGAGAGAGAACACCATGTGAAATGACATCCCGCAAGAACTCGATAAAGGCACTATATTCAACAACATTGTTCAAAGAAGGCTGTAAACATACGCCTCCTGAAGACAATACTTGACCCATAGGAGTATAAATCACCCAAGCAACCGAAGCTGAGTTTTGAGTGTGACAACTAGCACCATCAGGGAATCCTATGTAAGCGGAAGACTCCATCGACATTTGCCATAAGAAATGAAAGCTAATCAACAAACCCGATCACCATAAGAAAACCTAACTATGCAATTCAAAATATGTACAATAATATACAACAATCAGCCTTGGCTGAAGATCATGCATAGTATTTTTTAAGATAGAGCCCATTTCTAGGCTCCGCTAAGGCTGTCCCTTCATAATCTACCAGCTCATAGGTGCCCTTCTCTAGCACACGTTTGACTATGTAAGGACCATGCCGCATGGGATTAAACTTCCCTGCCCCCAAGGATTATTTAGCTTGATCCCACAAAATGACCAAATAACCTTCACTAAACTTCCTTGGACAGACATACTTATCATATTGGACCTTAACACGATGCTTATTTACCTCTAGAGCCACTAAAGCATCTCGGCACTGTTCATTAAGCTGCTCTAAGTGGACCAAACGTTCCTCCAATGTGGAAGTGTCTGGTAAAATCTCTATCGCTAGCTTGAACGAAGGGATTTCGCATTCAACCAGCAAGACAGACTCCACCCCATGTACGAGCTGATATAGAGAGAAACCGATGGTAGTATTAACTATGGTTCTATAGGCCCATAAAGCAGGATATAATATGATATGCCAATTCATCTTGCTTTGTGCGATGGTTCATTGGAGAATAGACTTAAGTGATTTATTCACTACTTCAACTTGTCCATTCGCTTGAGGGTAATAAGAAGAGGAGTGCTCCTGCTTATACCCTAACTTTGAAGCCAACTCTTCCATCATTTTATTCTGAAAGTGCCTACCATGGTCAGTGACAAGATCTTTTGGAATGCCGAACTAAGTAATAATTTGGTTGAAAACGAAATGTGCGGCTGTCTCACCATCAAATTTAATCGTGGGCGTAGCCTTTGCCCATATCGTGAAATAATCGACAACCACTATAATGTGATGATGCCCACCAACCGAAGCTGGATTGTAATCCATGAAGTCAAGCCCCCACTTGGTGAAGGGATAGGCGGTGATAATAGGATGTAATGGGGTAGGATGCGAGCGCATATTGCATGCAAACACCTGGCAAGGGTGACACTTCTTGACTGCATTGACACAATCTTTGAATATCGACGACCAAAAATATCCTGCTCTCAAGATTTTTTGGGCTGTAGAAAGCCCAGATAAATGACCACCACACGCCCCTCCGTGGAAATCATTCAGCACAACCTCATCCTCATCATGGGTTAAAAAATGATGTAAAATGGAATCTACCCCATGACAATACAAAGTTTTATCCACTATAAGGTAGTTCTTAGCGACATGATGTAATCGTCGTCGCTCATCCTGTGAAAGGTGAGTAGGGACCTTCAACATTTGCAAATATATGATGATATCCCCATACCATGGGTCCAAAGTTGAGATAAGGAAAATATGCTCATCGACAAATGTATCCTCATAAACCTCCTCCTCCTCCACACTTGGAAAATAAGATATGAGCTCCACAAAGATCAATGATTTCTTCTATTTCGCTGAAACAAATTCGAGATCGAACTCTTGCAAAATAACAATCCACTTATTGTATTTTTCCCCGATCATCCTTCTAATGAGGACGAACTGAAATGGATTGACATGAACTACCACCAAGGTCTGGCGAAGGAGAATTTAATGCCTCAATCTCTAAACCACATGAACGGTGGCCAAAGCAAGTTTCTCCACATGGGAATAATGGATTTCTGCATCAAAAAGGTTTCGGCTCAAATAATATATGACATGCTTGTGGAGCTCCTCATCCTCCTGAACCAAAACCATACCAATCGTCTCCCTAGATGTGGCCACATAAAGTAAAAAATCACAGCTATAGTCAGGTGGACTAAGCATGGGGGCCGATGCTAAGGCTCGCTTAAGAGCATCAAAGGACTCCTGGGCTTGCTCATCCCAGCAAAAAGTAGTGTCCTTCTTTAAAAGACGCATAAAGCCTTTAGTCAAATTGGAAAAATTAACCACAAATATCCGCAAGAAATTTGCCATGCCTTGCAAACACTAAAGATGTCTAATATTATGTGGGGGAGACAATTGTAGTATTTCCTCAAACTTTAAGGGATCGACTCTTATACCCTCCTTGGATACAATGAACCCTGGCAAGCGACCAACAATCACGAAAAATATGCACTTATGAGGATTTAACCTAACCTGGTAATGGCAACATCTTTCGAATACTAATCTCAAATGGTATCGATGCCGCACTCTCAAACGAGAATGAGCAGCAAGATCATCCAAATACACTTCGATAATCGTTTTGAGATCATGAAAAATTCAGGTCATAGCCCGTTGAAATGTAGCTCTGGCGTTTTTAAGACCGAAAGGAATCTTCCGATATGCAAAAGTACCCCAAGGACAAATAAATGCAGTTTTATGTTGATCCTCGGGTTTGATCTGAATCTGATTATATCCGAAAAAATTGTCCATGAAGGAGAATACCTCACTTCCCGCACACTCATCCAAAATCTGATCAATAAATGGTGTGGGAAAAATATCCTTAGGACAAGCACGATTTAAATCACGGAAATCAGTGCATATACAGATCGCTCCCTACTTCTTATCAACCGAAACGGGATTTGAAACCCACTCCGTCAAGGGAACGAGATAGATAAAACCGAATTTTCACAGCTTCTCTATCTCAGCCTTAATAGCGGGTGCTTTTCTAGGATTCACCGCACGCAAATATTGTCGAACAGACTTCACATTCGGATAGGTCTTAATCTCATGTTCGACAATACGAGGGTCAATACTTGGCATTTCTTCGTATGACCAAGTAAAGATGTCATGAAACTCTTTAAATAGCTTGGTATACTCCTTGATCTCATCAGGGGAACAATCCACCCCAATGTAGATGTTCTCAACTTTGCCAGGATCGCGAGAAATATTGATAGGAATAGTAGGTGATAAATTTTCCATGTTCCCATCAGCTATCTGACCAAGAGAACTCAATGGAACCACGGGACTACCAATATTTTCGCTAAGAATCCCCCTAAAGTATTCACACTCCATACGGTCAAGCTCGGGAAGAAAATATGATCGATGATGTAGCTCTTCCCAAGGTGGATCAACCCCAGACATGGCCTCAATAATGGCTTCATCCGATAGAAAAACATCGTTGAGGCAATCATGGGTGTGAGAGGACTCAACTGCCCATGCAGGCAGCACATATGGGTCTTCCTCCAAGTCCGCGAAGAGGAAGGACTAGGTTCTGCAACACAATCAAGATTCACTTTATATGCTATCATTGCTGCAGGCAACGACACATCCATTTCGATAGGTCCAATCAAAGGACTCGGTGAAGGAAGAATACAAGGATCTTCCTTATGGGTAGTGCAAAAAGACACCGAATTCAACGAGGACAAAGCCCCACCAAAACTAGATCCGATCATAAGAACGGGCGCATGAAAGCTAAAGGTTCCCATGAGAGACTGATACATATCCACACCCACACTCCCAGTTGCCGTCTGAGAATGATCAATAATCGGGATAGAAGGTCCCGATGATGCACTAACACTCGGATTATGGAATGATGTTTGATCAATCATAACGATATTCCCATTAAATGGAAAGCATACCACTCGAAAGAGAGAAGAGGCTACGGCTTGCATACTATACTTCCAATTTCGACCCAGCAAAAGATTGTAGTCAAGGGGCGCATCAACCATCTTGACCTCAATTGCGATGGTCTTCCCTCCCAATTGGACCTTAAGAGAAGGAAGAATCCCGTGCGGCCGAAATGATATACCATCAAAAGCAGTCAACATAGTAGCGGACTGAGACAACTCCAGAGAACCCAAACCCTTCCAACATGACAAAGACATCACGGAGGCAGCAGCGCCTTCATCAATCACAGTGCATTTGACAGTCATATTAAGACACTCTACATGAATCAAAAGAGACACATAGTAAGGCAAGTGAGGCTGCAGTCCCATGGTTTCAAGTTTGATAACGGAAGAAGAGTTATCGTCATTAACCCCAAGAACAGAAAGCAAGGCCTTCCTTTGCGGAGGACAAGTCTGAAGTACTTCAAGCGCGGACATCGCACAAGGAGTCTGGCCCAAATCCTCGACAACAGAATAGTTCTAGGCGGCTCGGGCATGAGGATTGTGCCCCGAACACTTTAGGACTCCCTTATGAATGCAAATTGCAACTTCAGGTTTATCCATAGGGTTTTCGATACACAAAGGGCTCTCGAGTGGAGCGGGTTCTTTTCCAAGGTCTGATTGTGATGAACCATAATCCTTCGCATGAGTCACAACCTTAGTAGCACGTACCATGTTGATGCAACCATGACCAGTATTGACTTCCGGTGTATTTTGATCTCCACCTGATGCATAATGAGGATTAATGGTCCTTGAGTTCATATTTTGATTATGGGGTAAAGGATTAGTTAGCACAGATGGGCCCTGTGTTATGAATCTCAAGGCATCTTCCATATGAGGGAACAAGTGAGTGAGGTGGTCCTCCTTACACAACTTGCAAGGAAATTTTACCTTACATTTAGACTGCTTATCCCCCCTAGCGTTACGAGCGTTCTTGTCATTACAATTAGCATTTTCATTCTTGTTCCCACCCTTACGATTATTTTTACCCTTTTTATTATTCCTTCCGGGCTGCTGGTTGCCCTTCTGGTCTGACGATTGCACGAAAAGTACACTTGCCTTTTGGGTGGGTTGAGACGAAGCTGTGGCTTGTCTCGACGTGGATTGATTAATAGACAATTGGCTCACTTGTTTCACAACCGAATCCGTATGTTTGGCACTTGTACAACCCACGATGCCATCGGCATGTAGTCCAGGCTTGATCTTGGGATTGAAACTAGATCACAAAGCGTTAGGTATAATCTCATACAAAAGTCCGGATTGAGCGTAGATCAAATCCAACTCTTGTGCCCTAAAGATTGTTTGTTCCTCATTTTGGACACCAGATGTAGAAACATCCTTCACGATGTAAGGTAACAACGACTTGAGGAACCACTCAAGGAGAAATTATGGTGGTATAAAGGCTTTAATCAACCGCTTCCGTCTACGCCACTCTTGAATATGATCCAAGATATGTGTGGCTTTGTCTTGTCGAAATGTCGACAAGAGTTCAGTACCAATGTCGTAACACACGGGTAGCTGAAAGTGATTGAGGAAAGTCATGGCAAGGTCATTGAAGAAAATGAATGCCCCCCTTGGTAACTCTATATACCATTTTGCTGCAGACCCGGTGAGGGTGCGTTGAAATAGCCTCAAATGGATTGAATCGTTGTGTAAGGAATTGGAAGAGCACCAAAGGTGAAAAGTAGTGACATGCTCACTAGGATCTTCTCCAACTTTTCCCTCGAATTTGGGAATGTCCGAAGGAAGCTTGTTAGGGATGGTTGGCCAAGCCGGGGCATGAGATACCAGATCGTTCATAAGTCTCGATAAGTCAGGTAAGTTCAACGTTGCGAGGAAAGGGAGCCTAGGTTGAGCCGGTCTATGCCATGCTCCCTGATAGTTCTAGTTCATGTAAGGCTGATTGTTATAAATACCATGGCCTTGGCCATAATATCCTCCTCCCATTTGACTCGTATAGGGCTGCGTGGAAGCATTATGATGTGGTATACCTTGACTATGTGGTGCTACAAATCCATAATTGGAAGAGTAAGCAGGTTGTTGATGCCCGTACCCATAGGGTTGATAGTTCTGTCCATACTGTGGTCCATAGGAGTGTTCGTGAGATGTAATGTCCCTGGTTTTGACCCCATTTGCATGATGTATATGATGTAATTAATCTTGGTGAGGAGCTAAAGGCAAAAGCCCCACCATCGATTTGGTTGTGTATGTTTCGGCAATGGGGGATAATTGCCGATGGTATGTCGTGCTATCCGGCACATTTTAATTCGGAATCATGTAAATCCGCACATGAATTAAAATAAACCACAACCAGCTACGGCAGTGCAACGCTGAATGAAAAGGGCAGGGTTTCAAAGGATAAGGGGTGGGGGATGTCAAACCTTGGTTATGGGGGAAAAAAAACCCATGTTTTGTCACCTTGTTGATTTTCCATCTTCCCTTGTTAACCTCTTTAATGCTTCAGCTGGTGGTTGGGGGAGTTATTGCTGAAGTGGTGGTGGTTGTGGCAGGCTGTCAGCCTTACCCACTTGCTCACTCCACCCACGTCTGCCCATTCTTCTCCCTCACGCACTCTTCCCTGGTCAGTTCACTCTCACCACGATTTGGTCTGTTGGCTCCTCACGCACATGCCCTGGGTGATTTTGGTCTCACGCAGGCATTTTCTTCCTCTTCACGAGTTGCTAAATGCTCAGGCACTTGCAATTCGCGTCCTCCTAACTGCTGTGCATTCTCACGCAGAGAATTTCCCTCCCGTTTCTCATTTTCGCGCACAGGGATTTCCTGGGTTTTACCCACGTCGTTTTCCTCTGTGGATTGGTGAATGGAGTGGCTGAATCATTTCCCCATGGGTCAAATTGTGGGTTCTACGTTGATTATTACCCACGCCCAGGCTGGGAGTATGTAAATTTGTTTCCAGCGTGGTCTGTGTGAGTCTTCCCGTGGCTCAATTGCCTTGGACGAACTGTTGATTTCACCCACGATTTGGGTCACTGTGGATTCCCAATCTGTCGGCTGAGTTTACCTGTTTTGGGCTGCGCATAGTTGCCATCGTTTTCATTGTGAAATTGGGTTGTTGTTGTTACCCTGGTTTGGGTGTTGTTGCTAAGTTGTTTTGGCCACGATAGGGCCAAGAACAACTCCGTATTGCCCTGTTTAAGCTGTGACAGCTAAGTAATTGCCTGAGTGCAATGGTTAGTCTTCAGACTGTGCTGGCTTGGCTTGTCTGTTGAAAGCCTATGAAACCCAGCTGCGTTGGTTTGTTGTTTATGTCCCCTTGGCTATGTATAAGCCTGCAATTGACCCTTATTCCGTAGGAATCATGCCCAGCTCGGGGGTGGCAGCGTTGCTGAGAGACTGATGAGCACGATGGCCTATGGTTGGGTGGAACGTTGCAGCGACGTAGCTGGTTGCGGGTGAATTCTTCATTGAAAGATAAGTACCGCTGTTTACTGCATCTCTGTAATTTATATTGATTGTAAATGCTGGAATGTCTATGTTTGCTTCCGCTAATTGTTTGAAGGACTGTGCATCCTTGTATGATGAATTATGCATCTGTGTATGCTTGTAAGTTTTAATTTCAGCATTTGATTTCTGTTTTATGTTCATGGGATATTTTCCCGGCTGTGTTTTGATGTTCGTCGCGTCCTCTTCGCCGGTCGGAGGCATGGGGACGTGACATGAGAAGCTCCATAAGGTGTCCCATGGGATGTCCCATGAGAAGCTCCATAGTTAGGGATATGGGGAACTCCTTGCGATGGACCATTAGACGATCCAAAAACAGGAATATGACCTCCTGACACAACGGGAGGTACTTGACTCTGAGATACTACCGTGCGAGCAGTCGAAGTACGAACATGGCTAGTAGCGATATTCCGGCCTGAAGGACCATGTGAATGAGGGGGAGGAAGGGTTGTAAAAAATGCATTTGAAGGAGTATGGTTCAAGGATGAAGGGACATGTGCAGGGATGTAAGTGGTGTTCCCTATGGTCACTCATCTCAGTTCTGGTTCCCACATATGAGTACTAACACTAGGTCTAGGACGGACATGTGAGGCAGCTTCCACCACTGGGATGGAAGGTGCAATGTGACTAGTGCTCCCAAATCTCTCCGCATGGAAAGGAATAGGAGTGCCCCCAGACATAGTGCTAGGTTCAATTTCTGACTCGGCATGATGTGCCGGATTGGGTGCAGGGATATCAAGCATGCCATAACAAACGTGACTAGTGCTTGTGGGTTCATGATGAGTCTTGTCGCCTGGAAACCATCACCGATGACCTATGAACGAGGGATCATAACCAGAATGTGAAGGTATTTATGGTGAAGGATCATATACAGGAGTAGAATCTACATCCCCAACCTCATGAGGTGGAGAAGACATCTCAGGAATCTCATCCTCGTGATCTCCCATTGTGTGTGAATCAAAGTGAGAAGTAGTTCGCCTGGACTATCTGTTTCCCTCTCCCAGAGGAGGAGGACATGTGGAAGTTAGAAGCCCTACTAAACGATGAGAAAGGCAAAGTGCCGCGACCAAATCCACAATGGCTCAAAAATGAAAAATACTCGATCTAATTAGGCAAACCCTAGGCAAACTATCATGCACAGAGCATACACCTACAAAATGTAAATCCAAATCGAAAGCAAACAAGGGTAGGATATGTGAGCTCCCGGATGAAGTAGGTATGTCTCACCTGGGAGAGGATTGAGACTCCCATACACAACAAGTAGAGGTTCGTAACCAATTATAGTGGCCCTTAGCTTTAACGCATATAGCGACTGTGATGTCCAGCCCCTACATGGCTAGGACACCTGTAGAATAACCTCTACGATGTACCCCCTCGATAACCTAGGTAAGGAAACTAAGGTCACCTGAATATAATCAATGCTCAGGTGGACAGTCGCAGGCAGGATTGACCATATGGGCAGGGTAGCAAAGCCTGAAACTCTCGAAAGAGCCCCCAGATATGAATACAATCCTGGAAATATCTTCGGTGCTACTCAGTTATGACCATGGGTCATCCCAATCAATAACCCCTCACATTGCCTCGTGCTTAACTCCCTTGTAAGAGGAGGATCATGAGTTACACTAATTATATAAAGGAATTTCACACTCACACCTAGACAAACACATAAATGTTTCGTTTAGTGGTCTTGGAGAATTTACTCACAATGAACTATTCCAAGACCCTAAAACCTAATATTGTTGGTGCACCCTATAAAAGAAAAGAGTGTAATTCATTTTATTATGCGTTGATTTTAATTGGCTTATTACTCAAAAGGGCAAATGGTCGTGCAACTAATGATGTTATGATGGAACAAGAAGTAAAATGCACACCTAACAATCAATGCAAATGCACTCTGTCAAATGAAAAACAGGGTATGCTACTACGTGAAGTGCAAAATTTTTCTTCAAATGAATATGCAATCATTCTTATATGAAAATATGACTAATATTCTCCAAGCAAACCTAATGCAAGTACCATGCAAAATGCAACAATGCAACAATGCATGATGATGCAAAAAGCAAATGTTTTTGTATTTTTTGAATTAAAATGAGATAAAAAGCAAAAGTATGACTCTACAACCCCCAGACTTTGCAAGCACTATCAGACAACACCCAAGCAAAGCACTAAGGAAAAAGAGACCTAATGCACTAATCCCAAAACAAAAGATAGAAAATGGAATGACAAGAACATTTTCAAAAATTTAAACTAAAAAGTGTCTCTGGTCAGAAACAGAGGTGTATACAGACTCCAGAAGCATCCAAGAAGGCTCAACAATCATCCAAACTCACCCAGCAACACTTAATCTTCCCCCAAAAGGAAAAACTCAGGGCATACGCGACTGTGTGCAGAAAATCCACGCATATACGCAGCTATTCCAAGAAAAACTGCGTGTACACGTGACTGTAACGAAAAAACTCACGTATAGGAAGAAAAATAGATAAAAAAATAGGTAAATAGACAAGCTGAGACAAAATTTACTCCTATCAAACACTACTAGGCAAACATGCCCCTAGACCCGACTCAAAAACAAAGAAATCAGATCAATTCAAGAACATTGAATGACGATAAAACCCCCAAAGGAAATGACTAGGAACTCCCCAGTATGGTCGCCAATTCTGTTACGGAGAAAACTTCGTATGGCTTGGGGTAACACAACATACAGAGTAACCGCAGAAATCAATGCCTTCCCAATATGCAAGAGAAATAAACATCTAACACTAAAGGATCTCGAAACATACCTTATTCTGGATGCTTGATGTAGATCCCCGTTGAGCTTTTCCAATCTCGCTTGTGTTAGCAATTTGCTCTCTCAACAATAAGCAAACAGGACAAGCATGCTATATAATTGTGTTAGATCCACTCTAGCATATATAATCAATAACATATAGGCATTTAAAAGCATCCATGGATTCAATATTCATTTAAATACACATTATTGGACAAGAAAAGATATTTATATTAATATAAATCAGAGATTACAAGAATGACAACCTCTGTCGGCACGTCTACGAACCGGAGAAATTGAGTCCTCCACCTGGGCCTCCACCACTTCAATCCTCCATCTCTCGATAGCAAGCTCACAAGAAAAGGAAATCTTGGGAAGAACACAAAGTGCTCCAAGGGACAAAGGGATGCAGACTCAAGTATAAGCTCCGGCAACAATGGACTATAGTTTTCTTGCTCTTCAATTCCTCTCCTTTCAATGTATCCAAAGGGTTCCTTATATAGTGCTTCAATGGGGTAATGGAAGGTCGAATCTAAGCGATATCAAGGCATATGGAAGGCCAAGAGACGAGTGACTCAGCTCCACATCAAGGAAAACTCCAAAACTATTTGGCCTTTTGCACACATCCTGATGTATGCGGGTTTAAGGGTCATATCCGCGTATATACGCGATAATAGGTTTAAAAGTCGTGTATGACAAATAATGCATGTTTTTAGGGATGATCTTGGAAACATCAAAGGTACAAAAATGGTCCATGGGGTCCAAAGAGTCTGCAGAGGGACAAGGAAGGCCATAAATGTGTGATCCACCATGTGTGGTAAAATCATCTATAACAACCGCTTCCACTTCAGAAAGGGATATGTCTTGGGTTAGACCAAGATTTTGATCCCGTGAGTTAAGGGAGGGGATGTGATGCAAGATTCGATTGATAGCCGGGGTTCGATATCCATTTGGTTCCTTGAGGAGATCGAAGTAGAAATTAATTAGCTTAGATTCAATTTCCTCCTTAGTCTGGAGGCTATGCCCTTGTGTAGAGGTAATCCTAGTGATTCTGTTATGCTGCCTTCTTTGAAGCATGGTATGATGAAAGAATTTGGTGTTTCTTTATCCTTCTTTGAGCCATTTAACATGAGACTTCTGCTTCCAGAGTTCTTCCTCTTGCTAATATTGACTATTTATTTCCTCATGGAGGCTTGACTCTTGCTGTTTGAGCTCTACCGTATATCCAGGTTGGATGGCTTATATCTGGATCGAGTTCAGCTGGGATTCTAGAATTAGTTTTTCCTCTAGAATATTTCCAAATTATGTTATGTTCCAAAGATTAATTTGCCCCATTTAGCTGCTTGAGTCTTTTCTGGAATTTGTACATTGCTAATCCCTCAGTATGGGAAGATTCCTCCCACCATTCCTTGACTTTGGATAAAAAATCCAGGTGAGATAACCATAATTTCTCGAATTTGAAGGGTCTTCTGCTACGAGCACCTTTGATATTGTGTAACAGGAAAATTGACCAGTGAACATATCCTGTAGAGGGGAGAATATTGGTAGAGAGATTGATTTGGTTCTGTAGTAGCGAGGGAGAAGTAAGAAAATGGTCTAGGTGGCATGCCGCTTGTCTTTCCCTTCCTCTTCTGTTATTCCAGGTGAAAAGGCCATTAGTGGTTTGAATGTCTGCAAGCTTAAGATCATGGGTGAGGGTTTGGAAAGCAGCACTGTCTCTGTCCATCCTTATGATACCTCCCTTTTTCTCATTGAGGGATGAGATAATATTGAATTCCCCCCTATTATCCATTTTTTAGAAGGATTTTTGTTGTGGATCCAGTTGAGGTGTTATATGAAGTTGAGCTTTTGTTCCATTTGCTGCAGTCCATAAATGTTGGTAAAAAATCCTCCATGATTGGAGCCTGTTATTTTGAACCAACCCGATAGGGTTTGTTAGGATGAGAAGAAACCTTTTATATGAAGGATAGCAGGGTCTCATAGTATGGCGATGCCTCCTGCACTTCCCTTGGAATCCAGGGTGATGGCTTATGCATTCCTCTAGCTTTTGGTGGCAAAGTCTAGGAGGATTTTCTTGGAGCATTTGGTTTCCTGTAGCATAATAACGACAGGTTTCATAGTGAGAATCCTATTTTTGAATAAACGTATTTTGGAATCGACGTCGATTCCCCAGATGTTCGAAGATCTGATTTTTAAATACATTTAAACAGTGGGGGGAAAGTGTGCCTCTAGGAAGGCACTTTGTCTTGAGTCGACTATGAAAGTACCCAATTCTTTGATTGGTTGTCTATTAGATTTCCTGCCTTTCTTTGGAGTATTGCTCTGGATTTTGGCTATGTCCCTTTGTTTTTGCTATTTAAGTCCAAGAGTTTGTTTGCCCGGATATTGTGACAATATTTCTACAAGTTTTGTGGTCTCCTTAGTCGGATGTATGTTCCTAAAAAGGTTTGCAAATAATTTCAGCTGAACAGACGGGATGCATCCCGCATTTCCATTTTTCTTGGCTTCATTCCAGACTGAAAGGTATAGTTCCCCTAGTTCCGTGTCTTCTCCTTCATTGTGTTCCCCATATTCTATCATACATTGATCCACTTATGCAATCTGAGCTAGAATTTCTTCCCTGGAGAAAGGGGGGTTATGAAAACAGTGGTTGGTCAATGAGCAGGGATGCATGGGATCTAAGAGGGTTGAGGGACTAATTTCCTTGTCGGATTTGGGTACATCTTTCACCAAGAGTTCTTGCAGATGATTTTTCGATAGTAGAGCGAAGCTATTTTGGATTGGACCATGCTGAGAGGAAGTAGGGTTCTGAGACTTTTTGTTTTTTCTTCTCCTGCCTGAAGCTTTGGTGAAACCATCCTTGTCTTTCTTGTCAGAGCGACTAGGAGGGGGAGGTTTGATGCTCATAGGAAAATCCCTAAAAAGGTGGCCATGCTTGTGGCATTTTCGACAATGGAATGTGCTCGTAATCCAGAGGTTGTATCTAGTCCGAGTCTCTATGACTAAGGAAAATGGCTTATGGAAGCATAACATAGATGTCCAAATACAAGCAGAATTGCGCATACGACGTGTACCTCCCTGCTAGAGTAGCGTCTGATAATTGTAAAAAGTCTCCTAGGGTGTTTCCTATCCCCGTTAACATTTTCGTGTTCTAGAATTCCTATGGCAGAGAATAAAGGCGGATCCAGACCAGGACTATCTTGAAGTCTTCTTTCTCTGGGGAGAAGTGTTCCTTCCAATTGCATATGTAGAGTCCCGCTGAATAGAAGAAGTAAGGACCTCCTTGGAATATTCAGCTCTTGTCCTCAGGATTGTGGAAGATAACAGTGAAGAAACCCTTTGACCCGAGTTTAAGCTCGTACTCCCTTTAGGTTTCCAAGAGTTGAGAGTCCATCTGACTAGGGATTTTTCTGTAGGCCAGATGCCTATGAACTTGCAGATTATTGCATGATATTGCATGAACTATATTTGCTCACTGACCAAGGTTGAGGTGATTTCATATCTTGGTATGTGGAGGGTTTTAGGTTTTCACTTTGAGTTGTCCATAGTAGATCCATCCTGAGCAGCTGCTACCAGCGAAGGGGGAGTCGAGGGGCGAGAGGGGACCTGAGAGGTAGAGCGAGTAACAACACCTCCCTTCCCTTTGGATGTTGAGTTTGGCTTAGGTTTTGAGGCCGAGATGACAAGAGGAAAAGCCGAGGGGGCCTTGCATGAAAGCATGGAGCCGAAGGAGGGGTTCCTCCGGCCTCCACTACTGGCCGACATTGCAGCCAACAATCCAAGAAGCAAAAAAAACCCTACAAAAAATAACAAAACCCTATTTCATATGAGTTCGCATCAGTGGTAAAATTCTTGTCATTCAATTGAAAAACACTATTATAATTAATATTCATAATGTTTTAATTTTAAATCTAAATTTAGGTTTTATGAGATTACTAAGTTCATATAGTTAATAGCACAAAAACACAATTACTAATTATAATCAAATGCAAAAGAATTGATAATTTCTACATATAATCAAATGAAAATGAATTGATATAGTCAATTCACAAATTTATTTATCTATTATCTATTATGATCTATTATTATTATTATTATTTTATTGGACTTTCAACAACTCGGGCTGGGTTGTACTTTCTTGACACGGGGTCAATTAAAGTCCACTACCACTATAACCCCAGATGTACCATGCTGCCCCACATGCGACACACAAGGTTAATCAAGGTTTGGATCCATGCCGTCACAAGGAGTGCCTTTACACTACATCCTATCGCCAACTGGTTTACACCCTGTGGGCTAACAATTTTATTTATTTATTTATTTTTATTTAGTGTCTACGCATAACATGTTTTAACAAATAATAACGAGAGGACTTAAGATGTGCTTTATTCAAATATAAAAATGTATTTATGTTGTATAAACATTTCTAAACCTAGTAATAAGAGTTTAGCAAATTATGAATTGATAAAATAGAGTTAATAGATAAACTAAATGGATAATTATATTTAATCTCCCACAATAACATGTTTTAACATACAATTAGTAGAACCACTGGATGGGGTGATAGGGAGGCGATACGACGATGGGAATGCCTCCCACCTAGCAACGCCTCAACCATGTATCAACAATGAGGAAAAATAGGTGCATGACAAATGATGATCGAAAGTGAAGGTCAAACTTGCTGGTAGTTGTGGATAGAGAGAATGGACAAGTGCGAGTAGATTTCCTATACTTGGCATCTCTCGCTGGAATTCTTGATCTCCATGATCAATAGAACGTGGATAGCTTAGTGAGAGGGAGACAAAACTCGATGAATGACATTGATGAGTGCACAATGTGTTTAGGGAGTAGATAGGGATCTCTCCGATAAGGCTCTTCCGTTTACTCTATTTGTCTAGAACTTTCCTTCCATCTTTGGGTTGTGGGTGATACGTTTGAAGGATTTTTTCAGTCGGTGGTTCATTTGATTTATGGTATCTTTTGAACCCTATTATTTTTGCACTTTGTAGGAGTTCCCTCCTTCTCTCCGAGTTGAATATTTTGGCTTCTCCTCTTTGTGTTTATTGTTTCATTTCTACCCAATCTCTAGGACCACCCATGTAATGGCGAGCAAAGGAAGAGGACAACATTGGAAGAGGGGAAGCAATAGCAGTTCGTGGACTAAGGTGTAGGTCAAGGTAGGAGAAATAAAGGCCACTTAGCTCAATCAAATACCTACTCCAATCCGAGATAAAAATCTCCAAGGAAAAGGTGTGGTTAAAACTAAGAAAGAATTCGTCAAAGTCGGGGACATTATGGTGGATATTAGTTCGTGGGTCAAGGACACAAAATATACCTACATCGAAGACACGAAATATTACAAGGTCGTCGCTCTTTAATGGCAAGCCAAGTCTCTGTTGGGAAAGGTGCTTCTTGATATCCAAGAAGAGAGCAATGAATTGATGCAAATTGACAAATTACATGAAGAAAACATGAAAATTCAGGACAAGCTTAACATCATCATTAAGGCAACTATATGACTCCACTTTGTTGCTACAACGCTTGCTTAAACTGCCTAAACTTTGTTACTACAACTCCTACTTGAGCTCCTTAATCCTCTAATGAGCAAGAGATGTCTTTAATTCCCTTTTCTAATAATGAATCAAAAATTACTTTGTATAAAAGATTTTCAAATCCTAATTATCATAAATAATCAAAATTACAAATGTCTATTTTTTTAATATCTTAAAACTATTAATACCATTTAGTTTAATGTTTTATTTGTAATTTGGTTTTCCCTTGAGAAAAACATGAACCGATTTAACTTAAAAAAAACATAAAATCACTAGAAAAATTATAATGTGCTTTTATCCTTTAGTTTTCAAATATAACAATCTATTATATTGTATAAACAATTATAAAATTAGTAATAAACGTTTAGCAAAAGAATTGATATAATATAGTTAATTATATTTAATGTTAAAAAATAACATGTTTCAACACATAATTACAAGAAAATTTCTGTGTTTTTATTTTTTACTTTTTCAAATATGACAATGTATTTATGTAAAATATAAACCGTTTTAAAATAATAAAAAGAATTTTGTGTCAACTAAAAGTTACCGACCACTGATTTTTTTTCGATACAAGACGTTAGAACGATTGTCAACTAAAAGTTTCTAGGTGAACGAACCGCTGATGTCCCGTGACTTTTGAAATCGCTAAATTTTATTTTGTGAAGGAGATGACATCGCATGTGAACATTGTTTTTTGATTTTGGATTTTACATTTTTTTTTGTCATTGTCTATGATATGATAATATGCCAAAGTATATTCTTAGATGTCTTGTTCCCTAACCTGAAATGAAACACGATGCTCAATGCTAAAGGAACAAAGTTCAAGCATTACCTTGTCCCATGGATTTGTATGGTAATTCATGCTTAATGTGAGGGGACAGGGTCATGCATTGTTTTTGTAACGAGAGTAGTGAGGTGTTTTACAATCCAATTTGGGAGAGATGTTGTCACGTAACGTAATGTAATGTAACACTATGTTACCAAAAATAGAAAGTAATTAAAAAAAAGTCATGTCGGCTCATAAAATAAAAAATTAAAACAAAATAAAAGGTAATTAAAAAAATTTACACCTCAAGCAATTGGATCCCTCTTGATGCTTGATAGATCTGGGTTTAAGATGGATGTATGCGGCTTTAGATTTACAAAGTAGTTTTTAAATAACAATACATTTGGAAAATAGTTGTAATGTCTATGTTTTCATCATTGGTACACATTTAAACATCGTATGCATCAAATTACCATTGGGAATAAGGAGGAGTCTAAATGTCATACGATTTGGACTTTTTTGGGTTATTATCATTAGAATCCAATTATACAATCTTTAGTCAAATTGTAAATTTTCATCGTTAAAATTGCATTTTTGAATGCATAAATGGATTTAACCCTCTTAAATACCTTTATTACATCCATATTGTGTAATCTCAACAACCGATATGTGCAACTCCAACAACTCATTTGAATTTTGGACAAAACTAACTGAAAAAGATGCCCACAAAAGTTCTAATGTAGCATGTTTAGACTATTGCTTGGGAATAACAACTATTAAAGAAGGGATGCCAATCAATTAGGCAACTAAATGGTGAGGTGTTAGCTGCAGTGCACTTCAACATTAAATTTGTATGTGCTACTATCTATTCAATTGGATTTGGCTAAATGGCTAGAATGATTTAGTGGAAGAAGTGGCTGGCATGAGTAAATGACCAATCATGATGGTTAATAATGTGTAGTATGGGTATTGGTAGGGATATGGATGGATATGATGAATGTATACCATGTAAGCTTAATTTGTGGAGTGTGAGATTGCCTTTGTAGAGTTAGAGTGCATTGTCTGATGGTACCATGCTAATGAAGTGAGATTTTTGTTTCAAGGGAAAGTAGGTGAGTAAATTTGAGATATGTAGTAAAAATTATCGTTGGGAATCAATGATGTAATGCAAATTTTTGGAGAAACTAGGCACACTATCCAAAATATTTCAAAGAGGCCTCAAAACTTTGACATTGAAAGCATTCGTTCTCAACACCCTCATTGACAATGGATTTCACACTAACTCCATGGTTATGAGACAATTGGGAAACTCAACGGAAGTGATATTAGGTTCTGATAGGCTTAAAGAAATAATATATGTGGCTTTTAAATATGGCGTGGCTTAGGAATTCTCACAAACAATTCACATACCTCCTCCTTCAATACTTGGTCTAATTTCGAAACTAGGAAAAAGTAGTAAACTAGTCTTTCTTGGTTTGGTTCCAAACACCATTGAATCTTTCCAAATTTATTATGGAAGGATCCTATGGGATTTAAAAAATCTAAACATGCCTTAGACACTCAATGGTAGAATAAGAAAACTCATTTTGACATGATATTCAAATTTGCACAATTTTGGCCAATTTCTAGCTTTAGACTAGTGAAACCCAAGTTGACCAAAATGCAACCAAATGACTTCAAATTCTGTATGGAAGAGCTTGATGGGTATTAGTAAATACTAATTCATATTATTAATGCTCATACAATTTCCAAATTATTCTGCAACTTTCCTTTTACCTTAGGGAAAGAAGGATAAATACACTAGGAAATCGATGTTAAAACCCCCAAGGGTAGATGACACTCTTGGCTCTCCAAATGTAGTATGAAACTCCCAAATTTCAGAACAAAGTATGGGGTTACATATTAGATATCAATGGCTGTAATTATTCATGCTTATTAATCCTTTCAAACTGATTATGAGGTACAACATCTGTATGGTAACTTTCATGGAAATTGCTTATGGGGAAATTGCATTACTAGCTTAAGTTTGGCACATGAACAATAGAATAAATGGTTCATATAGTAACATGACATACAATTTCCATATACAACATGCAAATTAATGTCCCCAACAACATCAAACTCAGAGAAAATTCCTCATACAAATATGATATAATACTCTTTTGAAGATTGAAGCCAAATTCATGAAAACTAGTTATTCAAGAGCATGGAAATGCAAACTTTTCACACATGTATTTATTTTATTTAGAATTATAGAGAATATAGAAATAAGAGTACAAATACGTACATCATATACCCAATCCTGGGAATCAAATATATTCAGCAAAGCACAAGCACCACTTCAACAAGTGCGTCATCACACGAGAGTATGTGGGAATGGAGAAGAAGGAATGAGAGAATAAGGAGATAGATGATAACTCAAGATGTATGGAACTTCAAACTAAAACTAAACACCTTCATTTATCTCCAATGATAGGTCTGAATGGCCTCTCCATCAACCAACTTGGAAAGGATTCCAACTCCCTCTAAATTGGTTCACAAGCAGGGAGAGTGAACACTCACCATGCAATGGACAAGCAAAATCTCTTCAAAATGACGAAGAAAAATTAAAAAATGAACAAAATATATTCTCATTCCTCAATAAATCCTTTTATTAACTTCATGGGGCCTCCTAAGGTCTAATTTCCCTCCATAGGCTTCCTCCAACTCAACTTAGTGGTTTAGTAATTCATATGACACTTGTCTTCTCTATTCATGCTCCAACTCTTTCCCCAATTCACATGGAATCATATAAGTCCCATTTGTGCCCTATTGGTGGCTATTTTTATCCATGTCATGTCATATTTGTCATAGGTCTGCAATCATGTCTGAATTTGTCATATGTGTCATATAATCTTTCATCATTTTTTTGTCATAGAGTGCATGAAATCTCCTTCCAAGTGACACACCATGTCTTCCTAATCTCTTCCTCTTCCATGGGAGTTAATATCCTCTCCTAATTCTAATTCCTTGGCTTATGATAAGATATGTGATAATACATGAACCTCCAAAAATGTTACATTCCCCTTGGGTTCGAATTTGGATGAAGGTCATGCCAAGTGTGTGGGGAATCTAGTCACCCAATGGATCCACACGCTTCCAAGCGTATTATTTATTCAACCATTTAAATGTGAATATGGTAAAATGAAGTCCTTTTGGGTCCTATAGCCCCTTATTACAAAATTTACGTCTCCATATCAACCTAGGGAACTAGTAGGTTGGTGAAACATTATTTGCAAATAGTCTTATTTGGACGAGGACATGAAAATCCTCCCCACCCAATATTGCTTGTCCTCAAGCAATTCCAAGTTTGGATGCTGCAAAATTTGTTCATCTTCCCAAGTGGCGTCCTCACTTGGTACTCCTTCCATTGCACCAAGATCTCTCTTATGGTTCTGCTCCTTAATTTTCTTTAGCTGCAATTTGAGTAGTGGCACTCATGTACTGCAATTTTGTGTTTCCAAAAGTAAACAGATGTGGATTTTGCATATTGATATCTTCCATGACATTGAACCACTAAACACCAAAATATCAATTAATTCCATTAAAAAAAAATTTGCACAAGTAATATTACCTCCATATTTTGGAAACCTTTTATGAACTTTCACCCCCTTTTTTGCTCCTGTACGACTCTGTGAAGTTGTACCAAGTTACCAAACGTTGAGTCTTTTTAGTATCTTAAGAAAATTTCAGAGAGGAATCACCATGCTTGTTGTTGCACTACTCTAATTACAATCACCTTCTTAAGTGGTGACTCAATCTCCCATACTGCTTGCTGCCCCAAAAAATGAAACCAGGCAATACCAAGATCCCATTGCTTGTATTGTACCCTTCCAAACATCATGAGTGCAAATTATAGATCATTAAAGTACATAACAACATCAGAAAAATGTACACCAAGAAGGTACCTCATCAAAGAATCATGAAAGTGCTTGTACATCCAAGTAAGTATATCATCACGTGGCCCATACACACAAGCATCAGGTATTATATTAGATATGATCCAATGACATGGGTGAGGATCCCATGTCCTATAATGTTGCTCCAAAATAATGTAATATGCATCAAAATAATCATCCATGTGTTCTTTCATCCAAGAAGTGAATGAAGAACCTTCATCAAAATCTAAAACAAATAAGGAGCAAAGAAAACAAGAAGACTTCAAGTGGCTCAAAGAAGTCTCATCAATACACCCATGAATATGTATTACATCAAGAAATAACAAAGGATTTTTCTGCTAATAATAATGTGCTTCAATCATATATCTCCTCTCCCAAATGTTGGATGAAGTTCCTCCAACATCAAAAGGACTAAGAAAGGATCAAGGAAAATCACGGGTCTCCAAGTGACTCAAGTGAACAACATAGGTGCATCCATGTAGACGTGTATCATCATAATGTAACCAAGGATGCTGACGCAAATGTAAAGAATATGGTGCTCTAATCATGTCATCATCAAAAGGAGAGATATAAGTTTCATACTCCTCATTTGGTACCATAAAAAAGAAACCTTTCGCCCATACTTCATTAGGATGAATGCTGCAATATATGGAAGTGTAGGATGTAGTCGAATGAACCAACTCACCCAAATGATCAGAAAGTGTATAATTTCCATCATGTGAAGGATCCATAGGGGTAGTATTATGCATCGCCCTCAAAATTGTGAAACTTTCCTCATATGTTGGTTCCAAGGTAGTGGGATCATGCACTTCTTACAAAAGTGTGTAACTATTATCAAGAGGCAGTTCAAGTTCCTCTTCCACCACAACAAGTGATTTTCTCTCATCAAGCTCATCTTCAAACACATCAATAACTTGCAATTTTCCATGTTTCTCATGATCCATCATGTCATGAGAATCCTCCAAGCAATCTACCATATGACAATCTGAAACATAGGAGGAAGAACAAGTATCTTGCAACCTCTCAAGAAGTTGCACATTTTGAATTTTGAGCTTATGAATATCCTCATTATTATTCAAGTATGCTTCATGTAACCATTCATTAATCTCAACCAAATTGTTTCTATAAAAAATCAAAGACATGAAATTACCTTGGATGTTGCATATTGCTCTTTGAATTTTCTCCATGTCTTCAAGGAAGGATGGATCCTCCAATGAAGAGACTTTCCAACAAGAATTTGACACCAATTATTTAGTGTCATGGAGTATGATAAGGGCCTCATGGATATTCCTTTCACTCATATTCAAATACCCTTCAATGAAGGATGGTTCATGGGAGTGAACCTCCTCCTCTTCTTTCTTCTTGATTTCATCAACTTCTTGGAGCTCAAGTTGTGATGGGGAAGTTTATCTTAGTTCTTCATTATCTTCCACAAGGTATTCATCTTCACACTTATGAGAACTTTGTCTTGCAAGAACATTCTCAAATCCTATTTCTATGTCACCAACATAGAGTTGTGATCACTCATCAGTAGGTACACCTACATAGTTCAAGGAACCATAAGTAGATGCTCTTTGATTTGCACAACCCCCCTCAGTAAGGATTATGTGCTTGTCTTCACTTCCATCTTCATGTTATTCTTTGCAATCAACTTAAGGTGATTGATGCTCCACTTCATGATTCCATGTTTCTTCCTTTAATGGTGCATCTAGGCTCTTTTCATATTTTTTTGACCGAAATTTCTTCCACACCTGCACCAATTGGCCCACAAACTTGTCTATACATTCCTCATCTATAGGGAAGGATATATCTCTGCTCTTTCTACAAGTAGGCTGATTTTTACTCCTTTCATGCTCCTCCAAACTTATGGATTGCTGATTGTTCCTTATGAGTTCACATTTGCACTATTAGGCCTATATCCAAACACCCACTCAACGAAGTCTTCAAAAAGAGTGGTCTTATGTCCCTCTCCCATCACAACAAGATATGCTTGATATTGTTGGGGCAAAGTTTTACATGTTGATATCAAGTTTTCTAATTCATCCATAGGAGTGGATCATGGTGGTTTGGACTATACATATTTATAACACAGAGGGTCATAATAATAACCCTCATCCCTTATGAAATTGTAAGAAGTGTTGCAAGATGGAAACTCTTCCTCATACCATTCACATTCTTCTTCATATTGCTCATAATCATCTTCAGAGGAGTCATCATAATAGTAAAACATGGATGCACATTTTTCTTCAATGGATGGTATTAATGAACAAGTGCAAGGTCCATGCTCTGATATACTTGTAATGTACCTTTTTGGAGAAACTAGCCACACCATCCAAAATATTTCAAAGAGGCTTCAAACTTTGACATTGAAAGCATTCTTTCTCAACACCCTCATTGACAATGTATTTCACACCGAATCCATGGTTATAAGACAAATTGGAAGCTCAAGGGAAGTGATATTAGGTTATTATAAGTTTGAAAATTGATATAGTGTGGCTTAGGACTTTTCACAAATAGTTCACATACCTCCTCCTTCAATACTTGGTCTAATTTCAAAACTAGGAAAAAGTAGTAAACTAGTCTTTCTTGGTTTGGTTCCAAACACCACTGAACCTTTCCAAATTTACTATGGAAATACCCTATGAGATGTAAAACATCCTAACAAAAATCAGACACTCAATGGTAGAATAATATAACTCATTTTGATATGATATTCAAATTTGCACAATTTTGGCCAATTTATAGCTTTAGACTAGAGAAACCCAAGTTGACGCAAATGCATATTATTAATTATCATACTATTACCAATTTATTCTGCAAATTGTGTTTGACCATAGGGAAAGAAGGACAAAAACACTAGGAAATTGATGTTAAAATCCCCAAGGGTAGATGACGCTCTTGGCTCTCCAAATGCAATACAAACCTCCCAAATTTCAGAATAGATTATGGGGATGCATATAATATATCAGTGGATTTCATTATTCATGGTGATTAATCTTTTCAAAGTGATTATGAGGCACAACATATATATGGTAACTTTCATGGAAATTGCTTATGGGGAAATTGCATTACTAGCTTAAGTTTAGCACATGAACAATAGAATAAATGGTTCAGTTAGTAACATGACATATAATGTCTATATAAAACATACAAATTATTGTCCCCAAGAGCATAAAACTCATATAAAATTCCTCATACAAATTTGATATAAAAATCTTTCGAAGCTTGAAGCCAAATTCATGAAAACTTGTTATTCAAGAGCATGGGAATGCAATCCTTCCACACACGGATTTATTAGGTCATGGATTTGCTCGAACTGTTGAATTCTGTTTCCAAAGTAAATATTACGAGACAGGTTGGAACTCTTGGGGAAAAAGGTGAGTCCCCG
Organism: Pseudotsuga menziesii; assembly: GCA_001517045.1. Lineage (NCBI taxonomy): Eukaryota > Viridiplantae > Streptophyta > Pinopsida > Pinales > Pinaceae > Pseudotsuga > Pseudotsuga menziesii. Next base: position 115,795 of record LPNX010250171.1, on the reverse strand, counting down.
ATAGAAGTATGTGTTTAGGGAAATGTCATTTATCATACAATTGGGGCATATGTTGTTTACTCTTAAGCCATAGTATGAGTCTCACCCATTAAGCATATTGTTGTTTATTTTCTCCTATAAAATCACAGAGATGTACTAAGAAAACACTACAGAAATCCTTTTAGTAGGGGATATTGGTTTAGGGTGGCACGGGACAAAAAAAGGTATAATGGAAAAGTTTATAAAAATGGGATTGGTGGAGATCTATATGCAATGAAGGGAGTGGACTTGACTGTACAATCCTATATTTAAATAAATATATGCAAAGAAAATAGGATTTCAAAGTGGAGAACTGTGTCATTCTGTAGTTGAATCTAGAGACAGATAAAATGACAGGTTTCTTTCCTGATGATGTATAAAGAATGCGCTTAGGTAATTTCAGGCTTTACCATCCTGCCCCACTTATTATAAGGCCACAGTAGTACCACCCTGATCGTGTCGTGAACTTCTGCACTATACCCACAAAAGAGTTGCACTTCACTAAACTAAATCAAATAGAATATTGGTGAAAGTGCATGTGAATATGATCAATGCTTCCGTGTCTTGATCAACAAAATAACGTACCCTATCCAGAATACCCTACACTAGAAGTGGTTTCTTCAAGGTATGTTACCTCAAAATTAGATACCACTAATGCAATATCAGATACCACTAATGCAATAGAGGTGGACCTCACAAAGAGAATCTCTGGTGTAAACTTTAATAGAGCTTATCCTTAACTAAATGAAGGAAGTTGACCTACCTTGCCTAAAAATATGTTATATGTATAGTGGGAAACTCAGTCCTAAAAACACTATCTATTATAGTTGGCAATCCACGGGTCACAAAGCTTTCTATCTGGTAAGAAACCCAGGACTCAAAAATTATATGAATTATCTATTTAGTAAGCAAGGCCTCACAAAGCATACATTTAAACCAAAAAATCTAGCCTCACACCGGTAAGATGAAAAAACGTACTCAATCATAGTGAGATGATCATATGCAAAAACTTGATCATCCATTGGCCCAAGACCTGTCCATCCAACCAATCCCTTCAGTGAAGAGGCAAGCAGTGGAAATATTGATTGTGGACATGGATAGCCAACCCTTTATTTGGTGTTTTAAGGAAGGACGGAAATACTTAGGTCATTCGTCGGAGAATATTTGTCTATCACAAGAACTATCAGGAGGTCTATGAAAAGGGAATTATCCGCTGCAGGATCACTACCTGAAGCTCTTAGTCCCAAAGCAGCTAGGCCAGGTTAAGGGAACACCCCCTTATAAATGTGTATTAGAAGGTTACATATATAATATAGTCTAGTAAATACTATAGGCCCATTCCTCGTCAATAGGTGAAAATAACTGGTTAAATAGTATTTCGAGTTATAGAGCATATGGACATAAGAATACAGATCCATACATCATATACCCAAGATTGGGCATCAAATATATTAAAAAAAGTGCAAACACCACTCTGACCAGTGCACCATCACATGAGTGTATGGGGAAATGGAGAAGAAGGAATGAGAGAATAGGGAGATAAATGAGAGCTCGAACTGTATGGACATTCAACCTACAACTAAACACCTTCATTCAGCTGTATGAACTCGAGCTATATGGACCAATTAACAAATGATAAAAATATATTCTCATCCCTGAAGACATCCTTTTATTAACTTCATGAGGCCTCCTAAGGTCAAATTTCCATCCATAGGCTTCCTCCAACTCAACTTAGTGGTTTAGTAACTCATATGACACTTGTCTTCTTTATTCATTCTCCAAATATTTCCTCAATTTGAATGGCTTCCTCTAAATCCAAAATTTGCCCTCTTGGTGGCTATTTCTATCCCTCTCGTGTCATATTTGTCATAGGTTTGCAGTCATGTATGAATTTGTCATACATGCCATAGAATATTTCATCATTTGTTGTCATAGAGTGCATGGAATCTCCTTCCAAGTGGCACACCATGTCTTCCTAATATCTTCCTCTTCCATGGGATTTACTCTTCTCCACTATTTCGAATTCCTTGGGTAATGCTAAGCTATGCGACAACACATCAACCTCAAAAAATGTTACATTCCCCTTAGGTTCGAATTTGGATGAAGGTCATGCCAAGTGTGTGGGGAATCTAGTCACCCAAAGGATTCACAAGCTTCCAAGTGTCTTCATGAACCAATGCCACCTTATTTTCTTAGCATTTATTATTTTTGTGACCCATTTAAATGTGAATATGGTAAACTAAAGTCCTTTTGGGTCCTATCACCCTGTTATTACAAAATTTATGTCTCCATCTCAACTTAGGGAACTAGTAGGTTGGTGAAACATTATTTGCAAGTAGTCTTATGGATGGGGAAATGACAAATGGCAAGGTTTGCAGGAAATGACAAAAAAGGGGTAGAAACAATAAGGTTATTCGAACCATGCAAGGTGTTATTCTTAGCACCAATATAAGCAAGGTGCATTCTACATATTACTCACGAAGAGACTATAACATCCGTCCCATTTGTCGATTCCGTGTAAGGTCGACTCAATTTTAAATTTGATACAAAACTAATAAAATAGGTAGGGTGTTTACACCTCTATACTCTTTACCAATCAAATAATTGCACTATGGAGGTCCCCTGTCCTACTAAAAAGGGGGTCTCATACAACAATTTGGTGTCTCACTAGATATTGACCTTCATATTAGATTATTGTTGTTATATAAAGCACAAAGAGTATATTTATCGCAACTTAATATATTTTAAGCATATAGAGATTTGTATCCTAATTATTTTTGGTATCCCTCTTAATACTCAATAGATCTAGAGGTAAGATGGATCTATGTTTGTTTAAAACCAATCACATTTAAAACATTGAGAAACAAACAATTTGGATTAATTATGCTCCTTGCAATTGAACTCCATTTGACATATCAATGATAACATGTTTTACAACTCCAAAACTCAATGTATTCACATAAGTTGCATTTTTAGTATATTTTTTAAGAGAATGTAGGAATTGAAGACACAAAAAAGGAGGGATTTTATTATAATTTACATTTTTCATGCCTCAATACATTGTTGGAATGTGTGATTTTAATATTACATGTATAATGATGCCGTACGATGTCTTATCTAGCATTGGAAGACATACATAACTCTAATATTATGTAAGGGAAGTTATCTGACATGCATTAAGGAGTAATATGCTCCTATTACCATTCTTTATATAAAGAGGTTGATAATCATTTATTTCACATGTATTTTGGGATGTAATTTTTCCATACCTCTTGGTATATAATAAAGGTGAGGGAGAGCCTTTGGGAATACCTTGTGGAACGCATTGTGATATCTGACATGCATTAAGGAGTAATATGCTCCTATATAAAGAGGTGGATAATCATTTATATCACATGTATTTTGGGATGTAATTTTTCCATACCTCTTGGTATATAATGAAGGTGAAGGAGAGCCTTTGGGAATACCTTGTGGAACGCATTGTGATGTTATTGTAAAGTTGTGAAGCATATGTGGGGTGGATATCTCTTGTAAAACTGAATATTTCTGAAGAATAAAGAAGACTAAACCTTCATGTGAATGTTTCCCCATTTGGGGTTTTACCATGTATATCTGGTGTATTATTCTCTTGCTCCATTGTCTACTATTTCTTACATGATTATTGTTGCTTGTATGGATAGAAGGCTAGACTAGTATATCTTTTCTATTGATTTAGATGTTAATGTAAATGTATTGTTGTATGTTTAATATGCATATTCTAAATATTCTAACATGGTATCAGAGCTAGTTGCTATGTTTTATCTTCTTTGGTAAGTTTTTTGAATTTTTTTTACAAGCAACCTTTCTTCAAATTTAGAGTGAACTGTCCTCCACATTTTGCAGGTTTAACATTTGATCTATCAAACCCAAGTGGTATTTTTTTAGAACTAGTCATTTTTATACATGTTTGATAAAAAAATTTCAAACCCTAACCCTCACCATTATTTAACAATTTTTTTTCAAGTTTCTCTTGATCTTTTTTTGTAAATATGGATTAAAATTGTTTGTATACTAACTTTCTATCAATAATCTATTTGTTTTGCAGCAAATCTGTTTGTTTTTGCTTTGGTTGTGTTTTGTTGTAAGTTTCCATAAGGAATGGTGACTGTTTTGAAATTTTCCAAATTTTGACACGTTTTATGGTAGCTTTTGTCTAATTCACACCTTCTAGTTTGAGAAAATGTAAAATTTTTCTAGGAATTCGCACCATGTCTTCAATGAAAGTGTAAATTTGTACTAGGATTCACCCCTTTTGTTCAACGAAAGCGTGAATACGTATTTTTCGACTATTTTTCACCAAATTCAATTTTCTGCTCTCACTTTTCTGCTACAAGGTTACATATTTAGTTGTTAGCATCTATTAAGCTTCGGTTTTGGTGATAAATTTCTGTTTTTAGACACTTTTCATCTTTTTGCGACAAATTAGTGTTTTGCATTCAATGGTTTCATTATTTTGTCACACTGTGACTTCAAAACTTGTTTCTATTCCTACATTAGTTGGATCTAGCTATCTTACTCGGAATAGAAAAATGATTGATGTGCTTAGGAGTAAGAACTTATGGAGATTAGTTAAAGGTGATCAAACAAAACCAATCGATGCAAAAGACTTGTCAATATGAAAAAATGGCATGATCAAGTAAGAGGACTCATTGGACAAACTATTTTAGATAGCCTACATGTGCATATCGAGGCTGAGGATAATCCTATTTAGGTATGGAAAACTCTAGCTTCTTTATTTGATAAAAATGATGTTGTTTCGGCTTACTGTTTTGAAAAGAAAATCAATGGGTTAGAACCTAAATAGTTTGATAGAATAGAGTAATTTCTTGTTGAAAGTAAAACTTTTAATGATAAGTTAAATAATTGTGGCTCTAATTACAAGAAAAATGATAATGCTCTTACTCATATTGTTGAACAAAAGTTACCTTCATGCTTTGATATTTTGATCCAAACTATGAATAGAGCCATTGAAATGTCTAAAGGTACTTTGAAACCTACTTTTGAATATTTTTGTATAGGTTTGATAAATGAGCAAGATAGATTAATTGCTATTGGTCAATTATCTAATGGTAAATATCTAATGGCACATAGTAAATAGAAACCTAATAGGAATTTTAAAATTCTAAACCACATAATCAAGGATCTACTTCTTCTAATGATGATACTTCTAACATGGTGTATAATTAAAAAAATCTTTATAAGCTTTGAAAACATTGTGGAAAAACCAACCACCTAGAAAATATTTGCTTTAAATGGAGAGGTGAACTTGCGAAAGCAAAGAAGTGTTCCAAACAACAGTCGGTGTCCTTGTGTGCCTATTATGTTCAACTTAGTAAGTCATATTCTAATGTGGAATATTGGATAATGGATTATAGTGCATCTAACTATATGTATGGTACAACTTATTTATTTAATAATTATGATACTAAAAAACACTCACAACAACCTGTGCTTTATATCCTTTACTTCACTAGTAAAAAATTGGGAGCTTCCGTCCATATTCTCAATGCAGGTGTCATATAAACCGAGATCCTTATGTTTTTCTCCAATACCACTATAGAATCCTCAAAGACACAATGTAACATATTTTTATACTCTACCATGATACTCTTTAACTCCCTTATTTCATCGAGAACCTCCTCCATTGCACCATTCTTTATAGTAGAATACAAGGATCTACACCATTCAACCACCTTACACTCCTCTTTATCTTGGAAAAAAACAACGCCGAAAATACTCCTAGAAACATACAAATGTTAGACACTGAGAGGGGGGGGGGGGGTGAATCAGTGTAAAGCCAATTTTAAAAATTTTCTTAACTTGTCACAATTAACTACCAATTAATCATTCCACTATTCTACCAATTTCATAATAATTTCATAAACATCTTTCACTTCATCATTCACATATCATAAGCATTTGAATCATCAAGAACCATAACACAAAAGAACACAACACCATACAATTTTGTAATCTTTTTGTATTAGTTTTGGAACGGCTACAACTGTGAGGTAAAATCAACACCTATTGATACAAAGAGCACCTACTCTTCATCCAGGACCCTACCTGGTTTTCTTAGACCCTGCTAAGAAGGGTGTGAGGTATCCTAACCTCAGATGCAAGTCAAGATTGCATTTACAATTTAAGCTTACTGTCTCAACACATTTTCATCACTGTCACATCACACCAGCACTTATCTCTAGCACCTCTTCAATCAGCATCAACATACTGTCTCAGTCCTATCATCAGTTGTTCATCATCATTCTTTCCATATCTACAGGCATATCATTCTGACCATAACAATGAATACATCATTCCATCCATCAAATTGCTGCCAGCATCATACAATCATCCTTTCTTACTGCTGTACATACACATCATATCAATCTGTTCATCACAAGCACTGCTGCAATACTACAAAGTCTGCTCTTCAACACTGCTTGTCAAGTCATCAAACATAAAGTTATAAACATCATCAAGGTCTGATCATCAGCAAGGTTTAGGCTGTATATTAATCATATAGGGTGTACCTCAACATCATAGTATGCAACATCATCATCATAGGATATTCAATCTATAAGTTCATCATCAAAGTGCACAACGTATGTCCTCATCATCAAATAAGGTCTGTCAAACTGAACATGTCATTAAGATACCAGAATCACCATCAAGGTCTAGAACATCATCATCATCATATGGTTTTCACCATTATCATCATCTAGTAGTGTATAGAATATCTGGTTTATGTATGCACCATCATCATTATTTAGTACATCATCAAATCATTGTCTTAGTGTACTGTACACACACCATTCTATACTTAGCTATGTATGCCTCATATATCATCACAGTGTTCAGTATAATATCATCATAGCTTGCTTACACGGTTTCATATCACTGTAGAAGATCTTCATTGTGTGTACATATTGCGCATACTTACCATCACCATACTGTATATGTTCATAGGCAGTACATCAATCATCAACATCATACACGACTGTTCATACACCATTGCATTCTTCACTACTGTATATCACTTTCAGGTCTTGACTGTGTATGTGTTAAGTACACATCATCATCATCAATAGTTTGTAGGATAGCATACATACCTTGACCTTGAACTATGTATACATTATCATACCTGTCAAGACAATGTCTTGATCAAACTTCAAATGGTTGCCTTAAAGAAAATAGTCAAACCATCATAAACCCTTCATGCCTTGACTATGTAAAAATGAGCTATATGTTGACCCCCCTTTTGTTTTTGTTTTGGATAGTTCTGAGTTGTCTCAGTCTGCAACATTTCAAACTATTTTAGGCCTACAACTTTTGAACCTGAGCAGCCTCAGTCCACTCCTACATATGTCCTCAGTCCACCGTGACCTCAGTTGCAATTTTTATGTGTTTGCTGCACTTTACACCCTTCAGAGCTTGGGTATGGTGGACTGTGTATGGTGAATTGTTCCAGCTCCAACAGTAACCATCAAAAAGGGCCACACAAAAATGGATTGCAATCTCAGGATTGCGTGAGAGGAAGGCCTCCAAAATCGGGACTGCCATCAAGGATGGGTCTGTGCATGCTCAGGTAAACTTCGAGACTTTTCAAGAGAAGAAAATTCAAATATTCGGATGCTACAAACTTTGGGTCTTCTCATTGCTACCACTGAGACATACTGAGCATATGCTGGTGATAAGAATAAAATCCAACATTGACTGCTGCAAACAGTCACCACTGAGAGGAAAAAGAGTGGTAGCAAGACAAAGCTTCTCTGCTGCAAAAGTTCGGGTGTTGCTCCTTTAACTGCTGTAATTTCGAATTGCTTCCACAAACTCCAGACTGCTGCAAATTCGGGATTGTGGAAAAAATCTCAGTCACTGTGAAATTCGGGTTGCTCCTCTGGTGCTATCACTGCTCCTCTGAAATTTTCCTCAGTTAAACCACCAAATTTCAGAGTGGATATTCCTCATCCGAATTTGCACAACAAAATAATGAAACTTGGTGGGATATTTATACTTATTTTCCAACATGATTTTAGGGCCGACTTGTATTTAAAATAAACAAAATTTTATTTCTTTATTTTAATTAAAGGAATGGTCAATGTTGGAGGAATTAGGCTGGCCGACTTTTAAGTGTTTGACCACTTTATACTTCAAGCGACTTGGATCATTTTAATGTCATTGTATCATCATTTGATGGGGTTTTAGGGTTTGTCTTCAAGCCATAAATATCTTAATAGTCAACCTTAGGGTTTTTTGTAAGGTTGACCACATGCCATCAAGTTCACCACAAGCGAGGATGTGATCCACATCACAAGGGCTTCAACCATGACATGTATGGCCATCAACATTATGTTTGTGGGACCCCAATCAACATATGACCATATCTAAGGGTTTCATGACCCCATCAACACACAAATGGGACACATCATCTTCACCATTCCTTCAAGGGTACAAGGACCATTAAACCAAGGGTATGCACATGACATCAAGACCATAATTAACCATGCAAACCACAAATGACCACAGAATGGGTCATTTGGCCCATTTGGTGTTCCAAAGGATTCTTCACCATGCAAGAGGCTTCATGGGCTTCTTCAACCACCTAAAACACACAAGAGGACCTCTATGGGTCAAGATCCATCATGACATCACCTATGGGGTTTCCAGACCTTCTCTTAGGGTATCATGACACCATCAGAGCATGAATGACCACAGAATGGGTCATTAATGCTTCTTTAACCCATCTAGGGCTTCTCCAACTTTTGTAAGGTCTTCAAGACCATCTCTAGGGTCTTCAACGCCATTAGCAGGGTATTCAACATCTTTAGTAAGGTGGTGGAATCAAGATCCAAGCTTGTGGGTACATGGACCCTGTCAAACAGGTACAAGGTGCTTCAAGGCACAAACCCATTCTGTTTGGGATCCAAGGCACTGTAAGGTGCAAACCCACTCTGTAAGTGGTCAAGGCACTGCAGGTGGGACTTGGTGGCATTAATGACATCCCATGGGGCCACTGCAAGTCCATGTTGGCATCAATGACAATTTCATCAACAACAAATACCTGGAGTCCTTATCGACTCTTCTAGACAAGACATGCATGAGAGTAAGTATAAGATCATCCATATCCATGCACTTAAATGCTACATGGGAACTGCATGAGTTCATACAAGTGAGAGTAGTGTGGATTAAAGGATCCACCTAGGAGCATTTAATGCTATAAAATAACCACTTTAACCACAAGCCATTTGTCAAGAGTTGCAACACGTAGCCTCCACTGTATCCACTTTCATCCCATTGCCTTGAAGGGGGGTCCGGGTTGGACTGGGACCTCCCTTGATGCAAGTAATACCATGGAAACTTATGACCCACAATGAGAAGGAGATGAGGCCAATTTAGACTTAAAAGCATGATGTCCATTTGATTAGGGGGGAGGAATTAACCACCTTTATTTCACCTTTTTTGAACTTGCATCCTAAGTTGGAAATCCTATCAGCTTCCTTATTCTGCTGATGTTTGACAAGGAAGAATTGAACCTTAGTGATATAAGATATAAAGGCCATAATTATCCTTTGGTCGACTCTTCCAATATATTTATCTATATCGGCTAAATGTCTTGCATCTTTTTGATAACAATCTGAGAGTTGATAAAGACTTGAAAGGTTCCAATATTTAACTCTACCATCATTTCAATTCCTTGTACCAAAGCCACCCATTTAGCGTGATTGTTTGTCCTCTTTCACAAACCCCACGCAAAGGTATGGATCTTTTTTCCTCATGGGTCAAATATTACCCCTCTCACACATGCCTCCCCTGTTACCTCTTGGTATATAATAGAGGTGAGGGAGATCCTTTGGGAATATATTATGGAATACATTATGACATGTTATTGTAAATCTATGAAGCATATGTGGGGTGGAGATCTCTTGTAAGATTGGAGATTTCTGAAGAATAAATAATACCAAATGTTGTCAGGAATATTGCACCTTCTGCAGACAGAAGCTATTCCTCTCGTCTGAATGGTTCAGATCCAGAACAAATAAGTGAACGACAAAGGGTGAAAACCTTCCCTGAATGTTGTAAACACCTGGAATAATGCTTTGATGATGAACCTGTGTACCTATAGAACATGTCAAACAAACAAGAACATCAAAGCTATGAAAAAATTATTTACACATTCATACTAGTGACTAAGGAATCCAGTAACATATACATGCGATATTAGTACAACAGATATGTGGGATGGAAATCAGTTTTGCATTAAGAAATCAATGAAGAAGCTTACAACCATTGCCTTAGTGTTGAAAAACTCCTCCACAAGACAAACACCTCATCCCCGATAGCTCCAACTTGCTCTCTTGTGCTCGCCAATGGATTGGGCTAGATAGTCAATTCAACAGCATAACATTACCATTCAGTTCTCCCCCTCAACCATGGATGTGAGCTTGTATTTATAAAACTAAAATGGATAGGTATGGTTGAGATATTGGTGGGTGAGGTGGCTAAGAGATCCTACAAAGAGGGATCTCGAGCTCAACCAACCCAGGTGAGTAGGGATAAGGCTATCCACGAAGCTTTTTATCTGGAAGCTTCGTGAAGCTTCTTTTTTTCACCTTTTACCAAGGGTACCGCTTATACACCCTTATGACAGAGCGGTGTAGGTAAGAACCGCTTCAAGAACAAAGCACATACGTAGTGGCACCGCTTCTCTATAATAGGACTCAGGCAGTGTTGAACAAGGTATTGCTCATCAGCTAAAGGGAAAAAGTGGTGCTAGGGTTTTTTTATGTAGAATTGACATCCAAAGCATGTTTCCACTCCAAGTTTGGGATTTAGGGAAAACATAGGTGTTAAGGATCTCATCACATGTTGGTGACAGGATTTGGGTATAACACCAAAACTTCCCATGGATGTTTCCCCATTTGGGGTTTTACCACATATATCTAGTGTATTGTTATCTTGTTCTCTTGTCTCTTATTTCTTACATGATTATTGTTGCTTGTATGGATAGAAGGATAGAATCCTAGATCTTTTCTATTGATTTACATGTTAGTGTAAATGTATTGTTGTATTTTTATGCGTATTCTCAATATTCTAACATACATAGGATAATATTTATGGGATTTGAATATGGTATTTTATTATTTGGCTTTATCAATTGAGACTACAAATTTTGTAGGCCTCAAAGAATGTGTATGTAATTTGGTGTACATATATTTGTGTGTCTAGTGTTATAATTGGTATCAAGGAATTTTTATGAATGATAAGATACTTGGAATATAGTTTTAGCATTAACATTTTCACCATGGATTTACGCAAGCTCGAAACCAATCGGTAAACTATGCTTGAAAAATCCCATTAACATGATATACAGAGGTTGGAATCTTGCCCCCAGCATGATTTCTAGTGAAGCTTACCCCTAGCATGGTTGCCAGGGGATCGAAATTCCCCCAAGATTCGTTAGTCTGATGATTCTTCTTCCATACCCAACCTAAAAACCTGGTTACTAATGTGAAAATGTTCACCAGGGGGGTAGGAAGAATGAGAATCAGGCAGGTGAAAAGAAGGTTCAAGTTCTAACACTAAAGGGAAGGCTCGACTCAAGGAAGGGAATCTGTTTCATTTTTACACAAGCTTGAAATAGAAGGTAACTCTGCTTGGAACACGGTTTCATTTTTATGCAAGCTTGAAACCAAAAGTTAAACTATGCTTAAGGAAAACTACATTTTTTAACGAGCTTGAAATAGAAAATGAACTACGCTCAGGAATGGTTTCATTTTTATGCAAGCTTGAAACCAAAAGGTAAACTATGATTGAGGAGATCTATTTCATTTTTTAATGAGCTTGACATAGAATGGGAACTTTGCTCATAGGCATCTATTTCATTTTTTAACGAGCTTGACGTAGAATGGGAACTTTGCTCAAAGGCATCTGTTTCATTTTTAATGAGCTTGACACAGAATGAGAACTTTGCTTAAAGGCATCTGTTTCATTTTTTAATGAGCTTGACACAGAATGGGTACTTTTCTCAAAGGCATCTGTTTCATTTTTTAACGAGCTTGACGTAGAATGGGAACTTTGCTCAAACCTGCTCCTACCCAACATGATATCCAGAGGTTGGTAGGTTGCCCCCATTACATAAAAGCTAGTGGTTTAGCTCCATTATGATGTCCATAGACTAGAGCCATGCCCCCCATTTTACCTATGATGGGAAGAAGCTAACTAGAAGAAGGGGAAGGAATCACAAGAACATGAGGCACATTCAGGGCAGTCTGATTGCTAGGAGTCACACAATGGTTAGGTGTAACAAAAGAAAGTTGATCAATGGTCACAATCTTCCCATCATGGGGAAAATGCATAAATCTAAAGAGTGTGGACACTATGGATTTCATGGCGTAAACATAATCACGTCCAAGGAGCAGATTAAAATCTAAAGGACCTTGGATCACCATAACATCAATACAGACAGTTTTCCCTCCTAATGTAATAGGTAAATAAGGAAGGGTCCCTAAAGATGTTGTAGGGCTGTGATTAAAAGCTAGTATCTGATCGGTGGATGGCACAATCTGAGGTGAACCTAAAGCTTGCCAAGCAGTCAAGGATATAATACTAACAAAATCCCCTTCGTCAACAATAGTGCAAAGAATCCACCTAGCAGTAACATTCACAACTATCTGGAAAGGAACACTTGAATGAAGACGAGACTCTGTTAGGTTACTCTAGTCAAAGGAAATAACCTCATTACTTAGAGAGGGTTCTGTCGAAACAGACAAAATTTCCTCTTGTCGAGAACAATTAGAACGAAGCATAAAAACTTCAGCAGGTTTCAATTCATTCTCTATTGGAAGAGAAGAACAAGATGAAGATTTGGTCAAAGAGATTACTTCAGTCTTAACACTCTTTGATGAAAGAGTGGGATTGGGTGGAAATGACATCGACTCGACCACTTCACTCTTCGAAGGAAGAGTGGGATCAAGCAAGGATGGACTTGGGTTGACCACTTCAACTTCACTCTTCAATGGAAGAGTGGGATCGACCGAGGGTGAAATTGAACCGACCACTTGATCAACCAGTGGGGGTTCAAGAGACAACTTACGATAACCTGTTGGAAGCCGTTGATGAGAAACAGTAATATTTTCCAACAACTTATATGCTTCATCCATGAGAGGACAAAGGTAAGTAAAGTGCATGTCCTTACAAAGCAAGCAAGGATTTCTGACTTTACCCTTTCGACTCTTAAGGAATGGGTCACTGGTTGAGGGAGTATCATCAACATGATGATCAAAGGTTGATGACACAGATGGTTTGGTACTTTTAGACCACTCTTCTTGTACATGGGAGAGACCAAGACACTCCTTAATAAGGTGGTACCCCTTGCAAAGTTTACAAGGGAACTTGGGTTTTCCAGGCGTTCTCTTAGAATGAGCACCATTAAGAGCAGATGGTTGCTGCTTTTTCTCTTTCTTATCCTTCTTCTTTTTACCCTTCCCTTTCTTCTTCTTCTTATCCACATGACTACTAACCATAGAGCTTTGTTCAAGCGAAGAAGAAGAAAGGGATGAATCCACAACCAACGAAGAAGGAGAGGGATTAGGTTGAGGACGATCCTCTCCCAGAGGAGAGGTGACATTTGAGACATTAGGTGTAACAGGAATTACCGAATTAAACAGCCAGACCGGTAATCCTACAGTTAATCCAGGAAGATTTAGAGTGGCAATAAAGGGAGGACCAATACCTTCACTTGGAGGGAATACAAAAGGTACACCTTGGAAAGGGATCTCTTGATTGGTAGTCCCAGATGGGGATGCCATCTCTAAATTCTCTAGAAACCCCCTAACTACCATGCACAAGCAAGCACTACTCAAACTAAAAGCAACAAGAAAACATGTGAAAGGAGTGGATAAGAGTCAGGAATCTCACAAGATTATCAAGACTTTACAAGCTTCGCTTGTAAAGCCAAGACGACCAAAAGGCTAACTCAGTTGGTCTAAGGATTCCTGAAAGGGTCTCCCGATATACGCAAGGTACGTGGGAGCTCAAATCGGTAGTAGTGTTGTCTAATGCACAACCATTCACAAGGGGCCTTCCTATATACAATCGAGTATGTGAAGTACCTTTCTATATACCTCAAGGGTACATGAAAGGCCGTTCGATATACCGAATGTATGTGGAAGAACAGCGCGAGTCCCAGGATGTAGTGTGGAAAAGTAACGACAACTCCTACGCCTAACGACACCCGAACACGTCTCTAACTTATCACTCAACTTGCTAAAAGTTTTAATCTAGGACTACCGTTAATTTTATCTTGTGTGTTTAGGTGGAACCATGGAGTGAAAACTTGAAATTAAAGAAGATGCACACTGATCTATATGATAATGCAAGTTTTCCTCTTCAATGAAATTCTACCTAAGAGAGGGAGAGAGATTTACTTTTCTTCCCACAAATGCACACCCAAATGCAAATGCAATTCTATCTTTTCAAACGAAAAGTGAAATATCAATGCACCCCAAACAATCTTCAAAGCAAATAAAAAGAGATATAGAGAACATCTAACATAAATAAACAAGAAATGTTTCCTATCTTTTCATGCTTGAAAAAGATGCATAAAAACTTAATGGAAAGATGATTTCACTAACGTTTCCAAACAAAACTAACTCTAAAGCACGCAAAGCTAAAAACATATATTTCTTCTTAATGAAAGTAGGATCTAGAATTTCAAACAATCATGCACAAAGCAAGAAGAAAATCGATTAACATGCTTGCGAATAAAGCAAAGGAGAGAGAAAACTAAAACTTCTTTTTGAAACAGACAAGGAAACGAAGAACCAATATTTCCTACCAAGCACTGAAAAAATCAGCATGCAAAAGGAAACAAGAATCACCCCAAGCAAAGAAAGACTCAAAACAACATGGATCACTCACACATTCCAAGTCCGAAACAAACCAAAGCATACACAAGAAAATGAAATGTATATTTCCCAATTTTAACGACTAATATATACAGAAAAGAGCAAGAGGTTTCAGGCAAAGAAAAGAAGACAAAATCCAATGCAAGAAACATAAACTCTCTTTGAATGCAAAAAGAATACAACAATCAAAGCGATTGCAGAATATACAATTCATGGAACCTCCTAGCCGCGAGGGAGCATTTTTTTTCAAAAATACACTTCATTTTCATCAAAAAGTAATCCAAAAACACACAAAAAATCAAAATATAGAGTCTGGAACTGGGCCTACCGAGCACCGCGTAGATGAAGTTGCTGACAGGCGGTTTTGAGGCAGAACCGCTTCTTGCTCACTGGATTCAGGCGGTGGCACTGCCTACTACTAACTGGACTCAGGCGGTGGCACCACTTCTTGCCAAAGGCACATGCGCGATTCTCTGTAATCACCCAAAATAGTAGGAGAGTGAAAAATCAAGTTAGAAATTCCAAAAATCTCATAAAAACTGATGAATCAACCACAATACAGAGCACAAATAGTTAAGGTGGCTCAGATCTGAAGAGATCTGAAGATTTCAAACCAAAACTTTCAGTAGATCAGATGTAGATCTGACTGCAACGATAGGAGGCCGGAGCTTGGATTCGGACAAGAGTATTTCAGAAACTGAGGATGAACAAGACATATCTAGTCCCCAGCGGAGTCGCCAAATTTGTTGTCAGGACTATTGCACCTTCTGCAGACATAAGTTGTTCCTATGGTCTGAATGGTTCAGATCCGAAACAAATAAGTGAATGACAAAGGGTGAAAACCTTCCTTGAATGTTGTAACCACCTGGAATAATGCTTTGATGACGAACCTGTGTACCTGCAGAACATGTCAAACAAAAAAGAACATCAAAGCTACCAGAACATTATTTACACATTCATAGTAGTGACTAAGGAATCCAATAACATATACATGCGAGATCAGTGCAACAGATATGTGGGACGGAAATCAGCTTTGCATTAAGAAATCAATGAAGAAGATTACAACCATTTCCTTAGTGTTGACAAACTCCTCCACAAGACAAACACCTCATCCTCGATAGATCCAACTTGCTCTCTTGTGCTCTCCGATGGATTGGGCTAGATAGGCAATTCAACAACATAACATTACCATTCAGTTCTCCCCCTCAACCATGGATGTGAGCTTGTATTTATAAGACTAAAATGGATAGGTATGGTTGAGAGATTGGTGGGTGAGGTGGCTAAGAGATCCTACAAAGAGGGATCTCGAGCTCAACCAACCCAGGTGAGTAGGGATAAGGCTATCAACAAAGCTTTTTATCTAGAAGCTTCCTGAAGCTTCTTTTTTTCACCATTTACCAAGGGTACCGCTTATACACCCTTATGACAGAGCGATGTAGGTAAGAACCGCTTCAAGAACAAAGCAGATACGCGGTGGCACTGCTTCTCTATAACAGGACTCAAGCGGTGCTGAACAAGGTACCGCTCATCAGCTAAAGGGAAACAGCGGTGCTAGGGTTTTTTTTATGTAGAATTGACATCCAAAGCATGTTTCCACTCCAAGTTTGGGATTTAGGGCAAACATAGGTGTTAAGGATCTCATCACATGTTGGTGACATGATTTGGGTATAGCACCAAAACTTCCCATGGATGTTTCTCTTGTCTCTTATTTCTTACATGATTATTGTTGCTTGTATGTATAGAAGAATAGAATCCTAGATATTTTCTATTGATTTGCATGTTAGTGTAAATGTATTGTTGTATGTTTATGCGTATTCTCAATATTCTAACATACATAGGATAATATTATGGGATTTGAATATGGTATTTTATTATTTGGCTTTATCAATTGAGAGTACAAATTTTGTAGGCCTCAAAGAATGTGTATGGAATTTGGTGTACATATCTTTGTGTGTCTAGTGTTATAATTAGTATCAAGGAATTTTTATGAACAATAATATAATTGGAATATAGTTTTAGCATTAAAATTTTCACCATGGATTTACATCACTCTTGAGAATAGTAGTTATTTCCATCGAATATCATCACATGCAATTAGGATTTACTAAGGAAGGCATGCGAGTGAAGTGGAGGAGAAAATATTGAGGTGTTAGAAGTAATGCATTCTAATTTTAGCTTGGTATGTGCAATCATTTATTGGATTGAATTTGGGTTGACTTTAGATTAAATTAGCAGGGCAATGCATCCTAATAAGTGGATTGCTTGAGTAAATTTCCAATCGAGACTATTAATAACTAATACTCTATATAATATGGATATTTATAGAAGATGTGGATGGATATGATGAATGTATGACCTGCAAGTTTCTTAGGGTGTGAGATTGCTTTTATGGAGTGCATCATGCAATGAGATCATGCCAGTGGAGTGATTTTTTTGTTTTTAGGGTAGGTAGGTGAGTAATTTGACATATGCAATAAAAATAATCACTGTGCACCAATGGAAAGGCTTGCAGGCAGTGACATAAAAAGAGTAGATATAGTTGAATGATTCAAACTATGCCAGGTGTTATTCTTTGCACCAAAAAAGTGAACTGCATTTTACAACCCTGTAATGAAGAGATTGTAACATATGCCCATTTTTCCATCCCATGTAAGGTTAACCCAATTTTAAATTTTATATAAGAAACAATAAATTTATGTGTGTACACACACCTCCATCTTAACTTGATCTATTTTAACCATCTAGAGATTTTCATCCCAATTATTTTGAAATCCCTCTTGATGCTTAATATATTTGGAGTTAATATGGATACCCTACAATAATTTAAAACAAATAACATTTAAATCAATGAGAGACAAGCAATTTAAATCAATTATGCTCCTTCAAGAAAAATTCCATCCATCATATAAATGATAACATGTTTTACAACTCCAAAACTTAATGTATTTAGATAAGTTACATTTCTAAGTGTATTTTAGAAGTTAATGACTAGGAATATACATACAAGAGGAAGAGGGGTTTTTGGTATAATTTACATTTTCCATACCTTAGTGGATAGGATATTTTTATGGGTTTTGAATATCGTATTTTATTATTTGGTGTTATCATATAAATGATAACATGTTTTATAACTCCAAAACTTGATGTATTTAGATAAGTTACATTTCTGAGAATATTTTATAAGTAAATGACTAGGAATATACATAAAAAGAGAAGAGGGATTTTTGGTATAATTTACATTTTCCATGCCTTAGTGGTTAGGATTTTTTTATGGGATTTGAATATGGTATTTTATATTTGGCTTTACCCACTCAGTCTAAAACTTATGTAGGACTTAGACAATGTAGGTGGACATTGGTTCACATATGTTTATGTGTGTAGTATTATAATAGGTATATGTTAACACACAACTTAACACCCTCAGTAGTGTAGGTTGAAAATATGATTTGATTTTCGCTTGCAACATGAATACAAAGTTAAAATCACTAAAGAGACATAATCTCTTAAGACAACTGCTAATTTATGAAAGGGAGGTGTGAATGAAGACCCATGTAGCCCAGAAGGGGAAAACTCAGTGATTTAATTACCTATTAAAAGATAATACCAAGTCTCCACAAACTTAAAATGGAAGCAAATTAAGTTGGGATTCCCATCCCACATTGAAAAGTTCCCTCTTACGGCCCAAATCCTAAATCTATACAAGAAGCATTTGAGGTGAGGATTCAGGAGGAAAATGGAAGATAAAAGTTACTATAGTGGATTTGTGAAAGAAAATATTTTCCTTCACATCCTTGGTGATCAAAGGATTGAAGGAAAAAGGAGGAGGAATCATCTCATGATGAGGTTGTAAAGTCCACTTTTCTCTGATTGAATATTAACTGGTTCAATTATCCCCAAATGATCTTGTTTATCAATTTGTAGGATGTTAGATATGTTTGAAGTTTAAGTTTCATATGGAATGTTGATTGTAGAATAGAGAAAACATATTATGTTCTAGTTTTACAGGTACCGACGAGAGCATGAATAGACGCCAAGATTTAAGAGCAACCAAAATCAAGAGAGGAAAAAGCAACCAATGACATCTCCAAACTCTTCCCAAATTGACACTCTACAAGAGGTATTATCCTTTCTGCATATTTAACTCAAACCCTTGAAAAATGTAGATATAACAATGAATAATTGATATTAGTTATCTCATATAGCTGATAAAGGAACTCACCACCCCTTTGGAAAAGGAAAAAATGATCTCAACTTAATATGATTGGTATAAGATTAGCAACAAAGCTAGAAATCTAATATGAGATCCTTTTTCCTTTGCTAAAGGGGTGGTGAGAACCTTTTTTTCAGCTGCATGAGAGAACTAATATCAATTATTCATTAATATATCTACCCGGTTTCAAGGGTTTGAGGATTGGATAAAGGAGAATCCTCTTGTATCCTGTCGTTTGGGGAAGAGTTTCGAGATGCCTTTGCTTGATTTTTCCTCTCTTGATTCTGGTTTCTCTTCAACCTTGGCTTCTATTCATGCTCTCCTTGGTACCCATGAAACTAGAACACACGATCCTTTTTCCTTTGCTAAAGGGGTGGTGAGAACCTTTTTTAGCTACATGATAGAACTAATATCAATTAGTCATTAATAGATCTACCCGGTTTCAAGGGTTTAAGTTAGGATTGGATAAAGGAGAATCCTCTTGTATCCTGTCGTTTGGGGAAGAGTTTCGAGATGCCTTTGCTTGCTTTTTCCTCTCTTGATTCTGGTTTCTCTTCAACCTTGGCTTCTATTCATGCTCTCCTTGGTACCCACAAAACTAGAACACAATATGTTCTCTCTATTTTACAAACAACATTCCATATGAAAGTTAAACTCAAAACAAATCTAACATCCTACAAATTGATTAACAATATCATTTGGGGACAATTTGAATTAGTTCATATTCAATCAAAGAAAAGTGGAGTTTACAACCTCACCATGAGATGATTCCTTCTCCTTATCTCTAGGTTCCCTCCCTTTTCCTTTAATCCTTTGATCACCAAGGGTGTGAAGCAAAAGAGTTTTTCTCACAAATCCACTATAGTAACTTTGTTTTTTCATTTTCCTCCTCAATCCTCACCTCAAATTCTTCTTATATATATTTAGGATTTGGGTGGTAAGAGGGAACTTTTCAATGTGGGATGTGAATCCCAACTTAATTTCCTACATTTACCCTCTTTTACATAGTTTTAGGTATTTTTCATAAATAATGGAGCATTTGATTTGCAAAGCACATATTCGATGCATTTTCCTTCCACTTTAAATTTGTGGAGACTTGGTCTTAGCTTTTAACATGCAGTTCAATCACTAAATTTTTCCCTTGTGGGATACATGGCCTTCATTCACACATTCCCTTTCAGAAAGTAGCCGTTGGATTAAGAGATTATGTATCTTTTAGTGATTTTATCCCTGTTTTCATATTGTGGGTGAAAATCAAATCATTCTTTCAACCTACACTATTGAGGGTGTTAAATTGTGTGTTTATAGATGCCCCCTAATGTGTGAGGTTCAAAACAAATTTGATTTATACTTTTAGTGATTAATATTTTAAGGAAAAGGAGGAGAACCAATGATGTAGGAGTTGGAAAGCACCTGCAAGCAAAACAAGGTAATGCCCCAAACATATAATATCTTCCTGAGGCGGGTATACCCATGCTAAAAAATAAGCATGGCCATGTATAATACATAGTGGATCCATGTCAAAAGTACCTCAAATTAAAATGTACAATGCACGATGACAAGTGTGAGATATCAAGGTCTTCATGGTACTTTAACATGGCATTTTAGTCTTGCATAACTCAGGCAGTGCATCAATAAGTGATATGACTAGTTTTCCCAAGGTCTTCAATACAAACCAACGATAGTTCGAATTTATATCATGCAAATGAATGAGTTGATGCCGATCAGAATAAAACATTGTCTTATTATTGGTCATTGATGTATATTGCTAAGAGATGCATGGAGGTCCACAGATAATGATGATGGACTCCAAGGTACTGAGTACAATCTAACAAGTGTGACTAGATGTTTTGAAGCCAAACACTTGTAGAATAAAAAAATTAGGGGAAATTTATGTATACCTAATGCCATTTGAAAGGAAACCTACCACCAATGATTAGAAAATCCAAGGTACCCTAGGGGTTCCTTGATCCACTTCCTAGATAATGATTTGGTGTCGATAGGAAGAGATCTGTTGGAGGGAGGGCATTAATGCATCCTGCATCAATCGACACAAAAAATATCAATAGGTTGATATAATTTGGTAGAGTTACGAGATCCAACACCATATATTGACACAAGGAAGGCCGACATGTTTGGTCAAGAATATTTGAGGAATGAATAACACTGTTTTGACGTCCTTTGAACACATGGCATGGCACAACGTGCCACTTGGAAACATATACCTCAAGTTACCAAACTTTATGAAATATGCCAACACCAAATGCATTAACAAAAGCTCCATAGGTGATGGGAAGGATAACCCATTTGTGGAGTTCTACTAAAACTACTGGAAGAGTTTCCTACGGTAAATGTAGATGGTGTACTGATAACTGATGCAAAAATTGTTGAAGTTAGTGCAAATTTGTTGAGATTTGATATTTAATTATTTAAGTGTGGATATAATAGATACTTGAATCAATAGAACATTCAACCATAACACATGATATATCCTGGGGAAAACCATCAAAACAATGAGGATGAAAAACCCCAACAAATATTTAGAGTATAATTATGATAGATAGCAAAGAATGTCTTTTACAATATTAGATATATTTTAGTACCCCAGGTGCAAATAAGAGAATACTAAGCAATAGAGAATAGAGATCAACCGCATGAGCTTTCCAATGTGTCCAACAAATTAATAACTAGCAATAATCACTTCCATGCAAGGTGTATAAAATCATTGCATGGGGAATCAACCTCTCATGCAAACTATAGTGAATTTCCTTCTTGGATATTTGTTGTGCACCTCGGTTTCTTCAATCCCGCATAATCAATGCACTATGATTTTTTTCTTTGACATTAAATCATGCTCAACTGTATTTAGAGTGAAATCTCCTCTTAACTGGATGTAGGATCACTTAGTTAACATGCTAAATTAAGTGTCATCATGTAATAGGTGTAACTCAAGTGCCATAACTTAAGTGTCATATTTTAACTTAAGTGTTGTATTTTAGTTTAACTAAAGTGTCATCATGCAAAACATTTTAGTTAACTAATTCCTTTTGATTAACCATTTAACTATTCTTAAATAAAATCATGTTGATTGATTTTACTAAAGTGATAATTGAGTTATCCTTCAATTAACTAATGCATACATTGATACTTTAATTGAAGATTTCATTAAGGCATACATCGCTACTTAACTAAAGCTTTAACAATTCGAGTTTCACATTAATCAATTGAAGTCATCTCATGAGAAATTCAAATTCTCTTTGTTCTCTATGCATTAAACTTTATCTCTTATCTTTACTGCATAGTCAATATGTGCTAACTTGATTTTATCTATCATATCATATTACACTAAGAATATTGGTTAGATGTCATGATAATAGTATATTAATCTTGGACTAAATCATCATATTATAAAGTAATTCACTTTAGAGGTGGCCAGTCTCTAAAGGAGACTTAATAGCAATCGGTGACCATGGTTAGTAATACATCACATAACATTAATGCTTCAACATGCAAAGCATTTACCTCTATAATTGGAGGTCCACCCCATGTGTACCTACTATAACTAGAGGTCCACGTGAGAATCTGACTTGACACACAAGTCTTGAGCCTTGCTTAACGAGAATTTACAACATCATCACTTTGATATATCAAAGCACTAACCTCAACACATGAGGAATAACCTTTTGCATTGAAGGCTTAGTCAATCTTAAGTCCAACTCAAGAATTCTACTCCAAGTTCTTGAGTCCAACTGAAGCTTCCTACCTCAACACATGAGGCCCGATCCTGGATTCACACAATATTGGCTTGGAGAATGACTTGTGATATTATACTTTCAACAAAAATATGTGTCGTGTTCAAGAGTGACAAGGATTGAATGTTGCCACTTTTTCTAGGATGGAATATGAATAAATTCAATGATCCCCTTTTTTGGATTTTTGTATTTTTAATTTTTAATACCTTTTTCCATTATAAGCTTGAAAAAGAATAAAGCATTTTATAATACATAGGAGGAAACAAGTGTCTCAAGGGATTGCACCTACATTCCAAGGGAATGGGTTCGATCGAGGTAAAACAAGAGCTCAACTAGTTATGTACACTCTTATGGATTTTTCCTCCATGGGTATGGCTACTTGAGGCAGGATTATGTGGTGGCTGACAGTGAAATAATACCAAATGACTTATTAGCTTCAATTAAGTGAAATAGTCAACTAGAAGTGAGGCAGTAATATGTAGATCATACTCAATATCATATGCATTAATTGTCATGGATTTTGGTCTGTGTACAATAACTTGAATCATATTGTTAGAACATGTTAAAGTCTTCAAGGTTTTGAAATAAATTAATCACAACCCAACTATTTAGTCAATAAAATAGGCTCAAATGTGCCTTTAAAGTCTAAAATGTCCAACAACGAAGAATATGAGTATGCATCACTCTATTATGCAAATGGGTATGACTAGACCTTTAGAACTTTGTAGGTGTAGCCAATGGATGAGAGGAGGAACCTTCTTCAATTATGGGTTTTAGAAGTTGTGAGCCTTGATTTAGTGATATTCCATTTGTAGGTAAGTATTCATGGTGGACCAGGGGTCCAAAAAAGTTTGGATATTGTTGTAAATTTTCAAAATTTTCTAAAATTTTATGACTTTATTTGGGTTTTATTTTGAAGAAAAGGGAAAAAGAAAAAAACTATGCTATTTCTTTGTGGTGTGTGCAAAGATATTAACAAAGTATTGTGAACTTCGACACACTTTTTTGGGTTATGGTGTACCCGATTTTGCTTTATACATATGATGGTTGTTTCAAGCCTCTCTTATGATATCAAATGGTGTGTGCAAATGAAAGTCTTGATTGAATGTACACGATTTCTATTTACAGGAATTTTGTGCAAATGACAAAGATACCAATCAAGTAAACAGTTAGATAATGAACCAACTAGACCCTTTAGACTTTGTGGAACATGAATATGCTCAATAAATTCAAAATTAAATTCCAAAATACATACTTACAGAAACATTCGATATAGTGTATGATCTCAAACTTGATATTGATTGTTCAATTGAGATACAACCAACTGAGAGTCCAGTTTGACCACGATTCTACAAATTCCAAGAGTGATAGCCTTGACAAGAAGCTCGATGACTGTGCTATATTCTGCAACATTATTGGTTGCAAATCCGAGAAAATTTCTTTCTAAATCTAATCGCTGGTTGTTAGGTGAAAATATCACCCATGAAAAAGAAACAATGTTCTAGGTGCTACGACTAGCACCATCAACATATTCGAGATAAGTTTAAGTTTCTTGTGACATATACTAAGCCAAAAACCAGGAAAGATAAGTGTGTTCTCCACAACTGTACAAAAGTATTTACAGAAAATACAACATAACACAACAAGTTTTGCAAGGTCATTAGTGTGTATGCAAAGTATTTCTTCAAATAGAGACCATTCCTGACCTCCGATAATTGTTCCCCATCATGATTCACTAGTTCATAAGCTCCCCATTTTGACAATTTTTAATGGCCCAAACCACTTGGATTCAAATTTTCATGCCCCTATTTTGACATGGTCTTGGTCATAAACTAATACCAAATCGCCTTTAGAGAAGACTCGAGGGGGGATAAATTTGTCATATTGGGATTTGACTTGTTTCTTTTGTGCTTTTATATTCGAAGAGGCCTCCCTTCAAGTTTCATCAAAAGAATTATGATGGAGGAGTCTCTCTTCTTCTACATGTGTTAGGTGTGTTCAATAGTTAGTTTTAATGATGGGATTTCACATTCAATTGGAAACACAACTTCCTCTCCATAAACTAGTTGGAAAGGAGTGAAACCAATTGTAGTATTAACTAAGGTACAACATTCCTATAGAGAGAAAAATAACATCAAGTTCTAGTTAGACTTGTTATTGTTCACCATTCATTGCATCATGCTCTTCAAAACTTTGTTTATGGCTTCTACTTGACCATTGCATTGAGGGTAATATGGCGAGGAAAAATCCTGCTGCAATCCTAACCTCGTAGTGAGTTCCTCCATGAAGGAATTCTTAAAATGAGAGTCATTATTAGCCATGATCTATTTTAGCACACCAAACCTAATAATGACATGATTGAAAAAAAATTATGTAATGGTATTCTCTGAGTTATTAAATGTAGGCATCACTTTAGCCCACTTGGTGAAGTATTCCACTGGCACTATGTGGTAGCGATGTTCATCAAGTGAAGTAGGATTACATGTCATAAAATCAACAACCCATTTTGAAAATGGACCCACAATGACCATAGGATGTAAGGGAGCAGGATGTGCATGCAATTTTCCTTGTATAGATATAACAAGGATGGCACTTTTTGACAACATTGATACAATCTTTAAAGAGTGTATGCCAAAAGTATCCTGCACACAATATCTTCTAAGCTATAGAAAACCCATAAAGATGACCGCCACATGCTCTAGCATGACAATTGTTCAATACTTGCTCTACTTCTATGTGAACTAAAAAATGTCGTAAGATTAAGTCAATTCCTCAAAGATACAATGTATCCTGGTGAGGTATATTAATGACTGGGGTTGAATGCGACATCATTCAACACTAGAAAACTGAGCATTGAACCTTTGGGTTTGGAGATATATAATAATGGTTTTGTACCAAGGATTGGAATATGCAATGAGGAACGGATCTTCATAAGGAAGGAATTGATTCCTTATCAATAATTTTCTCTTCATCGCATGGTAATTCAGTCATTAACTCAACAAAATCTAAGCACTTCTTGGATTTGGAATTAATGAATTCAAGATCTAACTCTTATAGGATGACTATCCATTTCAAATACTTTCCCTTGATAAGTTTGTGGGACACGATATGTTATCTTGGATTAGGATCTTCCACCATAAATGTTTTTTATGAAAGTATGCATTGTCTAAATCTTTGGACAACATGAACTACCACCAAAGACAACTTCTCTATATGGGAATAACGATATTCAGGGCCTGCAAGACCCTTAATAAGGGTAATACACAATGTGATCTTGGGATAAATAATCCTCCTGGTCTAAAAACATGTCTAAAGTTTATTCGATGGTAGCTAAGTAAAGCACTAAATCTCTAGCATAGTCTAGAGGATTAAGTACCGGGGCTGGCACTAAAGCCTTTTTTAATGTTTTAAATGAGTGTTGATCTTGTTAATGCCACATGAATGGTACATATTTCTTGAGAAGATGCATGAATCCTTTAGCAATCTCATCATAATTGGCGACAAATCTCCTAAGAAAGTTCCCTTTTCTGTGTAGACTTTGAAGTTGTCTAATTGTTTTTCGGGAGGCGGGGGGTGGGGGGGGGACTGATTTATTGCCTCAACCTTAAAGGGATAAACCATAATCCCATGTTTGGATACGATGAATCCAAGTAATCTCCCAGTTAACACATAAAAAATGCATTTATGTGGATTTAACCTTATGTTATACTTACGATAGCATGTGAAAATAACACGAAGATGTGTCAAAATGTTCAACCCTTACCTTTGATATAGCTTCCAAATCATCAAGATAGGTTTCGACAATGTTTTTAATATCATGAAAAGAATATGACATGGATATCTGAAAAGTGGTCCCAATGTTTTTAAGATTGAAATGATTTTTCTGATATGCAAAAGTGCCCCATGGGAAAATGAAAGCAGTCTTGTGCTGGTCTTCCTTCTTTATCTGTATTTTTTTGTATCCAAAAAATCCATCCACTAAGGAAAGAATTTAACTTCTGGCACACTCATCAATGATCTGATCAATAAAGAGGTGGCATAATTATCTTTGGGATATGCCAAATTTAAATCCCTAAATTCAATACAGACTTGGATGGTATCTTGATTCTTATCAATGGGAACAAGATTGGACACCCATTCTATTAAAGGCACGAGATTAATGAAACCAACTTTTAATAGCTTCTCAACTTCTACTTTGATGGAAAAAGACTTCTTAGGATTAATCGATCTTAACTTTTGTCGTACCAGTTTAACGTTGGGGTATGTTTTGATCTCATGTTCAACTATACTACAATCAATGCCATGCATTCCTTCATACGACCAAGTGAAAACATCTTAAAAATATTTGAAAAGAGATGTACATTGCACAATTTTCTTCGAAGATCAATCGACACCGATATTAATGTTTTATATAACACTTAGTTTGATAAAGATATTAATAGGAATGGTTTATGAATTGTTTGCTAAATTCCCTTCCAAAAATACATTTTATGTTTGCATGGGGAATTGGTACTGTTCCTTATCACCACTAGGGGAAAGGTTTCCGGGACTCACTTCTAATGATTCTATATTAGGTATAAATGATCAACGATGACGCATATCTTCCCATGGTCATTCATAGATATTCATGACTTCTAATATGGCTTCATCTGAAGAAAAAGTTTGGTTGAAGATGTCATGCATTTCAAGAGTCTTGATGGCCCATATGGGTGAGGTGTAAGGATCATATTCTTCATGTGAGGGAGGATTTTGATATGCATTTGTTGAAGCTATTTGATTAGCTTGGTATGAAACTTAGACAAAAAATAATGATAAGGTATCCAAAGCATCACTTTTGACATAATCGAGCATTACTTCGGAATCATTTTCCACCATAAAGCATTCCATCAAGACCTCTTGTGATAAAGGTAAGTTTTCTTCTTGAATGGGTTTGGGAAAAAATTATATTGGGAAGTAAGACTTTGTGGTGACAATGAATACTGGAGCTTCTTGTTGATTGGGTATCGGTGGTGGGAATGTAAAAATTCCCATGAGGGAAGCATCTTCAAACAATCCTACCCCAATGTATTTAAAAAATTTTAGCGAGTTCCCAAAAAAGGGAACATTTGACAGGATAGGAGTTTCAGGCATGCAATAATCTAATTAGTCAATCATTGTGTTCTTCCCTTGGTAAGGGAACCGAATCACTCAGAACACTGAAGATACTACAACCACCATAACATGTACCCAACTACATCCCAATAGAAAATTGTAATCTACTGGAACGTCTATTACCTTAACATCAATTGTTTTTCCACCCTATTCAATTGGGCAGGCTACAATAGGTCTGTGAGGAGGGAAAGAACACCCGTCAAAATATTTAACATAGTGTGGGATGGATCTAAGGTGGGTTCTCCTAATGTTTGCCAACATTTCAATGACATGACATAGGTTGAAGCCCCTTCATTAAATATGGTTTGAAAAATGTTCTTACCATGAGATGATACTTTGATTTGAAAAGTAATTTGTGAAGGGATCCTACATGTCGCCCAGTATAAGTCAAATGTGATCACATTAATATTAGATGTATCAATAGCCCTGATTGCAGACAATAGTGCCTTCCTTTGTGTGAGACAATATTTCAATACCTCTAGCACCGACATGGCACATGTTGCTTGAGCTAAATCTTCAACAACATTATAGTTTTGAGCAGCTCTCGCATTAAGATTATCCCCTTTTGGAGGGAGAGGTATTATGCCAATAGGTGGTTTCTTAATGGTGAGAGAACCATTTGGCTGTGATACCAATGTATCCAAAGTACTAAGAGGGACATCATAAGAACGAGATATTGTTTGAATGTTCACCTCATGATCCAAAGTGAAGACATTAACATTTTTCGAATTCCCCCTTGTGGGGGGGGGGGGGTTAGCATGGTTTCCCCTTAGCGGAGGTAATGGCACTATAGAAAAAATTTGTTGTTGTTGATATGGGAATGACTGTTTTGGTTTTCCACCATGTTTAGCCATCATTTGATGAACATCTTCCATTTAAGGGAACAAATGAGTGAGATGATCTCCCTAGAAAATTTTACAAGCGAACTTGAATATCGGGGTCTCTTGGGTTCCTTCTCTTGGTGTGTTTTGGTTTGGTGTTGGTCCTATCCCAGAATTGGCATTTGATTTTTCTTTTGTTTTTTCTTCTTTCCTTTAGATTTTTTGTATTGAACTGAAAGGACTTCAAAAGTTTCGGAGGGATTAGTAGGTTGTTGTTTGGCCTTAGCAGCTTTGGGTTGCGACGTTTGAATATACATGTTTCCCAATTGTTGGGTAACCTGATCAAAATAATTAATATAATCAATCACACCATCGACATGAGGTCCTTGAATTGGCCTAGATGGATCTAACGTAGGTCTTCAGGAATTGGGTATTAATTCGTAAAGAGTTCTCAATTGTGAATAAATCAAATCCATTTCTTGGGCACTCTGAATGAGTTATTATTTAGTCAGGGCTCCTAACATAGCCACATCTTTTACAAGAGTAGGAAAAAATGATTTTACGAACCAATCTGCTAAGAATTGATCCGAGATATCGACTTTGATAAGCCTTCGATGCCTCCTCTACTCATGAATATCTTCATATCTATGAGTAGAAGTGGATTTCTTAAGTGAAATCAATAGTTATGTAACCGTTTCATAATGGATAAGTAGTTGAAAATGTTTTAAGAAATCCATGGCTAAAGATGAAAAATATGTGAATGTACCACGAGGAAATTCAATGTACCATTTCAGAGTGCTTCTCATGAGGGTTCATTGAAACAAACCCAACTTGATACTATCATTAGTTAGGGATTTATATGAACACCATAAGTGAAATGTCATCACATGGTTTGATTGGTCATCTCCTATTTTCCCCTCAAACCTTAGAATATTTGATGGGAGCTTGGTTGGTATTGTTGGACACCCATTCATATTTAGAACAAGATCATTCATCAGCCATGATAAATTTGATAAATTTAGAGTAGCCATAAATGGTGACTTCATAGGAATTGATATAGAAGTTTGTTGCATATGTGGAGATTGATGGCCCCATGCTACCATATTCTATTTTTCAGACACAATACTTTTTTCAGCCAGATATCTTACATATGAGATGCTGAGATGAGCAGTTTTGATGGATCATTATTATATTAGTGGATTATTGTACTCTCCCATGTTAGGAATGAGTCTTAGGACACTCAGATTTGAGGACCGATGTAGCCATTTATGTCATTTTCAGAGCAGTCATTGATGCCCAGTTTTATGTCACTTCTTTCTCATTGGACAGATGGTGTCTCAGATGGATTATATTGCATGGTTATGACTCATCATTTTATATTGTGTTATGCTTATTATTTCTCTTATACTGATTTTTGTGACATGTATTAACTTGTGGTGTCATGATCTGGCGGTCATAATTATATGGACTTGGTTGTATCTTGTACTATGTATTGATGTCCCTACTTAGACTTGGAAGTTCCTGATCTATACTCATTGGTTTTAACCTCCTTAGGGAAAATAGAGGTAGTCATTACCACCATTGGTTTGTTTTTCTAGTGTTGGCTCCATCATTCATTATCTTCACCCATCCATTACCTTCCATTTTAATTTTCAACTCGACTGACTTCTTGACTTATGGCATGGAGGACCTTTTTCCCCGCTGGAAATTTTGTTGGACAAGCCCCCCTGTTTATATTGTGTCTTGGCTCTGAGTTGGTGACAAAAATTGCCTTTAGTAAGTTGGATAGTATGCCTAAATCATTCTGGTCGGTTGTCTCAATGTTTGGCATTGTGCAGAACTCCCCCTAGTCACTTGAGATGTTGTTGGCTAAAACTGAAAGCTCATGTACTACCTATATTGAAAATATTGAATACGCACCCATGAAAAATGAAAATTATAAAACTGTGTTTCTTAACATATGTAAAAATGGAAAGAGTAATGAAATGCTAAAATACTCCTTGAAGAGTATAAGAAAAGGTCCAAAAAAGCAATGGTTAAAAATATGCTATATCCAAAAATTGCTGACCTTATTAAAATAAATATGTCCCGGATGAAAGCTGCGATTAACTGTGCTTTTAAGCACTGGTGAAGTCCCAAAAGGGTCATATAGGCCAAAAAGGCCATCGAATAAAATGATGATCCTAATGAACTTGGATCAATCTTGATGTAGACATGATGCCTAAGTTGAATAAGCACTCTCTAAACAACTCACCCATTTGTGAGGCATTGCAATTCCTTGTGTTGTTGTTTGTTTGACAATGGTTATAGTGAGTATTCCCTTTCCTTGTCGAAAGTGTCATGATGTTGAGTAGGAAGTCATCCTTTGCCTTAGCCTTGTAATTTTCACCCTTCACCCTTCGCTGGCAAATTGGCTACAGCTATGAAGTGAGTATAGTCTTGAAAGTCTAAGTCTGAGTAATAATAAGTAAAGCCTTATATATGTATTGGTTGATGTACCGCCAGTGAAATGAATGCTACTTGTTGTGATTGTTACTTAAATGAGTTGTAGAGAATGTCTTAACCTTTTAACACTTGCAGCGGATGGATATAGTCTGAGTTATTATTGGTGTCTGATTATTCACATATGGTTATATTGTTTATTGGATATGATTGATGATCCGATAGAGACCTATGAGGGGTATGAGTATACACCTTAGATGGATTTGGACTCTCTGAGTCTAATGAGACAGTTTATTTCCAGTTCTGGGCACTTACAGATGTGATCAGGCTCATTCTGCCTTTCTAATGTAATTTTTCTTCACAAATTGATAATTTTGAGCAGGGAGATGTTTCAGTTGGATCTCCTAGGGAATTGTATGGGCATAGGGGGTTGCAACCATTTGTTTGTACCATAGTACCCCCATCCCAGAGAGCTTGGTGGGCTCAGTTTGACAACGCAGGCACCCTAGGAGGTTGTTTTAGCAGGATCACGTTTCCTGAGGCAGATTAAAAAATGATTAAATGGTTATTGAAGAAATAGGTTTGGGCTACTGAGGCAAGGAAATGACATGGGATGAGTCACGATGATGAGAGTGATGTCCTCCACACCTTCTCCAACAGTTGCAGCTCCTGATTGGGCCCACATCTATTTTTGGGCATTTTTATATTATTTTGGGAGGTTCACGATTTCCTCAAGGAGGCACAAAAGTCAAAGAATTAAATTATTATATTATTTTATTGTGCCATGGGGACACCCAGAGGGAGTTAGTCAAACACTCCTTGGACCCACCATGTGCTTTCATTTATTTCTTGTTGAGTGGGCTACCTTTTTGGGTGGGTCAGTCCACTTTGATAAATTATGGTTATATTGATCCATGTATTGTATGTTGAGCTGATCTCAACCATTGATTAAAACATTTCATCTTTTAATCTTAGCCACTTGTTTTGAAAGTGGTTAGGATTCAGTTATGATTGAGGTTCTCTCATTTCTATTTAAAGGAGAGAGCTTCTCATTTGTCAGGGGTCTTTGGCTCTTGGATCTGAATAATAGAAAGAATTTTTTTGTGGAAATTTTCTAGATCTGCTTTGCATCTGATGTTCTCAAATGGTGATTGGATAATCTTCAGCTTCCTAGCATTGTGGAAATTCTTGTGAGATCTATATTTTTTGCTATCACTATTTTGTCTATAGGAGGGCGTTTTGGCTGGAGCATTTTTGCAGGGGGACCTCAAATCGCTCAGTTTATTTATCTTATATTGGAAAATCTGATATTGTTGACATTTGCTCATGCAGGGTAGGGGGCACATTGGTGGCTTGGAGCTTGCATATGCCATAGAAATCACTTGGATTTTCTAGAATTGATCGGGATAGAAAAGATCATCACTGTTAAAGAATTCTACAAGATTTTCCATGTAAGATCTAACAAGTAAGTCTCTTATTTTTCAGATTCTATTCCATTGTACCTTGCTTTACTTCAAATTTTTCTGAAAACTCCTAAAATACTAAAAACCCTAAAAAGCAATAAATCCGGGAACCGTCTGATCTTTGGCCAAACTATTTCTGGGTTTCATAGATTGGGCCTCCCCTTCAACAAATCAAATGCAACACTATTCAAACTCATGCTGGTTTGACCTAGATCTGATTTTTAGCCAGAAAACTGCATAACCCCCCACTGAAAATTTGACCTGCTAGGGTTTTGACTTTTTCTGAATTCTGACTTCATAGACGGATAGATCGGGTCCCACACAGTTCAAATCAACCCCAAACTTGTCCAAATTCTTGGCAGTTTGATATAGATTTGAGTTTTTGACTGAAACAACCCTAGCGCCCTCACTGAAAACTGGATTTTTCTGGATTTGAATTTTTTCTTCTTCTGAAATTTGACAAAGTAGGCTGATAGATCAAGGCTTGAGCACTCCATAACACCCCCAATGCTGAGATAGTTCTTTCCAGTTTTCCCTAGATCTGAAAAATTGGTTTTCAACCCCCCTAGCCCCCTCATCAGATTTTGACTTTTCTAGATCTGATTTTCTGCTAATTTTCTGATTTGGGTTTGTAGATCTGGTTACCCTGAATTCATTTCTCCTTCAATGTTGAGTTGTTAGCCTCTAGATGACCCTATAACTGTATATCTGCTTCCCTAAGCCCTAGAGCTAGCCCTCCATTGA
The DNA here is from genome assembly GCA_001517045.1 of Pseudotsuga menziesii. NCBI lineage: Eukaryota > Viridiplantae > Streptophyta > Pinopsida > Pinales > Pinaceae > Pseudotsuga > Pseudotsuga menziesii. The sequence continues at coordinate 82,249 of LPNX010250171.1, read as the reverse complement.
GTTGGATTTCCTGTAACCTGATTTTTCTGGGCTAACTCCTTTCTGGATCCATAGATCAAGGTATCTCCCATGTGGGTTCACTGAAATGTTGGGTTGATGCTGATTCCATTGCCCAATGCACATAAGGCACTGATCTCCTAGATAGCACTAGCCCTAAATTGACCTCACTCCCATTTCCTTTGCCAACATTCATTTACAAATCAAGTTACCTACCTTTCACTGAGTCTGTCTCCTTGGTACTAGACAGTCCCAACTCTGTCCTTGCTTACCCTGTCACAGTTACGTTTCCCAAGACAGTGGTCATCTCCATCAGTTGCTAGTACCTAAACCCTACAGCTAGGGTTTCCATTTACCTTGCACCTTACGTACTTTAAAGCCCCATTTGATCTATTATGGTGTCTAGGTTTGATCTCTCCTGTCGGGAGCAGATCCGGGTCTCCCCCATTGTTGTCTTGGACTAGGATAACATAAAGTGAAGCTACCTTGATTGGCGTGACAACCATCCATCCTGGATCCACCTCACACAAGAAAATACAAGGTAGGTGATAACATTTTGGCGCCGTTGTCGGGGAGGTAGAGGCCTACCTTGGTTCAACATACCTGACCTTTCCCTATGACATATCTTTTATTGGTGAATTGCTTGTGTGGTTCACCTAGCGATTCCACCCCGTGACTCCACTGAAGATTGTACCCAACATATTAATCTTAAGTTCTTAGAGCATATCATAAATCATAATGAATTTAGATGTATTTCTAAGGCACATGAAAGAAGTAACCAAAAACATGATTGAAACTACAAGAAAAATAAGCGAAAGGAATATATGGAGGTCAGGCTATGGGTATGAAGATGATATCGAGCATGATTATGGGTATGAATATAGTTATCACAATCTTTATGATACCCACCAACTTCCTCACCCATGCAATAAAGATTTCCTGACCATCCTAAGTGGATCTGTAAGTTGACATGAACCTAGAAGACAGTCCCAGTCAAAGCCTTATAGCCCAGTAACTAGAGCTATTAAAAAACAAGACAAACAATCTCCTTTTGAATTTTCTGAAACATCGGGAGCACCTCATCCTATGCCAAACGATTACAGTAGGAGGTTGCCCCAGTTTAGTGAAAATAATGATGTATCTATTGAAAGTCATTTGGACATTCTCTGGGATTTTATGGAATCTAGAGGTGCAGACAATGAAGATGTTTATATGCGAGCCTTAGGAGAATCCTTGCAAGGGGATGTTCAACTATGGTTTGATCATTTAGCACCAAGATCTGTCACTGGGTATGACATGTTCATAGATTTGTTAATTGATAGTTGGAGTAGGAACACTAGTGATTCTTTAGAGTGTGAATCTAGCAATGATTATAATTAGTATATTGGCAATGTGCTTTCTCAATTGGATCATTCCTCCCCTGAAATGTTCCAAATTATGAGCGTGCCTACAATCCATGAGAATGTTACAGAGTACTTTGAGGATAATGTTTCAAAACCTTGTGCTGAAATTAAGAGGGATATCAACCAAATCATACAAGATACTTTGTTATTATTACCTAAAGTAGTCACAGAGCAAATCTTGGATTTGATCCGTGGAAGGGAACCTGATCACCATCAAGAAGCATCCATAGTTGAGCCTTCCATTTGTGAGTCCATTAAAGAGCCTTTAGAAGAGGAACTCCATAGTCATTTCCTAATAGATGATAATTTGAGTCAGTATCTAGCCTATTCGGATCTGGATTTAGACCTTGATCATATCATTGTAAAATAAGAAAAGGGGGAAATTAATAAAACTTCCATTGAAGAGAAATTAGGTGGTCATATTGTAGTTGAAGACCAAGTTTGCGAGGATAGAAATGAACATAGTAATGTTTTTCCTTATCAAATGAATGATGATGATCATTTATCCTCAGTTGAATGTAATGAACAATCTCAAGAAGAGAAACCACATGATGATGATATAATAGTAAGCGAGATTTCCCTAGAACCTTCTTTGTCACATCTTTTGAACTAGAATCTGTGTCCCCATAATCATCAAGAGCCTTCAAGGAATGATTCTTGTAATGGTGTTACTATTCCCTGTCATATTTTTGATCAAGGTGATTTGGTTGAGGAGATTAATCATAGTGAGCCTAGTTCTTGGGATGTTAGTTTTAATCTTGCCAATTTCTCTAGCAAATGTCCCATATCATGTGGAAGATTGGTGTTAACATCTTTAGGTGATCCAAATCAAGTCTTAATTTGTCAATCCACCCACCCATCCTAGATTTTAAAGTCCTCTATGGTATCATGCGGTGCAGAGTCTCGAAAGTGCCAAATGGTCAATGGTAAAACATTTTATCTCCTTTCATCTTTGGCACATAATGCTTTCAACTTTGCTAATTTCTTTGATTGGGTGAATGAAAAGCTCTATAAAGACCAATTCCATATTTTCTCATTTTATAAACAACAAATGGGGTTAATCTCAATTTCTGGTTTAATGATTTCTAATTTGTCCCTATTTTGCGTCACCATTGATCATGGTGTGAGTATGATTGAGTGTGCTAACCAGAAAAAGGAGGGAAGAAATGATGGCCTAGGGGGGATGAATCATGTATCGTATTCTTTTATTTCATCAAATTTAAACTTGCATAAATTTTATGATCCTATCGATCTATGGGTAGAAGAAGTTTGCAATAGTCAATCTCATCCCTAGCATGATTTCATTTCTCTTCATCCATGTCTTTCTTTAATTTTCAAACAACAAGTTATAACGGCTTCAATTTTCACTCACATTGCTGACAAGCCATCTTTGATTTGTTGTATCATTAACTATAAAGAAAGCTCAATAGATTTGTTTAGCAAGTGGTTGCATTGGATTTATGATTTTACCTAACACTTGTCTAAATTGGTTAGAATAGGGTAGGTAGGATATGAATAAGCCTTCCCGGCAGTAGTGTAGAACCTTGCATCTTTGCCTGAAGCTCGTCTTTGAAGCTCTTAGTGTAATTTTGTTATCCTGCAAAATAAAAAATTCAAACTTTTATTGAAAGTTATGGTTATAGATTAGATTTATTTTCTACTTTTTAGTTTCATGCATCTTTACTTTCAGTATTTTATATATTTTCCACATATTGCTCTGACGACCAGTCTGTGAGTTTGGTATAGCTCTGGACATGCTGCAGGTAGTCAAGGGAGTTATTGGTAGTAGTTGCAGAGCTGGATGGATTGATTGAGGATGCAAGAAACAGAGTGCGAGGACCAGAGATTCTGAGGTTCTCAAGCACTCTTTTCAGCAGAGCCCTTGTCCCACCTGGAGCTAGATGTTATCACATATATAGTAGCCAGGCTACCATATTCTATTTTTCAGACACAATACTTTTTTCAGCTAGATATCTTACATATGAGATGCTGAGATGAGCAGTTTTGATGGGTCATTATTATATTAGTGGACTGTTGTACTCTCCCATGTCAGGACTGAGTCTCAAGACACTCAGATTTGAGGACCGATGTAGCCATTTATGTCATTTTCAGAGCAGTCATTGATGCCCAGTTTTATGTCAGTTCTTTCTCATTGGACAGATGGTGTCTCAGATGGATTATATTGCATGGTTATGACTCAACATTTTATATTGTGTTATGCTTATTATTGCTCTTATACTGATTTTTGTGACATGTATTAACTTGTGGTGTCATGATCTGGTGGTCATAATTATATGGACTTGGTTGTATCTTGTACTATGTATTGATGTCCCTACTTAGACTCGGAAGTTCCTGATCTATACTCATTGGTTTTACCCTCCTTAGGGAGAATAGAGGTAGTCATTTCCACCATTGTTTTGGCTTGCTAGTGTTGGATTCATCATTCATTGTCTTCACCCATCCATTACCTTCCATTTTAGTTTTCAACCTGACTGACTTATTGACTTATGGCATGGAGGACCTTTTTCCCCGCTGGAACTTTTGTTGTACAAGCCTCCCTATTTATATTGTGTCTTGGCTCTGAGTTGGTGACAAAACTTGCCTTTAGTAAGTTTGATAGTATGCCTAAATCATTCTGGTAGGTTGTCCCGATGTTTGGCACTGTGCAGAACTCGCCCTAGTCACTTGAGATGTTGTTGGCTAAAACTGAAAGCTCATGTACTACCTATATTGAAAATATTGAATATGCGCCCATGAAAAATGAAAATTATAAAACTGTGTTTCTTAACATATGTAAAAAGGGCAAGAGCAATGAAATGCTAAAATACTCAAAGAGTATAAGAAAAGGTCCAAAAAAGTAATGGTTAAAAATATGCTATATCCAAAAATTGCTGACCTTATTAAAATAAATATGTCCAGGATGAAAGCTGCAATTAGCTGGTCTTTTAAGCACTGGTGAAGTCCCAAAAGGGTCATATAGGCCAAAAAGGCCATCGAATAAAATGATGATCCTAATGAACTTGGATCAAGCTTGATGTAGACATGATGCCTAAGTTGAATAAGCACTCTCTAAACAACTCACCCATTTGTGAGGACCTGCCATTCCTTGTGTTGTTGTCTGTCTGACATTGGTTATAGTGAGTATTCCCTTTCCTTGTCCAAAGTGTCATGATGTTGAGTAGGAATTCATCTTTTCCTTAGCCTTGTCATTTCCACCTGCACCCTTCACTAGAAAATTGGCTACAACTATGAAGTGAGTATAGTATTGAAAGTCTAATTCTGAGTAATAATAAGTAAAGGCATACTATTGGCACTCGATAGGATATCTGAACTAGCTTCAGTCCACCAGGCCTCGCGGCCATTGATGTTCTATGCGGTGGAGTGTGTGAGACACACAGTGTACGATTGGAGCACTGTGTTGTTGAGTAACATGAAGCAGCAACTCAGTGACTACAAGATGGGCAGGGTGAGAAACTTCGATTTTGGCAGCATACTGAGCACTTTCTTCTTTAAGCGTGTACGGGGGCTAAGCCCTAGAGTGGACATTCCTCCACACGGAGTTCGAGATCCGGCCCAACAATGTTGGGAAAATGTTATGCGTAGACTAGGTGGAGGTAGGGTGGCTAACCCCTACCCAGCAGACTTCTTTCCATGGTGGTGGCGTCAGATCATTGCCATCGATGACTACCCCTATGCAGGGATAGATGTTCAGGGAGATCAGGACATGCCCTTACCACCAGGGGTGGCATATGGTGACATAGGTAACGAATCCCAAACCCTCTTTTTAATTTTTTTGAATTATTAAATTTTTTGTGTTTTTTGATATACTGACTCAAAAGACATGTTTTGGTGTGATGACACATAGTGACAATCTATCATGTGTATGCAGATATTGGACCATGGCGACCGGATGGTTTCCCTCGTCATAGACGAAGGGGAAGGGGAGATGATGTCATGGGTGCGGATGCAGAGCAGACGCTCCAAAGCATCCACACAAACTTTGTACGCTTGACACATAAGGTACCCATAGCGCAAGTCAAGGACTTGCCTAAGGCCATGCAACGCCAGGTGGTTGGTGTACCACGGGCATGGGTTCGATTATTTCGACGGCTAGCTAGATCCGTGGTGTGCTACCATGATCAGAACCCCCCTTCTCCTCCTCAGGCTTAGAGACATGAGAGTATTTCTTTTTGTACTAGCATGTATTATATTTTGGTGGCTCGAATGCCCCAATTTTGTATTATGACACTTATGTATTATGAAGTCACATTTTGGATGTTTAATAATTTTTTTTTATGATGATCGATTTTATTTATTTACATGTGTGTAAAAATGTATGCTTGTGATATGCTTATGGTCTATAAAAGAAATGCCAATCTAACACATAGTTAGCATATGAGTTAGCAACTTGATTAAAAATTCTTGAAACATGTATGTATGTTATGTTCTCAAATTTCCATTCTAGCAATCTCACACATAAGAATATTCGTAATAATGATGGATCCCTAATACGATACAAGCCGTTAAGCTGTGAAACCATTAACTTCGAATGAAGAAGTACCTCAAGAGAGAGAACACCATGTGAAATGGCATCTTGCGATAACTCGATAACAACACTATATTCAACAACATTGTTCGAAGCAGGCTGTAAACATACGCCTCCTAAAGACAATACTTGACCCATAGGAGTATAAATCACCCAAGCAGTCGAAGATGAGTTTTGAGTGTGACGACTAGCACCATCAGTGAATCCTATGTAAGCAGAAGACTCCATCGACATCTGCCATAAGAAATGAAAGCTAATCAACAAACCCGATCACCATAAGAAAACCTAACTATGCAATTCAAAAACTGTAAAATAATATACAACAATCAGCCTTGGTTGAAGATCATGCATAGTATTTTTTAAGATAGAGCCCATTTCTAGGCTCCGCCAAGGCTATCCCTTCATAATCTACCAGCTCATAGGCACCCTTCTCTAGCACACGTTTGACTACGTAAGGACCATGCCACATGGGATTAAAATTCCCTGCCCCCAAGGGTTCTTTAGCTTGATCCCACAAAAGGACCAAATCACCTTCACTAAACTTCCTCGGATGGACAGACTTATCATATTGGACCTTAACGTGATGCTTATTTACCTCTAGAGCCACTAAAGCATCTGAGCGCTACTCATTAAGCTGCTCTAAGTGGACCAAACGTTCCTCCAATGTGGAAGTGTTTGGTAAAAGCTCTATAGCTAGCTTCAACGAAGGGATTTCACATTCAACTAGCAAGACAGACTCCACCCCATGTACGAGTTGAAATGGAAAGAAACCGGTGGTAGTCTTAACCGCGGTTCTATAGGCCCATAAAGCAGGATATAACATGATATGCCAATTCATCTTGATTTGTGTGATGGTTCGTTGGAGAATAGACTAAAGTGATTTATTCACTGCTTCAACCTGTCCATTTGCTTGAGGGTAATAAGAAGAGGAGTGCTCCTGCTTATACCCTAAATTTGAAGCCAACTCTTCCATCATTTTATTCTGAAAGTGCCTATCATGGTCATTGACAAGCTCTTTCGGAATGCCGAACTGAGTAATAATTTGGTTGAAAATGAAATGCACGGATGTCTCACCGTCGAAATTAATTGTGGGCATAGCCTCTACCCATTTCATGAAATAATCGACAACCACTATAATGTGATGATGCCCCCCAGCCGAAGCTGGATTGCAATCCATGAAGTCAAGCCCCCACTTTGTGAAGGGACAGGCGATGATAATAGGATGTAATGGGGCAGGATGCAAGCGCATATTGTGTGCAAACACCTGGCAAGGGTGACACTTCTTGACCTCATTGACACAATCTTTGAAGATCGACGGCAAAAAAATATCCCGCTCTCAAGATTTTTTGGGATGTAGAAAGCCCAGATAAATGACCACCACATGCCCCTCTGTGGAAATCATTCAACACAACCTCAGCCTCATCATGGGTTAAACAACGACGTAAAATGGAATCTACCCCATGACGATACAAAGTGTTATCCAATTTAAGGTAGTTCTTAGCTACATGACGTAATTGTCGTTGCTCATCCCATGAAAGGTGAGTAGGGACCTTCAACGTTTGAAAATATACGATGATATCCCAATACCATGGGTCCAAAGTTGAGATAAGGAAAATATGATCATCGACAAATGTATCCTCATAAACCTCCTTCTCCTCCACACTTGGAAAATCAGATATGAGCTCCGCAAAGATCAATGATTTCTTTGATTTCGTTGAAACAAATTCAAGAACGAACTCTTGAAAAATAACAATCCAATTATTGTATTTTCCCCTGATCATCCTTCTAGTGAGGATGAACTGAAATGGATTGACATGAGCTACCACCAAGGTCTGGCAAAGGAGAATGTAATGCCTCAATCTCTGAACCGCATAAACGGTGGCCAAAGCAAGTTTCTCCACATGGGAATAATGGATTTCCACATCAAAAAGGTTTCGGCTCAAATAATATATGACATGCTCGTGGAGCTCCTCATCCTCTTGAACCAAAAACATACCAACTGTCTCCCTAGACGTGACCACATAAATAAAAAAATCGTGGCTATAGTCAGGTGGACTAAGCACGGGGGCCAATGCTAAGGCTCGCTTAAGAGCATCAAAGGACTCCTGGGCTCGCTCATCCCAGCAAAAAGTAGTGTCCTTCTTTAAAAGACGCATAAATCCTTTAGTCAAATTGGAAAAATTAACCACGAATCTCCGCAAGAAATTTGCCATGCCTTGCAAACACTGAAGATGTCTAATATTATGCGAGGGAGAAAATTGAAGTATTTTCTCAACCTTTAAGGGATCGACTCTTATACCCTCCTTGGATACAATGAAACCTAGCAAGCAACCAATAGTCACGCAAAAGATGCACTTATGAGGATTTAACCTAACTTGGTAATGGCGGCATCTTTTGAATACTAATCTCAAATGGTATGGATGTCGCACTCTCAGACGAGAATGAGCAGCAAGATCATCCAAATACACTTCGATAATCATTTTGAGATCATGAAAAATTCATGTCATAGCCCGTTGAAATGTAGCTTCGGTGTTTTTAAGACGAAAGGCATCTTCCGATATGCAAAATTACCCCAAGGATAAATAAATGTAGTTTTATGTTAATCCTCGGGTTTGATCTGAATCTGATTATATCCGAAAAAACTGTCCATGAAGGAGAATACCTCGCTTCCCGCACACTCATCCAAAATATGATCAATAAATGGTGTGGGAAAATTATCCTTATGACAAGCACGATTTAAATCACAGAAATTAGTGCATATACAGATCGCTCCCTACTTCTTATCAATCACAATAGGATTTGAAACCCACTCCGTCAAGGGAATGAGATAGATAAAACCAACTTTTAACAGCTTCTCTATCTTAGCCTTAATAGCGGGTGCTTTTCTAGGATTCACCGCACGCAAACGTGTCGAAACGGCTTCGCATTCAGATAGGTCTTAATCTCATGTTCGACAATACGAGGGTCAATACTTGGAATTTCTTTGTATGACCAAGCAAAGATGTCACGAAACTCTTTAAATAGCTTGGTATACTCCTTGTATGACCAAGCAAAGATGTTCGCCCCAATGTAGACGTTCTCAACTTTGCCAGGATCGCGAGAAATATTGATAGGAATAGTAGGTGATAAATTTTCCATGTTCCCATCAGCTACTTGTTCAAGAGAGCTCAATGGAACCATGGGACTACCAATCTTCTCGCTAAGAATCCCCCTAAAGTATTCACGCTCCATACGGTCAAGCTCAAGAAGAAAATATGATCGATGATGTAGCTCTTCCTAAGGTGGTTCAACCCCAGACATGGCCTCAATAATGGCTTCATCCGATGGAAAAACATCGTTGAGGCAATCATGTGCGTGAGAGGACTCAACTGCCCATGCAGGTAGCACATATGGGTTTTCCTCCTTGTTGGAGTAGGGCCCCACAGCTACAGGAAAAGTTGATATATCGAAACAAGGAAAGTCAAAGGAAAGAGTAACTGAAGCGGCCGAGAAGAGAGAGCTCAACCACTGCATTCAAGGCAGCGACGACGGCAGGAGGGCTCAGCTACCCTCATAAATGGAAAAAGGAGCAACGGGCCGAGGTATTAAAGACAAAGGATAGAAGGGGAGCAACCAAGGAAGCGGCACCCATACCAGAGATCAGCGCCAGAAATAGCGGAAGACTGCAGAAAGCTACAGCGTGACCAATAAGTGGCAGTTCAAAGTACAAATAGACCGACTGTCACAGTTAGGGTTTTTGGGTTATTGTTGGGATAGGCCCATAGTTTTGTATCACGGTGAGACCTTTGGGCCACCTATTTAAGCATGTATTTTGTATTATGAAAGGTTAGATACTGAGATAGTCAGTTGGTCAGTTAGTTAGTTGGTCTGGTTCTGTTATTCAGTCTGTAGTTATCTTACTGTAACTAGTGGCCGAATCCTTGAGCATGAATTTAACAATCCGTAGGGATTGAGAGAGAGAGAAAGGATATATTGTAAGAGGAAAGCATAATAAGAAGAGAAGATATCTAAGAGAGAAGGGCTCCAGCTGTGTGCGTGGAGTTTCCCATAAGATCTCAAGCTGCATAATAGGTTGCAGCAGAACTGTGTGTACTCTTTCAAGATATAATAAAACACAGTTCCTATGGACGAAGCTTCCTCCCTGGAAGTGAACCACATAAAATCTGTGTGTTGTGCGACTGTTTCATGTGATTGTGCTCTACTCTTGTTATCTGTTATCTATTACATGAACGCTTATTAGTTAATGAATGTATGTATGCTATCCTTCAGTTTATAGTACATAGAAGGTTAAATGCGAGTTGAATGTATTGAATATTCTGTATATGATTTATCAGTGCTTGAATCACAACAGCTAATAGTTACAATGTTAAGTGACTTCTGTATATTGAGTTCAGCAAGTTGAGCGTAGTTGATGTTAAGCGTGTTAAGCTGTAGAAGCTCAAGTGAGTTTGTTTAACATCCTAATGAAGGTTAACTGAGTTATTATACCCAGAGAGAGCCTCTGGACTTTGAGAGTGGATGAGCATATTGAGTCTTGCTGTAGGAAATATCACAGCGTAGAAATGCGATATCGCACTGTCAGAGGAGCTGCGGTGTGAGATATCACGAGTTAAGAGTTGAGCCGAAGGAGGAAGGTTTGCGCATCATCTTAGGAGCGGCGATGTGATAAGAGCCAGTCCCATAGCAGAGTCAGCTAGGAAGAGGGAGACAACGCCTCGCAGAGAGATCCCACTGGTTAAACTAGAGTCAAGAGGCACTAGGATGCTACAGAACCTGGTTGAGGACATCTGAGTCTTCAGCCACCCCATCTAAGATCACTTCGGGTGAGACTTCAGGCCATTCTGCGGTCTGTCGCCGAAAGGGCCGGTGAGCTAGGGGTTTTGTTGGTACATTATAGTAAACCTGGGTCTGCCCAGTGATAAACCAACACTCCTCTGTCCGCGAAGAGGAAGGACTAGGTTCTGCAACACAATCAAGATTCACTTTATATGCTATCATTGTTGCAGGCAACATAGGTCCATTCGAAGGACTTGGTAAAGGAAGAATACAAGGATCTTCCATATGGGTAGTGCGAAAAGACACCGAATTCAACAAGGATGAAGCCCCACCAAAACTAGATCCCATCATAAGAACAGGCACATGATAACTAAAGGTTCACATGAGAGACTCATACATACCCACACCCACACTCCCAGTTGCCAGCTGAGAATGATCAATAATCGGGATAGAAGCTCCCGATGATGCACTAACACTCGGATTACGGAACGATGTCTGATCAATCGTAACGATATTACCATTAAATGGAAAGCATACCACTCAAAAGAGAGAAGAGGCTACAGCTTGCATACTATACATCCAATTTTGACCCAAAAAAATATTGTAGTCAAGGGGTGCATCAACCACCTCGACCTCGATCGCGATGGTATTCCCTCCTAATTGGACCTTAAGAGAAGGAAGAATCCCATGCGACCGAAATGATATACCATCAAAAGCAGTCAACATAGTAGTGGATTGAGACAACTCCGGAGAACCCAAACCCTTCCAACATGACAAAGACATCCTGGAAGCAGCAGGGCCTTCATAAATCACAATGCATTTGACGGTCATATTAAGATACTCTACATGAATCAAAAGAGACATGTAGTAAGGCAAGCGAGGCTGCAGTCCCATGGTTTCAAATTTGATAAAGGAAGAAGAGTCATCATCATTAACCCCAAGAGCAGAAAGCAAGGGCTTCCTTTGTGGAGGACAACTCTGAAGTACTTCAAGTGCGAACATCGCACAAGGATTTTGGCCCAAATCCTCGACAACAGAATAGTTTTAGGCGGCTCGGGCATTAGGATTGTTCCCCGAACACTTTAGGACTCCCTTAGGAATGTGAGGTGCAACTTCAGGTTTATCCATAGGGTTTTCGATACACAAAGGGCTCTTGTCAAAACCCCAAATTTTCTGAAAAATTTAAATTTTCAAAATACAGATAAATTTCATAAATGCAGTCAACTAATTATTTAATTAGTTAAATGTTAACGAATTCATTATCTGAATTATCTATTTTATTATGTTTAGTTTGTAGAACAATTTTTTTTTTCAGTTTACTAACTTGTCTTTCTTTGCGACCACAAGGTGGAACTGTCATGAAATTCTGGGCTTACTTAGCTTTCGAGCTAACGCAGAAAGTTTTCCTGCTCTCACAGACTTACAGGTAAGAAGTTCGGGTGCTGCTTGTCAAAATTCTAAAGCATTCAATTATAAGTTCGTCAGAAAATAGTAGCTCAGTAAAAGAATATAAATGCTATTAAATTTCCAGAGCTTATCGAGGTAAAATCATTAATCTGTCCTTCTTTTTTAGACACTAAGAAAAAGGGATTTAGTTCTTTGAGTAATGGTGACAGCTGCTTTCCTTCTAATATATGTAAATTTATAGTTCTTAAAGCGTACTAAACTTTCTGATGTCTACCATAGTTGTCAAGTGTAAAAATGCCTTAAATCTTTCTTTGCAAGCAGTTTTAAGAATGACAGAGTTCTAAGTCAAGGGTTTAATTTAAAATGTGCACAAATACATTCACATCACGAGGAATTTGGTTATTGCTTGGGATAAGAATATAATGTATCTTGATACAAAGTTTATGTATCACTGAACCCACTTTCTAAACCTTGAGGTTTAAGGGATTACAACCTTATTACATGCTACTTTTGAAAAGGATTATAATTGATAATTTGAAATTTCTCTACACATATTTTGCTTGAAAAGAATATTATCCATTTATGATAATTACATCATTAAATTTCAATGCCAAGCTCCTTAACTTTTTAGACCTACCATGCTCAATACAAACTCTACTAGTTTTATAATTAAACATTCAAGGTAAGGAGGTTAATATTAGTAAGAACGAGATTCACCCCAAGTTTATTTTATAAATTTCTTTTATAACTTTAACTAGCAAAACTTGGATAAAGTTTTATTAATTCAAATAAATAAGCCATGTTTGAAATAATAAAAGGGTCATGGAAAAGACTATGCCCAAGAAAATTTTATGGTTTAACCTTAAAGTCTTATAATCTTTTATTTCATACATCCCATGTTTGTATAAAATGCTAGGTTATAAACTTTACACTCTTGCTAGGTTATATTCTTTTGATTACACAAATAATTATTTACTAGAATAGTATTTGCCATACCTTACTTCTAGAAATCTCTTAAGATATTATAAGGGTGTACTCTTTTGATAGATTGATCGTTGAGTGAAGAGATAACATGTTAAACAATGTAATGGGTCGTGGTATTGACTACGCCCATGATGAAGATAAGGTTAAATCTTGATTTATGTTTTGTAAACGATGGTATACCATGATTTGCGTGGCAATGAGTCGTATTATCCCTCACGACTTTGTTGATTGGTAAGGTATAGTTTAATTATGAATAATTTCTTTGTTCCATGCAACATATGAATAGGTTGAATTCGGTCTAATATTATAATAGAACCTTCGATACAGCAAATGAATGATTGGAAAGTGAGTCCTCTTGTGAATGCTCATTGCAACTATAGACAAAAACCCACTACATGCAAAAATTTAGATGATGTACGTGGCATCACTATAGCCATGTGATACGTGAATAAAGGACTCTCCCTTTCGAACCCTAAGATCATTGTTTCAGCGTGGTTTTCGGCCTCCTGCCGCTCTGCACTGTGCTCCTGTCTGCACTGTCACTTACCTTGATTGCCGGTAGTCTCCCTTCTTGCTGTTTGTACTAGTGAGCTCACCCCGAATTATGCTTGACAGAGAAGTGCTGTCACAAAACTGTTGGTTACTTGGGTTTAGGTTTGTGATAATTTCTCCAGGGTTTCACCTTCGTAGCTAGCTCCATTCTGAACCTTTCAATTGCAAAAGGGATTTTCTTCCTCCTTGGCCTGGTACTGAGAGTAGTGGCCTTGCATTTCAGAGTTGCTGGGCGTAGGGTTTCACCGTAAAATAGTTTTCTTTTGGGCTGGAAGTAAAGTGACGACCCGAGCGTAATTGCTTGTTGTGCTAGCTGCTTCTATACTTAGTCGATGTTGGTTGTTTATGGTGATAGAAAACTCTTTCTCTCTTGCAGCAGATGAAGGGTTTCCTTCTCCTCACGTTGGTGGTTTCTTTACTGCTCATGGGTGGTCGCGCTTCGGTAAATTTATAGGTAAGAATTCTTTATTTCAAAAATCATTATCATTGCATTTTATTTTCAATACACAGTTATTTATTTTGTAAACAAGTTTAACACTTTCGTTCTTCTTGTTCGCAGGTGTTGGCCTGTCTCCCTCTGTGCGGTTTGGTATGAAGTTGAGGCACCTGCTTGTTGGTTCATGGGTAAGCCCTAGGTTACCCATGGCACTTCCTCCTTGTTTGGTCCCTTATGGTTCCTTTATCAGTTGGCCGCCGTGGCCTGTAAAACCCTTGTGGTTTTGGTTTATTTGGTTGACCGATTCGCTGTTTGTTGTTGATGTTAAACCCTCTGCTTGATGCGGGGTCTTCGGCTTAGGCCGTGACTGTAAATGTTGGTTTTTATTTCTGTTACTGTGTATATAAAAGTAAATGATGGAAAGGGTGTAAAAGCCTCATTGTAAAAGCCTCACTCTATGGATTTTTTTAAGGCCGAGAGGCATAAAAGAGTTAGACTCTTTCCTTTTATTAACTCTGTTGTATATTTTGATTCTAGTAGGGTTTTACCCTAACTCAGCCATATAAGAAGTGTTTACAGTTTCTTTAAAAATTATCTTTATTTATAAATGTGCTTCTGTAATTTATTGGGTTATTGCTTATGCTGTATATTGTTTGGTTAAACTCGGTAAATCGAGCATACTGTTACTCCAATGGTTTACTTTCCTGTGCGTTAATGCAACTGAGTTTTACCCTGTAATATTATTAAATTTTCAAATGCTAGGGTTTCTGTACATGGTTTTTATATTAGTTTGTTTTATAAAAATTGTAAATGTTATTATATAAATTTACCTTTGAAATATAAAAAAGTTTCATGTTTCTTGTGGTGTACTTAAGTAACTGTCGTTTACCTCTTTTGAGTACAGAATTTATATTTTATTTCATGTTACTATAATGAGATAAGAACATTACTTTAATTACATAATAATATTGTTCCTATAATTTGTATATTACCTGCATACTTAGTCCATATAAAGTATATAATAAGAAAGTATATTGTAAGAATGTTATCTTACCTGTAAGTGCTATTGCTCCTATTGTTATTTATACTTTTGTTATTTATGCCATCTGTGCTAAATACTTTATAAAAGTTCTCTTATTATTTTATTTTATCTTATTATGTTATGATGTTGGTATATATAAAATAAAACAATTAATAAACTATCTATGATCTATCTCGTAAATATATTGTAATATTCGTCTAAAATTTATGAGAGATAGATTAATAGCTATAGATACTATTCGAGCTCAGCTAGATAAAAAAAATGAATGAATTAGTTATATTAACAGCCGTAAATAAATTATGAAACTAACTAGATTATCTGTAGAATAAAATCATAGTTTATCTATTTTTACTCACAGATTGGTTGCTGTACATTCAGTAATTAAAATCTGGAAAGAAATAACTATAGAAAAGAAAAGCATTTCTATTTATTCTAACACTACTTACTTTAGCTATTATATTCTTTCCTCGGTTTCAAAATAATATAGTAAAGTTTCTGGAATAAAAGCTGTACAAAAAATCTGTTTATCTATCTGAACCTAGTTCTGTTAGTAAGAAGATATAGCTCATTTTCTTTTACTAAAATCTGACAATCACAGTCTAAGTTTAACCCTAACTTTACTCCATTTACAGAATTCTAATTCTTCTGATAACAAAATATAAGTAATCATTCTCTTACTCACACTAACATTGCATCATACTTCCTTCATATATTTTAACCACCTGTGCTAGAGTACGATCTGGATCACTCCAGATGAGGAAAAACACAGGTAGGGTTTGTTTCTTATTAAGCATAACTTCATTACTAAAAAAACTGAGTTATCCTATTCTCTGAGCTTCTACATCATAAATTGTAAATGCATCATTCAATCACACACAGATAATAACACAGAAATTAAATAATAGCAGAACCTCTTCTTAGAGCTTGGTCGACAACAGCAATGGGAGGCTGTTCCTCCCTACCAACTCCTGGAGAGCGCTCAAACAATGACTCCTCAGGACCCCCGAGCTTGCTCTGGTCTCCCTGGATGGAACTAGGTGCAACAATAATTAAGTATTAGTCCTGAGACTCAATACCAGTCCTGATCTTGTCAGTCAAATCTCTCAGCTAGCAAGCTGTATCAGACCAAGTTACTACAACTTATCTCTCAAAACACCTTCCTTACAGTTTCCCCTTTTTCCCAATGAATTCCTTGAAGTGCATTCCTCCTGAATGATTCTTCTCCTGGAAAATATATGAGCAGCCTCAGCACTCTACATTGGGTATTTTTAAAATATTTCCTAGGTCTTTTTGGGTTAGTTGTCATTTATTAAGCCACCTGCTCTGATCCCACTTTCTTGGGGGATCATGACCCCAAATGTAGGGAAGTTTCCACCTGCAACATAGGAAGTGTTTGAGGATGCTGCCACTTGTCTTTTGCTCTCCACCTAGTTCCTTCCACCAGTTTGACCAGTAACACTCTTATTAACAGCTCTCCCAAGCTGTTGTCTCCACTTTTTATTTATTAAAAATAAAATATTTAGAATTACATTCCACATATTTTGACTCTGATGAGTCACTAGTTCCTACTTAGCATTAAATTTAACATAATGTATTAGGAAATCAAATTAAAACAATTAGAATTATTTTACAAAATTGGGGTATGTGACATAGACACCCCCTTAAAATGTAACATCGTCCTCGATGTTACTTATTCTTCATCCTCTGCAGTCCCCTGGAACAGATTTGGGTATGCTTCCCGCATCTTACTTTCCAGTTCCCAGGTGGCCTCTTCAGGACTAAGTTGCTTCCATTGCACCTTCACCTGTCCAATGGTGCAGTTCCACAGTGTAATTTCCCTCCTCCCGAGGATACAGTCCGGTTCCACCAGAATTTCTCCTTCTGGTTCCACCTGTACAACATTCCAATCAACCACATGAGTAGCATCATGAACATACTTTTTCAAAACAGAGATATGAAAAACATTATGTACTTTCAAGTTAGGTGGTAATGCTAGCTGGTATGCAACTTGACCAATCCTAGACAAAATTTCGAATGGACCACAGTAACGTGGTGCTAGCTTTGCACAACTCCCTAGTCTTAGAGAGCTTTTCTTTGGCCTTACCTTTATAAACACATGCTCACCTACCTGGAACTCCTTGGGAGTTATTTTCAAGTCTGCTTGGCTCTTTTGCCGATCCTGTGCCATCTTCAAATTTTCCTGCACTTGTTTCACAATTTCCTCCATTTCCTTCAATAATTCTGGTCCTAACACAAATCTATCTACTGGATTATTCCAAGAGATAGGAGTGTTGCATTTACGTCCATACAAAATTTCAAATGGACTAAATTTAGCTGATGACTGATAGTTATTATTATATGCAAACTCTGCTAGATGTAAGTAGTCTTCCCACTTACCTGGCTGATCTTTCACATACATCTTTAGTAAACCCTCCAGCACCTGATTCACTCTTTCAGTCTGTCCATCTGTTTGAGGATGGAAGGAGGTACTGAAATTCAATGTTGTATTTAATCCTTTAAACAAGGACTTCCAAAAATTTCCTGTGAATTTAGGATCCATGTCTGAGATTATAACCTTCGGTACTCCATGTAACTGAAAAATCTTCTTTAAGAAGATATCAGCTATATTGGCAACCTTGTAAGTAGTTTTGACAAGAATAAAATGTGCCGCCTTGCTTAACTTGTCAACTACCACCATAATAGAGTCATTTTGATTCTGATTTCTGGGTAGTCTAGTAATAAAATCTAAGCTAATCACTTCCCATTTCCAGCTAGGAATAGGTAATGGTTGTAGCAAACCAACTAGATGTTGATGTTCAGTTTTCACCTGTTGACAGTCTAAACACCTAGCAATGTATTCAGCTACCTCAGATTTCATGTTTGGCCAAAAATATTCTTTTCTTAGCATGGTTATAGTCTTTTGATAACCCGGGTGTCCTAAATATGGTGTTTTATGGACTTCGTCCAGAATTAACAACTTAACCTTAGGCACATTAGGGACATACAATTTGTCTTTAAATAATAAAAATCCATTTTCATTTAAACTATAACCTTTTATTAAGCTTTATGTAGGTTCTTCCTTAGCTATAATTTGCAATTTTTGATAAATTTCATCTTGTTTTACCCCTTCTTTAAGCTGTTCAATTAAATCAGAAACATAAGTGTTGATTGCTGCTGTAAAGTTTAGCTTTGTGTTCCTGCTTAATGCATTAGCCACCTTATTTTCCTTACCCTTTATGTGATGGATTTCAAAATCATATTCACTCAAGAAGGATAACCACCTTGCTTGTCTAGCGTTTAAATTAGGATGATCTAGAAGATATTTCATTCCTTTATTATTAGTCATTAAAATAAATTTCCTGCCTATTAAATGATGTCGCCGCATTTTTAAGGCGTGTATAACAGCCACAAGTTCTAGATCATAAGTTGCGTAATTCTTTTCGTGAATTTTTTAACTTCCTAGACTCATAGGAAATGACATGCCCATCTTGAGTTAGAACACCACCTAAGCCATCATTATAGACATCAGTGCATACTACGAAGTCCTTATTAGGATCTGCTATTCTTAGAATAGGTGCACTAGTCAATAAGGTTTTTAATTTCTTAAAACTTTCTTCACATTTTGAGTTCCAATCAAATTTCTTGCCTTTCTTTTGCAAGGAAGTGATCGGATTTGCTATTCTTGAAAAGCCTTCAATGATTCTCCGGTAATAACCGGTAATTCCCATGAATGACCTAACATCCGTTACATCTTTAGGAACCGACCAATCTTTGATTGCATGAATCTTTTCTGGATCGACTGAAATTCCTTTCTTAGTCACTACGTGACCTAAGTACTGAATTTCATCCTTAAAGAAGTCACACTTACTAAATTTCACGAAGAGTTGTTGTTCTCGCAACTCTTGTAAAACTATCTTTAGGTGTTCTTTATGTTCTTCTTCCATTTTAGAGTAAATTAAGATGTCGTCGATAAACACGACCACAAATTTATCTAAGTACTTATGCATTATATTATTCATTAAGCACATAAAGACAACTGGTGCGTTGGTAAGCCCGAATGGTGTTATGACAAACTTGTAGTGTCCATACCTTGTTCTAAAGGCTGTCTTGAAGATATCTTCATCCTTAATTCTTACTTGATGATATCCTAACCTCAATTCTATCTTTGAGAACACCGTGGCTCCATGTAGTTGATCAAACAGATCATCTATGCGGGGCAACGGATATCTGTTTTTAATAGTCATCTTGTTTAGTTGACGGTAATCTATGCATAGTCGCATAGTTCTGTCTTTCTTTTTAACAAAGATGACCGGTGCTCCCCAAGGAGACACACTAGGTCGAATGTACTTTTTATCTATTAACTCTTTTAGTTGTGATTTTAGCTCATTATGTTCTAAAATATTCATTCTATAAGGAGCTTTTGAGCTAGGCACCACACCCGGTACCAGCTCAATGGTAAAATCCAATTCCCTCCTTGGAGGTAATCCTGGAATTTCTTTTGGGAATACGTCGGTATACTCTTTTAAAACAGGAATATCTTCTATATTTAACTTATTTGTTTCAGTTTTACTTGTCTCATCTGTAATAGTTACTGCATAGGCTTTACATCCTTTTCTAACAGCCCTTTTAAGTTGTAAAGCAGAAATCTGTCTGATTATAGTTTTTCTAGGAATACCCTTAACCTTTACTAGTTTTTCATCACTATTTAAACACGTGAAAGTTTTATCATAACAATTTATAACTACCTTACGCTGCTCTAACCAATCCATGCCAATCAGTAAATCATATGAGCCAAGTGGAAAAAAATTAAGCTTAACTGTAGTTTTAAATTCATCCATAAATAAAGCACATTCTTTTACAAAACAGGTTACTTTTCTTTTTGCCCCAGTGGCTAATTGAACTAACCAGGAATTCTCAAACTTATCAACAGACAACTTACATTTTTCCACTATCTGAGGTGCAATGTAACTAAGACTAGCTCCTGGATCGATTAAAATGGTTACAGGGGTTTGATTAATCATACCTTCTACTTCCACCATGGAAGTCTGATAGTTAGCTTGGCGGTTCTCCAAAGCTGCATTAATTCTGGGCATAGTCCTCGCTAGTTCTCCAACGGTCATCTCCTCTTGCACAGTATGAATATTACTGACTGACTTTTTTCGGTTTGGACAGACCGAGGCATAGTGCGAGCCATTACATTCCCAGCACTTAACAGGCTCCTTACATTCAAAACTCTTGGTAAAATTCCCATGGTTATTTGCAGCTTCCTTGCCCTTAAAATTATTCGAATTATTGGAAGTACCATTCCTATTTCCCTGGAAATTCTTATTGTTAGAATAATTTTTAGTATTATTATTCTTGAAATTCCTTTGGGGTACAAATTCCTTCTTCTTAAACTTGGGCTGATTGTTATTTTTCTTATCCTTCCAGTTGGCTAAGCCTTCTTTCTTCCGGTTCTGCTCAAAACAAAAATTAGCCTTCCTCATGGCTTCCTCTAGAGTCTTCGGGTTATCATACTCAATTCTGTCCTTAATATGATACGGTAGACAACTGAGAAATCACTGCACTTTAGGTTTCTCATCTACTAGGTAAGGTACATACCTAAGCAAGCTTAAGAATTTACTGTTCAAATCCTTCATAGTCATTGAACCTAACTTCAATTCATAAAACTCTTTAGCTCTTTCTTAGTAATATTGCTCAGACAAAAATTTCTTCTTGAAATACCTTTTAAAGGTACTCCAATTAACTTCTTTTTCTCTGATACCTTTGACTCTCTTCAGATCTTGCCACCATATATCAGCTTTTCCGGAGAGGTTATATATTGCCATCCTTGCCTTTAGTTGATTAGAGTAATTATATATATGAAAATATTTCCTCATCTCGGACAACCAGGACTCTACTTCCTCCCCTTTTTCGGTCTCTCCATTAAAAGTTGGGGGCTTTATCTTTTTAAACTCCCCTGAAATTTCCTCATATGGTTTGTATTTCTTCTTTCTGTCATACAAATCAGCCTCACTACTGTCACTAGTCGTATGGTAACTTTGTCGTTCACCGAACCCTTCAGATGATGAACTACTTTCAGTTTTTGCCAGCTTCATCTTTTTGGATTTTCTTTGATGACTGACATCTTCATATTCTGATCTTCTGCTCCTTCCTTTAGTTTGGAACTTTTCTATTAAAATTTGGTTCAATTCTTCCCGAGCCTTCAAAATCCTCTCATTCTCCCTCTTGACTGATTCCATTTCAGTCTTCAAATCTTTTACGGTCTACAACAGCTCTGAAGAGTTGGCAGTCACCTCTTCTAACATAGGTTCTCTGGGCAATTGTCTTGTTTCTGTGTCTGGAGTCTCCTCCTATGCATACTCTCCTAGATTTTCCATACCTGCCTGTTAAACTTCAAAAAAAAGAAAATTTTATGTTCTTAACATGAAACAAAATATATGTTAGCCTCTTATTTTAATTTACTATTCTATGAAAGCTAGTTGGGGTGCATCAAGGCCCAGTGTTTGAACCTTATGCTCTGATACCACATGTCAAAACCCCAAATTTTCTGAAAAATTTAAAATTTTCAAAATACAGATAAATTTCATAAATGCAGTCAACTAATTATTTAATTAGTTAAATGTTAACGAATTCATTATCTGAATTATCTATTTGATTATGTTTAGTTTATAGAACAATTTCTTTTTTAGTTTATTGACTTGTCTTTCTTTGCGACCACAAGGTGGAACTGTCATGAAATTCTGGGCTTACTTAGCTTTCGAGGTAATGCATAAAGTTTTCCTGCTCTTACAGACTTACAGGTAAGAAGTTTGGGTGCTACTTGTCAAAATTGTAAAGCATTCAATTATAAGTTCGTCGCACAATAGTAGCTCAGTAAAAGAATATAAATGCTATTAAATTTCCAGAGCTTATCGAGGTAAAATCATTAATCTGTAATTCTTTTTTAGACACTAAGAAAAAGGGATTTAGTTCTTTGAGTAATGGCGACAGCTGCTTTCCTTCTAATATATGTAAATCTATAGTTCTTAAAGCGTATTGAACTTTCTGATGTCTACCATAGTTGTCAAGTGTAAAAATGCCTTAAATCTTTCTTTGCAAGCAGTTTTAAGAATGACAGAGTTCTAAGTCAAGGGTTTAATTTAAAATGTGCACAAATACATTCACATCACGAGGAATTTGGTTATTGCTTGGGATAAGAATATAATGTATCTTGATACGAAGTTTATGTATCACTGAACCCACTTTCTAAACCTTGAGGTTTAAGGGATTACAACCTTATTACATGCTGCTTTTGAAAAGGATTATAATTGATAATTTGAAATTTCTCTACACATATTTTGCTTGAAAAGAATATTATCCATTTATGATAATTACATCATTAAATTTCAATGCCAAGCTCCTTAACTTTTCAGACCTACCATGCTCAATACAAACTCTACTAGTTTTATAATTAAACATTCAAGGTAAAGAGGTTAATATTAGTAAGAAGGAGATTTACCCCAAGTTTATTTTATAAATTTCTTTTATAACTTTAACTAGCAAAACTTGGATAAAGTTATAATTATTCTAATAAATAAGCCATGTTTGAAATAATAAAAGGGTCATGGAAAAGACTATGCCCAAGAAAAGTTTATGGTTTAACCATAAAGTCTTATAATCTTTTATTTCATACATCCCATGTTTGTATAAAATGCTAGGTTATAAACTTTACACTCTTGCTAGGTTATATTCTTTTGATTACACAAATAATTATTTACTAGAATAGTATTTGCCATACCTTACTTCTAGAAATCTCTTAAGATATTATAATGGTGTACTCTTTTGATAGATTGATCGTTGAGTGAAGAGATAACATGTTAAACAATGTAATGGGTCGTGGTATTGACTACGCCCATGATGAACATAAGGTTAAATCTTGATTTATGTTTTGTAAACGATGGTATACCATGATTTGCGTGGCAATGAGTCGTATTATCCCTCACGAATTTGTTGATTGGTAATGTATAGTTTAATTATTAATAATTTCTTTGGTCCATGCAACAGGTTGACTTCAGGATAAGATTATAATAGAACCTTCGATACAGCAAACAAATGATTGGCAAGTGAGTCCTCTTGTGAATGCTCATTGCAACTATAGACAAAAACCCACTGCATGCAAAAATTTAGATGATGTACGTGGCATCACTACAACCAAGTGATACGTGAATAAAGGACTCTCCCTTTCGAACCCTAAGCTCATTGTTTCAGCGTGGTTTTCGGCCTCCTACCGCTCTGCACTGTGCTCCTTTCTGCACTGTCGCTTACCTTCATTGCCGATAGTCTCCCTTCTTGCTGTTTCTACTTGTGAGGTCACCCCGAATGCTTGACAAAGAAGTGTTGTCACGAAACTGTTGGTTACTTGGGTTTAGGTTTGTGATACTTTCTCTAGGGTTTCACCTTCGTAGCTAGCTCCATTATGAACCTTTCGACTGCAAAAGGGATTTTCTTCCTCCTTGGCCTGGTACTGAGAGTAGTGGCCTTTCATTTTAGAGTTGCTGGGCGTAGGGTTTCACTGTAAAATAGTTTTCTTTTTGGCTGGAAGTAAAGCGATGACCCGAGCGTAATTGCTTGTTGTGCTAGCTGCTTCTATACTCAGTCGCTGTTGGTTGTTTATGGTTATAGCAAACTCTTTCTCTCTTGCAGCAGATGAAGGGTTTCCTTCTCCTCGCGCTGGTGGTTGCTTTACTGCTCGTGGGTGGTCGCGCTTCGGTAAATTTCTAGGTAAGAATTCTTTATTTCAAAAATAATTATCATTGCAATTTATTTTCAATACATAGTTATTTATTTTGTAAACAAGTTTCACACTTTCGTTCTTCTTATTCGCAGGTGTTGGCCTGACTCCCTCTGTGCGGTTTGGTATGAAGCTGAGGCACCTGCTTGTTGGTTCACGGTAAGCCCTGGGTTATCCGTGGCACTTCCTCCTTGTTTGGTCCCTTATGGTTCCTTTATCAGTCGGCCGTCGTGGCCTGCAAAACCCTTGTGGTTTTGGTTTATTTGGTTGATCGATTCGCTGTTTGTTGTTGATGTTAAACCCTCCGCTTGATGCGGGGTCTCCGGCTTAGGCCGTGACTGTAAATGATGGTTTTTATTTATGTTACTGTGTATATAAAAGTAAATGATGGAAAGGCTGTAAAAGCCTCACTCTGTGGATTTTGTTTAAGGCCGAGAGGCATAAAATAGTTAGACTCTTTCCTTTTATTAACTATGTTGTATATTTTGATTCTAGTAGGGTTTTACCCTAACTCAGCCATATAAGAAGTGTTTACAGTTTCTTTAAAAATTATCTTTATTTATAAATGTGCTTCTGTAATTTATTGGGTTATTGCTTATGTTGTATATTGTTTGGTTAAACTCGGTAAATCGAGCATACTGTTACTCCAATGGTTTACTTTCCCGCGCGTTAATGCAACTGAGTTTTACCCTATAATATTATTAAATTTTCAAATTCTAGGGTTTCTGTACATGGTTTTTATATTAGTTTGTTTTATAAAAACTGTAAATGTTATTATATAAATTTACCTTTGAAATATAAACAAGTTTCATGTTTCTTGTGGTGTACTTAAGTAACTGTCGTTTACCTCTTTTGAGTACATAATTTATATTTTATTTCATGTTACTATAATGAGATAAGAACATTACTTTAATTACATAATAATACTATTCCTATAATCTGTATATTACCTGCATACTTAGTCCATATAAAGTATATAATAAGAAAGTATATAATAAGAAAGTATATTGTAAGAATGTTATCTTACCTGTAAGTGCTATTGCTCCTATTGTTATTTATACTTAGTTTATTTTTGTAAGTGTATAGAGAGATAGTATTTTGTTCTTTATTTCTTATGCCATCTGTGCTAAATACTTTATAAAAGTTCTCTTAGTATTTTATTTTATCTTATTATGTTATGGTGTTAGTATATATAAAATAAAACAATTAATAAACTATCTATGATCTATCTCGTAAATATATTGTAATATTCGTCTAAACTTTATGAGAGATAGATTAATAGCTATAGATATTGTTCGAGCTCAGCTAGATAAAAAAAAAATGAATGAATTAGTTATATTAACAGCCGTAAATAAACTATGAAATTAACTAGATTCTCTGTAGAATAAAATCATAGTTTAGCTATTTTTACTCACAGATTGGTTGCTGTACATTCAGTAATTAAAATCTGGAAAGAAATAACTGTAGAAAAGAAAAGAATTTCTATTTATTCTAACACTACTTACTTTAGCTATTTTATTCTTTCCTCAGTTTCAAAATAATATAGTAAAGTTTCTGGAATAAAAGCTGTACAGAAAATCTGTTTATCTATCTGAACCTAGTTCTGTTAGTAAGAAGATATAACTTATTTTCCTTTACTAAAATCTGACAATCACAGTCTAAGTTTAACCCTAACTTTACTCCATTTACAAAATGCTAATTCTTCTGATAACAAAATATAAGTAATCATTCTCTTACTCACACTAACATTGCATCATACTTCCTTCATATAATTTAACCACCTGTGCTGGAGTACGATCTGGATCACTCCAGATGAGGAAAAACACAGGTAGGGTTTGTTTCTCATTAAGCATAACTTCATTACTAAACAAACTGAGTTATCCTATTCTCTGAGATTCTACATCATAAACTGTAAATGCAGCATTCAATCATACACAAATAATAACACAGAAATTAAATAATAGCAGGACCTGTTCTTAGATCTTGGTCGACAACAGCAATGGGAGGCCGTTCCTCCCTACCAACTCCTGGAGAGCGCTCAAACAGCGACTCCTCAGGACCCTCGAGCTTGCTCTGGTCCCCCTAGATGGAACTAGGTGAAACAATAATTAAGTATTAGTCCCGAGACTCAATACCAGTCCTGATCTTGTCAGTCAAATCTCTCAGCTAGCAAGCTATATCAAACCAAGTTACTGCAGCTTATCTCTCAAAACACCTTCCTTACAGTTTCCCCTTTTTCCCAACGAATTCCTTGAAGTGCATTCCTCTTGAATGACTCTTCTCCTAGAAAATATCTGAGCAGCCTCATCTCTCTACATTGGGTACTTTTAAAAGATTGCCTAGGTCTTTTTGGGTTAGTTGTCATTTATTAAGCCACCTGCTCTGATCCCACTTTCTTGGGGGATCATGACCCCAAATGTAGGGAAGTTTCCACCTGCAATGTAGGAAGTGTTTGAGGATGCTGTCACTTGTCTTTTGCTCTCCACCTAGTTCCTTCCACCAGTTTGACCAGTAACACTCTTATTAACAGCTCTCCCAAGCTGTTGTCTCCACTTTTTATTTATTAAAAATAAAATATTCAGAATTACATTCCACATCTTTTGACTCTGCCGAGTCATCGGTTCCTACTTAGCATTAAATTTAACATAATGTCTTAGGAAATCAAATTAAAACAATTAACATTATTTTACAAAATTGGGGTATGTGACAGCTCTCAGGTGGAGCGGGTTCTTTTCCAAGGTCCGGTTGTGATGAACCATAATCCTCCGCACGAGTCACAACCTTAGTAGCACATACCATGTTGATGCAACCATGACCAGTATTGACTTTCGACAGATTTTGATCTCCACCCGATGCACAATGAGGATTAATGGTCCTCGAGTTCATATTTTGATTATGGGGTAAAGGATTAGTTAGCACAGGTGGGCCCTGTGTTATGAATATCGAGGCATCTTCCATATGAGGGCACAAGTGAGTGAGGTGGTCCTCTTTACACAACTTGCAAGGAAACTTTACCTTACGTTTAGAATGCTTGTCCCCCCAGCATTATGAGCGTTCTTGTCATTATAATTAGCATTTTTTGTTCTTGTTCCCACCCTTACGATTATTTTTACCCTTTTTATTATTCCTTCTGGGCTGCTGGTTGCCCTTCCGGTCTGATGATTGCATAGAAAGTACACTCGCCTTTTGGGTGGGTTGAGATGAAGCTATGGATTGTCCCGACGTGGATTGATTAATAGACAATTGGCTCACTTGTTTCACAACCGAATCCGGAGGTTTGGTACTTGTACAACCCATGATGCCATCGACATGTGGTCCAGGCTTGATCTTGGGATTGAAACTAGATAAGGGGGCATTAGGTATAATCTCATACAAAATTATGGATTGAGCGTAGATCAAATCCAACTCTTGTTCCCTAAGGATTGCTCGTTCCTCATTTTGGACTCCAGATGTAGAAACTTCCTTCATGATGTAAGGTAACAACGACTTGAGGAACCACTCAAGGAGAAATTCTGGTGGTATAAAGGCTTTAATCAACCGCTTCCTGCTATGCCATTCTTGAATATGATTCAAGATATGTGTGGCTTTGTCTTGTCGAAATGTCGACAAGATTTCTTTACCAACGTCGTAACGCACAGGTAGCTGAAAGTGATTAAGGAAAGTCATGGCAAGGTCATCGAATAAAATGAATTCCCCCCTTGGTAACTCTATATACCATTTTGCTGCAGACCCGGTGAGGGTGCGTTGAAATAGCCTCAAACAAATTGAATCATCATTTAAGGAATTGGAAGAGCACCAAAGGTGAAAAGTAGTGACATGCTCACTAGGATCTTCTCCAACTTTGCCCTCGAATTTCGGAATGTCCGAAGGAAGCTTGTTAGGGATGGCCAGCCAAGTCGGGTCATGAGATACCGGATTGTTCATAAGTCTTGATAATTCAGGTAAGTTCAACGTTGCGAGGAAAGGGAGCCTAGGTTGAGCCGGTCTATGCCACGCTCCCTGATAGTTCTAGTTCATGTAAGGCTGATTGCTATAAATACCATGGCCTTGGCCATAATATCCTCCTCCCATTTGACTCGTATAGGGCTACATGGAAGCATTATGATGTGGTGTGCCTTGACTATGCGGTGCTACAAAGTCATAATTGGAAGAGTAAGCAGGTTGTTGATACCTGTACCCATAGGGTTGATAGTTCTGTCCATACTGCGGTCCATAGGAGTGTCCATGAGAAGCTCCATAAGGTGTCCCATGGGATGTCCCATGAGAATATCCATAGTTAGGGATATGGGGAACTCCTTGTGATGGACCATTAGATGATCCAGAAACAGGAATATGACCTCCTGACACAACGGGAGGTATTTAAATCTGAGATGCTACCATGCGAGCAGTCGTAGTACGAACATGGCTAGTAGCGATATTTCGGCCTGAAGGACCATGTGAATGAGGGGAGGAAGGGTTGTAAAAAATGCATTTGAAGGAGTAGGGTTCGAGGATGAAGGGACATGTGAAGGGATGTAAATGGTGTTCCCTATGGTCACTCGTCTCGGTTTTGGTACACGCATATGAGTACTAACACTAGGTCTAGGATGGACATGTGAGGTAGATTCCACCACTAGGATGGAAGGTGCAATGTGACTAGTGCTCCCAAATCTCTCCACATGGAAAGGAATAGGAGTGCCCCCAGGTGTAGTGCTAGTTTCAATTTCTGACTCGACATGATGTTCCAGATCGGGTGCAGGGATATCAAGCATGCCATAACGAACGTGACTAGTGCTTGTGTGTTCATGATGAGTCTTGTCGCCTGGAAACCAATACTGGCGACCTGTGAACGAGGGATCATAACCAGAATGTGAAGGTATTTCTGGTGAAGGATCATATACGGGAGTATAATCTGCATCCCCAACCTCGTGAGGTGGAGAAGACATCTTAGGAATCTCATCCTCGTGATCTCCCATTGTGTGTGAATCAAAGTGAGAAGTAGTCCACTCGGACTGTCTATTTCCCTCTCCCAGAGGAGGAGGAGACGTGGAAGGAAGAATCCCTGCTAAACAATGAGAATGGAAAAGTGCAGTGCCTGAATCCACAATGGCTCAAAAATGAAAAATACTCGATCTAATTACGCAAACCCTAGGAAAACTATCGTGCACAGAGCATACACCTACAAAATGTAAAGCCAAATCGAAAGCAAACAAGGGTAGGATATGTGAGCTCCCGAATGAAGCAGGTATGTCTCACCTAGGAGAGGCTTGAGACTCCCATACACAACAAGCGGAGGTTCGTAACCAATTATAGTGGCCCTTAGCTTTAACGCATATAGTGACTGTGGATGTCTGACCCCTACCTGGTCAGGACACCTGCAGAATAACCTCTTCAAAGTACCCCCTTGATAACCTAGGTAAGGCAACTAAGGTCACCTGAATATAATCAATGCTCAGGCGGACAGTCGTAGGCGGGATTGTTCGTGTGGGCAGGGTAGCAAAGCCCAAAACTCTCGAAAGAGCCCCCAGATATGAATACAATCCTGGAAATATCTCTAGTGCTACTCAGTTATGACCAAGGGTCATCCCAATCAATAACCACTCACAATTCCTCGTGCTTAACTCCCTTGTAAGAGGAGGATCCTGAGAAACACTAATTATATAAAGGAATTTCACACTCACACTTGGATAAACACATAAATGTTTCATTTAGTGGTTTTGGAGAATTTACTCACAATGAACTATTCCAAGACCCTAAAACCTAATCTTGTTGGTGCACCCTACAAAAGAAAAGAGTGTAATTAATTTTATTACGCGTTGATTTTAATTGTCTTATTACTAAAAAGGGAAAATGGTTGTGCAACTAATGATGTTATGACGCAACAAGAAGTAAAATGCACACCTAACAATCAATGCAAATGCATTGTGTCAAATGAAAAACGGGGTATGCTACTACGTGAAGTGCAAAATTTTCCTTCAAATGAATATGCAATCATTCCTATATAAAAATCTGGCTAATATTCTCCAAGCAGACCTAATGCAAGTACCATGCAAAATGAAAAATGCAACAATGTATGATGATGCAAAAAGCAAATGTTTTTTTATTTTTTGAATTAAAATGAGATAAAAAGAAAAAGTATGACTCTACAACCCCCAGAATTTGCAAGCACTATCAGACAACATCCAAACAAAACACTAAGGTAAAAAAGACCTAATGCACTAATCCCAAAACAAAAAATAGAAAATGGAATGACAAGAACATTTTCAAAAATTTAAACTAAAAAGTGTCGCTGGTCATAAACAGAGGTGTATACAGACTCCAGAAGCATCCAAGAAGACTCAGCAATCATCCAAACTCACCCAGCAACACTTAATTTTCCCCAAAAAGGAAAAACTCGGGGCATGCACGACTATGTGTAGAAAATCTGCATATATATGCGGCTATTCCAGGAAAAACTGCGTGTACACGTGACTGTAAAGACAAAACTCACATACAGGAGGAAAAAGAGATAAAAAAATAGGTAAATAGACAACGTAAGACAAAATTTACTCCTATTAGACACTACTAAGAAAACATGCCCCTAGACACGACTCAGAAACAGAGAAATTAGATCAATTCAAGAACATTGAATGCCGATAAAACCCCCAAAGGAAATGACTAGGAACTCCCTAGTATGGTCGCCAATTTTGTTACGGAGAAAACTTTGTATGGATTGGGGTACCACAACATATAGAGTAACCGCAAAAATCAATCCCTTCCCAATATGCAAGAGAAATAAACACCTAACACTAAAGGATCTTGAAACATACCTTATTTTGGATGGTTGATGTAGATCCCCGTTGAGCTATTCCAATCTTGCTTGTGTTAGCAATTTGCTCTCTCAACAATAAACAAACAAGACAAGCGTGCTATATAATTGTGTTAGAACTACTCTAGCATATATAATCAATAACATATAAGCATTTAAAAGCATCCATGGATTCAATATTCATTTAAATACACATTATTGGACAGGAAAAGATATTTCTATTAATATAAATCAGAGATTACAAGAATGACAACCTCTGTCGGCATGTCTGCGAACCAGAGAAACTGAGTCCTCCACCTGGGCCTCCACCACTTCAATCCTCCATCTCTCGATAGCAAGCTCAAAAGAAAAGGAAATCTTGGAAAGAACACAAAGTGCTTCAAGGGACAAAGGGATGCAGGCTCAAGTATAAGCTCCGGCAATAATGGACTATAGTTTTCTTCCTCTTCAATTCCTCTCCTTTCAATGTATCCAAAGGGTTCCTTATATAGTGCTTCAATGGGGTAATTGAAGGTCAAATCTAAGCGATTTCAAAGCATATGGAAGGCCAAGAGATGAGTGACTTAGCTCCACATGAAGGAAAACTCCAAAACTATTTGGCCTTTTGCACACATCCTGATGTATGCGGGTTTAAGGGTCATATCCGCGTATATACGTGAGAATAGGTTTAAAAGTCGTGTATGGAAAATAATGCATGTTTTTAGGGATGATCTTGGAAACATCAAAGGTAAAAAAATGGTCCATGGGGTCCAAAGAGTCTACAGAGGGACAGGGAAGGCCATAAATGTGTAATCCACCGTGTGTGGTAAAATCATCTATAATAGTCGCTTCCACTTCAGAAAGGGATATGTCTTGGGTTAGACTGAGATTCTGATCCTGTGAGTTAAGGGAGGGGATGTGATGCAAGATTTTATTGATAGCTAGGGTTCGATCTCCATTTGGTTCCTTGAGGAGATCAAAGTAGAAATTAATTAGCTCAGATTCAATTTCCTCCTTAGTTTGGAGGCTATGCCCTTGTGGAGAGGTAATCCTAGTGATTCTGTTATGTTTCCTTCTTTGAAGCATGGTATGATGAAAGAATTTGGTGTTTCTTTATCCTTCTTTGAGCCATTTAACATCAGACTTCTGCTTCCAGAGTTCTTCCTCTTGCTAATATTGACTATTTAGTTACTCATGGAGGCTTGACTCTTGCTGTTTGAGCTCTACCGTATATCCAGATTGAACGTCTTATATCTGAATCGAGTTCAGCTGGGATTCTAGAATTAGTTTTTCCTCTAGAATATTTCCAAATTCCATTATGTTCCAAAGATTAATCTACCCCATTTAGCTACTTGAGTCTTTTCTGGAATTTGTACATTGCTAATCTCTCAGTATGGGAATATTCCTCCCACCATTCCTTGACTTTGGATAAAAAATCTAGGTGAGATAACCATAATTTCTCAAATTTAAAGGGTCTTCTGCTATGAGCACCTTTGATATTGTGTATCAGGAAAATCGACCAATGATCATATCCTGCAGAGGGGATAATAATGGTAGAGAGATTGATTTGGTTCTGTAGTATCAAGGGAGAAGTGAGAAAACGATCTAGGTGGCATGCCGCTTGTCTTTCCCCTCCTCTTCTGTTATTCCAGGTGAAAAGGCCATTAGTGGTTTGAATGTCTGCAAGCTTAAGATCATGGGTGAGGGTTTGGAAAGAAGCACTGTCTCTGTCCATCCTGATGATACCTCCCTTTTTCTCATTGAGGGATTAGATAATAATGAAATCCCCCCTATAATCTAGTTTTGAAAAGGATTTTTGTTGTGGATCCAGTTGAGGTGTTATATGAAGTTGAGCTTTTGTTCCATTTGCTGCAGTCCATAAATGTTGGTCAGAACTCCATGATTGGAGCCTGTTATTTTGAACCAACCTGATAGGGTGTGTTGGGATGAGAAGAAACCTTTTATATGAAGGATAGCAGGGTCCCATAGTATGGCGATGCCTCCTGCACTTCCCTTGGAATCCAAGGCGATGGCTTGTGCATTCCTCCAACTTTTGGTGGCAAAGTCTAGGAGATTTTTCTTCGAGCGTTTGGTTTCCTGTAGCATAATAACAACATATTTCATAGTGAGAATCCTATTTTTGAATAAACCTATTTTGGAATTGACGCCGATTCCCTAGATGTTCGAAGATCTAATTTTTAAATCCATTTAAACAGTGGGGGGAAAGTGTGCCTCTAGGAATGCACTTTGTCTTGAGTCGACTATGAAAGTACCCAATTCTTTGATTAGTTGTCTATTAGATTTCCTGCCTTTCTTTGGAGTATCATTTTGGATTTTTGCTATGTCCCTTTGTTTTTTCTATTTAAGTCCAAGAGTTTGTTTTCCTAGATATTGTGACAATATTTCTACAAGTTTTGTGGTCTCCGTAGTCAGATGTATGTTCCTAAAAATGTTTGCAAATAATTTCAGCTGAACAGACGGGATGCATCCCACATTTCCATTTTTCTTGGCTTCGTTCCAGACTGAAAGGTATAGTTCCCCTAGTTGCATGTCTTCTCCTTCATTGTGTTCCCCATATTCTATCATACATTGATCCACTTATGCAATCTGAGCTAGAATTTCTTCCCTGGAGAAAGGGGGTTATGAAAACAGTGGTTGGTCAATGAGCAGGGATGCATGGTGTTAGGATTATTAATCCTCCCTTGTCCAAATTTGGTCATATGTCTAAATCGGGAGTCCATCCAGTCTATTTATAGTCATTAGCACCATTGGGTAAACTTGACCTAATTGGGGCACATGTTTCAGTTACCAAAGTGTGGGGAACACTAATTGAGGCTCACTGCCACTTACTGCACTTGATTGCATAAGTTTAGGAGCCTCCTAGATCAATCCCTACAATTTAGGAAGCAACTGGGAGTGCCAAAACCAACCAAGGTCAGTTCACTTCAGTTAATGACTAGTCAAGCCAAGTTAGGAGTCAGTTACATTCAGTTCTAGCCCTCTACATTCAGTTAGCGTTAGGTTTAATTGATTGCACACATGTGGGGTGCATTTCTCACCTACCACAGTCAGTTAACCATTAGTCAACACTAAATGTAACACTTGTTTGTGTTTTAGAGCTCCGATGAACTCCGATTATGGTTTAGACAAGGACAGTTAACTACTGGGTCCTCCGATAGTGATTTAGACAAAGTCTTGGTTACCTACAGTCAAGTAGAGTCTAATAAATTCGAACTTCCTCATGTGGATTCGAATTGCTTGTGGCTATTAAAGCCATTTTACTTTATTGTAATTATCATCTGAATTACTTTTTTGATTAATGAAAGCATTCACAGCTGCAAGCCTTTTGCACTGTTTCATTCTTCAATTGCTGAGTAAATTGTGAGATCTTCTTTGTGAGTTGTGTGTTTGTCTACAGATCTATATGCTCAAATTTACATGGTATCAGAGCCTCGGTGGACGAGACTCCTCTCCTCTTTAGATCTCCAACCGGATCATTTTGTTTGTTTGATTGTGTGACAGGTTATCAGCTTTTCTTACAGCATTTGCTACAAGCAGCCTCTACTTCTCACTGCATTCACTACAGCAGATCAGTCTTTCTTATTACATCCAAAATGGCTCATTCAATGGAGCTTCTCACTCCCTTCAACTATCACCAATGGAAGGATGACATGAAAGTATTGCTCCGCACCAAGCATCTCTTCAGACTCATAGAAGAAACAGAGGAAGAGCTAGAACCAGATAAAGACAAAGCTAAGTACATGAACATGCTTGATGAAGCCATTGGACTCATGCAATCCTCAGTCTCTAGAGATATTCAATTTCACATCCAAGACTTGGACACTCCTAAGGAGGTTTGGGACAAGCTTGCTTCCTTGTTTGATAAGCATGATGAGATGAGGATCCATCAGCTAGAAAATGATCTAATTACTTTCAATCCATCAAATTTCGAATCTCTAAATGAATTCTTCTCAAAGTTCAAGAACCTGATATATCAGTTGAAGCAATGCAAAGTAAAGAAGGATGAAGATCAGCTCATCCTTGCTATTCTCACAAAGCTCAATTCAAACTACTCAGTCTTTGTACCCACCTTCCAAACAGTAAGGCTCACTACTCCAAATTGGAAGATGCCCACTCTTGATGCTTTCATCCAATCTCTTATTTCTAAGAATGATAAATTGATCCAAATGGGGATCATTCGATCTCCCAAAGATCTATCTCTTGTTGCAAGAGGAGATAAGGTAGCGAATGACAAAGGGAAGCAAAGAGATGAGTCTGAGCAGTCAAAAGAAACTTCAGGTTCGAAGAGAAGCAAGAATAATGGCAAAGGAAAGGTCCTCTGCCCTTACTGTGGAAGGGGCTTCCATTCAGAAAGCTCCTGTATGAGAAGAAAACTTGATGAAATGGCTCTTCTTTTGAAAAAGCACAACATTTCTGTACTTGCTAGCAAAAGGAAGGAAGACTCTGAAGAAGAAGAAGAAGAATACCAAAGGAAAGGACATGCACTGAAAGCTTGCTGCACATCAACACCTGCCTTCCTCATTGATTCTGGAGCTTCCAACCATATGGTTGCATCCATAGAATCATTATCTTCTTTTCAGTCCTTTGATGGTCCTAGTATTCAGATGGGAAATAACAGTAAAGTCCAAACCAAAGGGAAGGGATCTATCCAACTTGAACATGGAAGGTTCAAAGATGTGTTGTTTGTTCCCTCCCTGGCTTCAAACCTGTTATCTGTCTATCAGATGACCCATACTGGATCTCCAAAGCGAGTGATGTTTGGTCCTGAATCAGTGGAGATCACAGATATCTCTACTGGGAGCATCATAGCAAAGGGTATTGCGAATCATGCTTCAAGAGCATATGAGTTCTCACATTTCATGCCTCCTTCAGAACCAGTGCACTCTCAGCAGCCACCTGCAAGGGAAGGTAAAACCATTGCATCTACTTCTTTTACAACTTCTACTAGTATTGCAGATCCATTTATATCAGTTTATGACATTAAGATTCAGGGTGACTCAGATCTAGATTCAGTCCGTACTTCCAAACTGGAAGCTAGGAAGATGACTGGAAACTCACCTAACACTCAGAAAGGAAAGACTCTTGCGCTATGCCATACTATTTTGCCTCTTTCAGAGAGATGTAATAGACTTCTTGTAAGATGCAATATGGCAAGGGCTTAGTCTTACTGCATTCAGAAGAATGGATATGATCATACACCTCTTCATTCAGCAAGAGACAAAAGTTACATTCCTCCTTCCTTCCATCATCATTTTTGGAGAAAAAGGATAAGTCTACATGCCAGGCCCCATAATACCTGTGCACAGCACAACATGCATGCTGCTTCACTACCTCACAGAGATGAAGATTGCAGCAACATATTTTCAAGTTTTTCAAACTTGAGACCTGATTCTACCTGCTTAGCTAGAAGGAGGGATTTTTTCCCATGTGGTTTTTTCCCTAGCTCCTTGTATTAAGCAGTTACTTTATTTTACTTGATGTAATGGGTGACCTATGGTCTTAGTTACCAAGGCCCATACTTTGTCCAAGTTAGCATTCAGGGGGGGTGTTAGGATTATTAATCCTCCCTTGTCCAAATTTGGTCATATGTCTAAATCGAGAGTCATGTCTAAATCGGGAGTCCATCCAGTCTATTTATAGTCATTAGCACCATTGGGTAAACTTGACCTAATTGGGGCACATGTTTCAGTTACCAAAGTGTGGGGAACACTAATTGAGGCTCATTGCCACTTACTGCACTTGATTGCATAAGTTTAGGAGCCTCCTAGATCAATCCCTACAATTTAGGAAGCAACTGGATGTGCCGAAACCAACCAAGGTCAGTTCACTTCAGTTAATGACTAGTCAAGACAAGTTAGGAGTCAGTTACATTCATTTCTAGCCCTCTGCATTCAGTTAGCGCTAGGTTTAATTGATTGCACACATGTGGGGTGCATTTCTCACCTACCACAGTCAGTTAACCATTAGTCAACACTAAATGTAGCACTTGGTTGTGTTTTAGAGCTCCGATGAACTCCAGTTATGGTTTAGACAAGGACAGTTAACTACTGGGTCCTCCGATAGTGATTTAGACAAAGTCAAGTAGAGTCTAATCAATTCAAACTTCCTCATGTGGATTCGAATTGCTTGTGGCTATTAAAGCCATTTTACTTTATTGTAATTATCATCTGAATTACTTTTTTGATTAATGAAAGCATTCACAGCTGCAAGCCTTTTGCACTGTTTCATTCTTCAATTGCTGAGTAAATTGTGAG
The DNA here is from genome assembly GCA_001517045.1 of Pseudotsuga menziesii. Classification (NCBI taxonomy): domain Eukaryota; kingdom Viridiplantae; phylum Streptophyta; class Pinopsida; order Pinales; family Pinaceae; genus Pseudotsuga; species Pseudotsuga menziesii. The sequence continues at coordinate 45,292 of LPNX010250171.1, read as the reverse complement.
ATCTTCTTTGTGAGTTGTGTATTTGTCTGCAGATCTATATGCTCAAATTTACACATGGGATCTAAGAGGGCCGAGGGACTGATTTCCTTCTCGGATTCGGGTAGATCTTTCACCAGGAGTTCTTGAAGATGATTTTTCGATAGTAGAGAAAAGCTATTTTGTACTGGATCGTGCTGAGAGGAAGTAGGGTTTTGAGACTTTTTGTTTTGTCTTCTCCTACCCGAAGCTTTGGTGAAACCGTCCTTGTCTTTCTTGTCAGAGCGACTAGGAGGGGGAGGTTTGATGCTCATAGGACAATCCCTAAAAAGGTGGCCATGCTCGTGGAATTTCCGACAATGGAATGGAATGTGCTTGTAATCCAGAGGTTATATCCAGTCTGAGTCTCTACGACTACAGAAAATGGATTCTGGAAGCACAACATAGATGTCCAAATACAAGCAGAATTGCGCATACGACGTGTACCTCCCTGCTAGAGTAGCATCTAATATTTGTAAAAAGGCTCTTAGGGTGTTTCCTATCCTCGTTAATGTTTTTCGTGTTCCAAAATTCCTGTGGAAAAGAATAAATGTGGATCTAGACCAGGACTATCTTGAAGTCTTCTTTCTCTGTGGAGAAGTGTTCCTTCCAATTGCATATGTAGAGTCCTTCTGAATAGAAGAAGTAAGGAACTCCTTGGAATATTCGGCTCTTGTCCTCAGATTGTGGAAGATAACAGTGAAGAAACCCTTTGAACCGAGTTTAAGCTCGTACTTCCCTTTAGGTTTCCAAGAGTTGAGAATCCATCTGACTAGGGATTTTTCTGTAGGCCATATGCCTATGAACTTGCAGATTATTGCATGATATTGCATGAACCATATTTGCTCACTGACCAAGGTTGAGGTGATTTCATATCTTGGTATGTGGAGGGTTTTAGGTTTGCACTTTGAGTTGTCCATAGTAGATCCATCCTAAGCAGCTGCTGCCAGCCAAGGGGGAGTCGAGGGGCGAGAGGGGACCTGAGAGGTAGAGTGAGTAACAACACCTCCCTTCCCTTTGGATGTTGAGTTTGGCTTAGGTTTCGAGGTCGAGATGACAAGAGGAAAAGCCGAGGGGGCCTTGCGTGAAAGCATGGAGCCGAAGGAGGGGTTCCTCCGGCCTCCACTATTGGCCGACATTGTAGCCAACATTCCAAGAAGCAAAAAAAACCCTAGAAGAAACAACAAAACCCTATTTCATATGAGTTTGCATCAGTGGTAACATTCTTGTCATTCAATTGAAAAACTCTATTATAATTAATATTCATAATGTTTTAATTTTAAATCTAAATTTAGGTTTTATGAGATTACTAAGTTCATATAGTTAATAGCACAAAAACATAATTACTAACTATAATCAAATGCAAAAGAATTGATAATTGCTACATATAATCAAATGAAAATGAATTGATATAGTCAATTCACAAATTTATTTATCTATAATCTATTATTATCTATTATTATTATTAATATTTTATTGGACATTCAACAACTCGAGCTGGGTTGTACTTTCTTGACACGGGGTCAATTTCAATCCACTACCACTATAACCCTAGAAGTACCATGCTGCCCCACATGCGACACACAAGGTTAATCAAGGTTTGGATCCATGCCGTCACAAGGAGTGCCTTTACACTGCATCCTATCGCCAACTGGTTTACACCCTAGGGGCTAACAATTTTATTTATTTATTTATTTTTATTTAGTGTCTACGCATAACATGTTTTAACAAATAATAATGAGAGGATTTAAGATGTGCTTTATTCAAATATAGAAGTGCATTTATGTTGTATAAACATTTCTAAACCTAGTAATAAGAGTTTAGCAAATTATGAATTGATAAATAGAGTTAATAGATAAACTAAATGGATAATTATATTTATTCTCCCACAATAACATGTTTTAACATACAATTAGTAGAACCATTGGATGTGGTGATAGGGAGGTGATATGACGATGGGAATGCCTCCCACCTAGCAACGCCTCAACCATGTATCAACAATGAGGAAAAATAGGTGCATGGAAAATGATGATCAAAAGTGAAGGTCAAACTTGCTAAGAGTTGTGGATAGAGAGAATGGACAAGTGTGAGTAGATTTCCTATACTTGGCATCTCTCCCTGGAATTCTTGATCTCCATGATCAATAGAATGTGGATAGCTTAGTGAGAGGGAGACAAAACTCGATGAATGACATTGATGAGTGCACAATGTGTTTAGGGAGTAGATAGGGATCTCTCCGATAAGGCTCTTCCATTTACTCTATTTGTCTAGAACTTTCCTTCCATCTTTGGGTTGTGGGTGATACGTTTGAAGGATTTTTCCAGTCGGTGGTTCATTTGATTTATGGTATCTTTTGAACCCTCTTCCTTTTGCACCTTGTAGGAGTCCCCTCCTTCTCTCTGAGTTGAATATTTTGGCTTCTCCTCTTTGTGTCTATTGTTTCATTTCTACCCAATCTCTAGGACCACCCATGCAATGGCGAGCAAAGGAAGAGGACAACATTGGAAGAGGGGAAGCAATAGCAGTTCGTGGACTAAGGTGTAGGTCAAGGTAGGAGAAACAAAGGCCACTTAGCTCAATCAAATACCTACTCCAATCCGAGATAAAAATCTCCAAGGAAAAGGTGTGGTTAAAACTAAGCAAGAATTCGTCAAAGTCGGGGACATTATGGTGGATATCAGTTAGTGGGTCAAGGACACAAAATATACCTACATCGAAGACATGAAATATTACAAGGTCGTCGCTCTTTAATGGCAAGTCAAGTCTCTGTTGGGAAAGGTGCTTCTTGATATCCAAGAAGAGAGCAATGAATTGATGCAAATTGACAAATTACATGAAGAAAACATGAAAATTCAAGACAAGCTTAACATCATCATTAAGGAAACTATATGACTCCACTTTGTTGCTACAACTCTTACTTAAACTGGCTAAACTTTGTTACTACAACTCCTACTTGAGCTCCTTAATCCTCTAATGCGCAAGAAATGTCTTTAATTCCCTTTTCTAATAATGAATCAAAAAATTACTTTGTATAAAAGATTTTCAAATCCTAATTATCATAAATAATCAAAATTACAAATCTCTATTTTTTAATACCTTAAAACTATTAATACTATTAGAGCCTCAAATGATAGTTTAATGTTTTATTTGTGATTTGGTTTTCTATTGAGAAAAACATGAACCGATTTAACTTTAAAAAAAAACATAAAATCACTAGAAAATTTATGATGTGCTTTTATCCTTAGTTTTCAAATATAACAATCTATTATATTGTATAAACAATTATAAAATTAGTAATAAACGTTTAGCAAAAGAATTGATATAATATAGTTAATTATATTTAATGTTAAAAAATAACATGTTTCAACACATAATTACAAGAAGATTTCTGTGTTTTTATTTTTTGCTTTTTCAAATATGACAATGTATTTATGTAAAATATAAACCGTTTTAAAATAATAAAAAGAATTTTATTTATGATTTTTTTCGATACAAGACGTTAGAACGACTGTCAACTAAAAGTTTCTAGGTGAACGAACCGCTGATGTCCCATGACTTTTGAAATTGCTAAATTTTATTTTATGAATGAGATGACATCGCATGTGAACATTGTTTTTTGATTTTTGATTTTACATTTTTTTTTTGTCATTGTCTATAATATGATAATATGCCAATGTATATTCTCAGATGTCTTGTTTCCTAACCTGAAATGAAACACCATGCTCAATGCTAAAGGAACAAAGTTCAAGCATTACCTTGTCCCATGGATTTGTATTGTAATTCATGCTTAATGTGAGGGGACATGTTTATGCATTGTTTTTGCAACAAGAGTAGTGAGGTGTTTTATAATCCAATTTGGGAGAGATGTTGTCATGTAACGTAATGTAATGTAACACTATGTTACCAAAAATAGAAAGTAATTAAAAAAAGTCATGTCGGCTCATAAAATAAAAAATTAAAACAAAATAAAAAGTAATAAAAAAAATTTACACCTCAAGCAATTGGATCCCTCTTGATGCTTGATAGATCTGGGTTTAAGATGGATCTATACGGATTTAGATTTACAAAGTAGTTTTTAAATAACAATACATTTGGAAAATAGTTGTAATGTCTATGTTTTCATCATTAGTACACATTTAAACATCATATGCATCAAATTATCATTGAGAATAAGGAGTCTAAATGTCATACGATTTGGACTTTTTTGGGTTATTATCATTAGAATCCAATTATACAATATTTAGTCAAATTGTAAATTTTCATCGTTAAAATTTCATTTTTGAATGCATAAATGGATTTAACCCTCTTAAATACCTTTATTACATCCAGATTGTGTGATCTCAACAACCGATATGTGCAACTGCAACAACTCGTTTGAATTTTGGACAAAACCGACTGAAAAAGATGCCTATAAAAAGTTCTAATGTAGCATGTTTAGACTATTGCTTGGGAATAACAACTATTAAAGAAGGGATGCCAATCAATTAGGCAACTAAATGGTGAGGTGTTAGCTGTAGTGCACTTCAACATTAAATTTGTATGTACTACTATCCATTCAATTGGATTTGGCTAAATGCCTAGAATGATGTAGTGGAAGAAGTGGCTGGCATGAGTAAATGACCAATCGTGATTGTTAATAATGTGTAGTATGGGTATTGGTAGGGATATGGATGAATATGATGTATGTATACCTTGTAAGCTTAATTTGTGGAGTGTGAGATTGCCTTTGTAGAGTGCATTGTCCGATGGTACCATGCTAATGAAGTGAGATTTTTGTTTCAAGGGAAAGTAGGTGAGTAAATTTGAGATATGTAGTAAAAATTATCGTTAGGAATCAATGTTTTAATGTAAATTTTTGGAGAAACTAGGCACACTATCCAAAATATTTCAAAGAGGCTTCAAAACTTTGACATTGAAAGCATTTGTTCTCAACACCCTCATTGACAATGGATTTCACACTAACTCCATGGTTATGAGACAATTGAGAAGCTCAATGGAAGTGATATTAGGTTTTGATAGGCTTGAAGAAATAATATATGTGGCTTTTAAATATGGTGTGGCTTAGGAATTCTCACAAACAATTCACATACCTTCTCCTTCAATACTTGGTCTAATTTCGAAACTAGGAAAAAGTAGTAAGCTAGTCTTTCCTGGTTTGGTTCCAAACACCAATGAACCTTTCCGAATTTATTATGGAAGGATCCTATGGGATTTAAAAAATCCTAACATGCCTCAGACACTCAATGGTAGAATAAGAAAACTCATTTTGACATGATATTCAAATTTGCACAATTTTGGCCAATTTCCAGCTTTAGACTAGTGAAACCCAAGTTGACCAAAATGCAACCAAATGACTTCAAATTCTGTATGGAAGAGCTTGATGGGTATTAGTAAATACTAATTCATATTATTAATGCTCATACAATTTCCAAATTCTTCTGCAACTTGCTTTTTACCTTAGGGAAAGAAGGATAAATACACTAGGAAATCGATGTTAAAACCCCCAAGGGTAGATGACACTCTTGGCTCTCCAAATGTAGTATGAAACTCCCAAATTTCAGAACAAAGTATGGGGTTACATATTAGATATCAATGGTTGTAATTATTCATGCTTATTAATATTTTCAAACTGATTATGAGGCACAACATCTGTATGGTAGCTTTCATGGAAATTGCTTATGGGGAAATTGCATTACTAGCTTAATTTTGGCACATGAACAATAGAATAAATGGTTCATATAGTAACATGAAATACAATTTCCATATACAACATGCAAATTACTGTCCCCAACAACACCAAACTCAGAGAAAATTCCTCATACAAATATGATATAATACTCTTTTGAAGCTTGAAGCCAAATTCATGAAAACTAGTTATTCAAGAGCATGGGGATGCAAGACTTTCACACATGTATTTATTTTATTTAAAATTATAGAGAATATAGAAATAAGAGTACAAATACATACATCATATACCCAATCTTGGGAATCAAATATATTCAGCAAAGCACAAGCACCACTCCAACAAGTGCGTCATCACATGAGAGTATGTGGTAATGGAGAAGAAGGAATGAGAGAATGAGGAGATAGATAACTCAAGATGTATGGAACTTCAAACTAAAAATAAACACCTTAATTTATCTCCAATGATAGGTCTGAATGGACTCTCCATCAACCAACTTGGAAAGGATTCCAACTCCCTCTAAATTGGTTCATAAGCAGGGAGAGTGAACACTCACCGTGCAATGGACAAGCAAAGTCTCTTCAAAATGACAAAGAACAATTAAAAAATGAACAAAATATATTCTCATTCCTCAAGAAATCATTTTATTAACTTCATGGGGCATCCTAAGGTCTAATTTCCCTCCATAGTCTTCCTCCAACTCAACTTAGTGGTTTAGTAATTCATATGACACTTGTCTCCTCTATTCATGCTCCAACTCTTTCCCCAATTCACATGGATTCATATAAATCCCATTTTTTCCCTATTGGTGGCTATTTTATCCTTGTCATGTCATATTTGTCATAGTTCTGCAATCATGTCTGAATTTGTCATATGTGTCATATAATCTTTCATAATTTTTTGTCATAGAGTGCATGAAATCTCCTTCCAAATGACACACCATGTCTTCCTAATCTATTCCTCTTCCATGGGAGTTAATATCCTCTCCTAATTCTAATTCCTTGGCTCATGCTAAGATATGTGATAATACATGAACCTCCAAAAATGTTACATTCCCCTTGGGTTCGAATTTGGATGAAGGTCGTGCCAAGTGTGTGGGGAATCTAGTCACCCAATGGCTCCACACGCTTCCAAGTGTATTATTTATTCAACCATTTAAATGTGAATATGGTAAACTAAAGTCCTTTTGGGTCCTATAGCCCCCTTATTAAAAAATTTACGTCTCCATATCAACCTAGGGAACTAGTAGGTTGGTGAAACATTATTTGCAAATAGTCTTATTTGGACGAGGACATGAAAATCCTCCCCACCCAATATTGCTTGTCCTCAAGCAATGCCAAGTTTGGATGCTGCAAAATTTGTTCATCTTCCCTAGTGGCGTCCTCACTTGGTACTCCTTCCATTGCACCAAGATCTCTCTTATGGTTTTGCTCCTTAATTTTCTTTAGTTGCAATTTGAGTAGTGGCACTCATGTACTGCAATTTTGTGTTTCCAAAAGTAAACAGATGTGGATTTTGCATATTGATATCTTCCATGACATTGAACCACTCAACACCAAAATATCAATTAATTCCATAAAAAAAATTGCACAAGTAATATTACCTCCATATTTTGGAAACTTTTATGAACTTTCACCCCCTTTTTCGCTCCTGTACAACTCTATGAAGTTGAAACGAGTTACCAAACGTTGAGTCTTCTTAGTATCTTAAGAAAATTTCAGAGAGGAATCACCATGCTTGCTATTGCACTACTCTAATTACAATCACCTTCTCAAGTGGTGACTCAATCTCCCATACTGCTTGCTGCCCCAAAAAATGAAACCAGGAAATACCAAGATCCCATTGCTTGTATTGCACCCTTCCAAACATCATGAGTACAAAGTATAGGTCATTAAAGTACATAACAATATCATACAAATGTGCACCAATAAGGTACCTCATCAAAGAATCATGAAAGTGCTTGTACATCCAAGTAAGTAGATCATCACGTGGCCCATACACACAAGCATCAGGTATTATATTAGATCTGCTCCAATGACATGGGTGAGGATCCCATGTCCTATAATGTTGCTCCAAAATAATGTAATATGCATCAAAATAATCTGCCACGTGTTCTTTCATCCAAGAAGTGAATGAAGAACCTTCATCAAAATCTAAAACAAATAAGGAGCAAAGAAAACAAGAAGACTTCAAGTGGCTCAAAGAAGTCTCATCAATACACCCATGAATATGTATTACATCAAGAAATAACAAAGGATGTTTCTGCTAACAATAATGTGCTTCAATCATATATCTCCTCTCCCAAATGTTGAATGAAGTTCCTCCAACATCAAAAGGACTAAGAAAGGATCAAGGAAAATCACGGGTCTCCAAGTGACTCAAGTGAACAACATAGGTGAATCCATGTAGACGTGTATCATCATAATGTAACCAAGGATGCTGACGCAAATGTAAAGAATATGGTGCTCTAATCATGTCATCCTCAAAAGGAGAGATATAAGTTTCGTACTCCTCATCTGGTACCATAAAAAAGAAACCTTTCACCCATACTTCATTAGGATGAATGCTGCAATATATGGAAGTGTAGCATGTATTCGAATGAACCAACTCACCCAAATGATCAGAAAGTGTATAATTTTCATCATGTGAAGGATCCATAGGGGTAGTAGGATTATGCATCTCCCTCAAAAGTGTGAAACGTTCCTCATATGTTGGTTCCAAGGTAGTGGAATCATGCACTTCTTACAAAAGTGTGTAACCATTATCAAGAGGCAGTTCAAGTTCCTCTTCCACCATAGCAAGTGATTTTATCTCATCAAGATCATCTTCAAACACATCAAGAACCTTCAATTTTCCATGTTTCTCATGATCCATCATGTCATGAGAATCCTCCAAGCAATCTACCATATGACAATTTGAAACATAGGAGGAAGAACAAGTATCTTGCAACCTCTCAAGAAGTTGCACATTTTGAATTTTGAGCTTATGAATATCCTCATTATTATTCAAGTATGCTTCATGTAACCATTCATTAATCTCAACCAAATTGTTTCTATAAAAAATAAAAGACATGAAATTACCTTGGATGTTGCATATTTCTCTTTGAATTTTCTCCATGTCTTCAAGGAAGGATGGATCCTCCAATGAAGAGACTTTCCAACAAGAATTTGACACCAATTCTTTAGTGTCATGGAGTATGCTAAGGGCCTCATGGATATTCCTTTCACTCATATTCAAATACCATTCAATGAAGGATGGTTCATGGGAGCGAACCTCCTCCTCTTCTTTCTTCTTGATTTCATCAACTTCTTGAAGCTCAAGTTGTGATCGGGAAGTTGATCTTGGTTCTTCATTATCTTCCACAAGGTATTCATCTTCACACTTACAAGAACTTTGTCTTGCAAGCACATTCTCAAATCCTATTTCTATGTCACCAACATAGAGTTGTGATCACTCATCAGTAGGTATGCCTACACAGTTCAAGGAACCATAAGTAGATGTTCTTTGATTTGCACAACCCCCATCAGTAAGGATTGTGTGCTTGTCTTCACTTCCCTCTTCATGTTATTCTTTGAAATCACCTTAAGGTGATTGATGCTCCACTTCATGATTCCCTGTTTCTTCCTTTAATGGTGCATCTAGGCTCTTTTCATATTTTTTTGACCGAAATTTCTTCCACACCTGCACCAATTGGCCCACAAACTTCTCTATACATTCCTCATCTATAGGGAAGGATATATCTCTGCTCTTTTTACAAGTAGGCTGATTTTTACTCCTTTCATGCTCCTCCAAACTTATGGATTGCTGATTGTTCCTTATGAGTTCACATTTGCACTATTAGGCCTATATCCAAACACCCACTCAACGAAGTCTTCAAAAAGAGTGGTCTTATGTCCCTCTCCCATCACAACAAGATATGCTTGATATTGTTGGGGCAAAGTTTTACATGTTGATATCAAGTTTTCTAATTCATCCATAGGAGTGGATCATGGTGGTTTGGAATATACATATTTATAACACAGAGGGTCATAATAATAGCCCTCATCCCTTATGAAATTGTAAGAAGTGTTGCAAGATGGAAACTCTTCCTCATGCCATTCACATTCTTCTTCATATTGCTCATAATCATCTTCAGAGGAGTCATCATAATAGTAAAACATGGATGCAAATTTTTCTTCAATGGATGGTATTAATGAACAAGTGCAAGTTCCATGCTCTGATATACTTGTAATGTACCTTTGTGGAGAAACTAGCCACACCATCCAAAATATTTCAAAGAGGCTTCAAAACTTTGACATTGAAGGCATTCTTTCTCAACACCCTCCTTGACAATGTATTTCACACTGAATCCATGGTTATAAGACAAATGGGAAGATCAAGGGAAGTGATATTAGGTTATTATGAGTTTGAAAACTGATATAGTGTGGCTTAGGACTTTCACAAATAGTTCAGATACCTCCTCCTTCAATACTTGGTCTAATTTCAAAACTAGGAAAAAGTAGTAAACTAGTCTTTCCTGGTTTGGTTCCAAACACCACTGAACCTTTCCAAATTTATTATGGAAAGACACTATGCGATGTAAAACATGGTAACAAAAATCAGACACTCAATGGTAGAATAATAAAACTCGTTTTGATATGATATTCAAATTTGCACAATTTTGGCCAATTTATAGCTTTAGACTAGAGAAACCCAAGTGGACTCAAATGCACCCAAATGACTTCAAATTATGTATGGAATAGATTGAGGGGTATTAGTACATATTTATGCATATTATTAATTCTCATACTCTTACCAATTTATTCTGCAACTTGTGTTTGACCATAGGGAAAGAAGGACAAAAACACTAGGAAATTGATGTTAAAACCCCCAAGGGTAGATGACGCTCTTGGCTCTCCAAATGCAGTACAAACCTACCAAATTTCAGAATATATTATGGGGATGCATATAATATATCAGTGGATTTCATTATTCATTGTGATTAATCTTTTCAAAGTGATTATGAGGCACAACATATATATGGTAACTTTCATGGAAATTGCTTATGGGGAAATTGCATTACTAGCTTAAGTTTGGCACATGAACAATAGAATAAATGGTTCAGATAGTAACATGAAATATAATTTCCATATAAAACATACAAATTATTTTCCCAAGAGCATAAAACTCATATAAAATTCCTCATACAAATTTGATATAAAACTCTTTCGAAGCTTGAAGCCAAATTCATGAAAACTTGTTATTCAAGAGCATGGGATTGCAATCCTTCCACACATGGATTTATTAGGTGATGGATTTTCTCGAACTGTAGAATTATATTTCCAAAGTAAATATTCTGAGACAGGTTGGAACTCTTGGGGAAAAAGGTGAGTCCCCGATTGAAGTATGCGTTTAGGGGAAATGTCGTTTATCATACAATTGGGGCATATGTTATTTACTCTTAAGCCATAGTCTGAGTCTCACCCAATAAGCATATTGTTGTTTATTTTCTCCTATAAAATCACAGATATGTACTAAGAAAACACTACACAAATCCTTTCAGTAGGGGATATTGGTTTAGGGTGGCACGGGACAAAAAAGGTATAATGGTAAAGTTTATAAAAATGGGATTGGTGGAGATCTATATGTAATGAAGGGAGTGGACTTGACTGTACAATACTGTATTTAAATAAATATATGCAAAGAAAATAGGATTTCAAAGTGGAGAACTACATCGTTTTGCAGTCGAATCTAGAGACAGATAAAATGACAGGTTTCTTTCCTGATGATGTATAAAGAATGAGCTTAGGTAATTTCAGGCTTTACCATCCTGCCCCACTTATTATAGGGCCATAGTAGTACCACCCTGATCGTGTCATGAACTTCTGCACTATACCCGCAAAAGAGTTGCACTTCACTAAACTAAATCAAATAGAATATTGGTGAAAGTGCATGTGAATATGATCAATGCTTCCGTGTCTTGATCAACAAAATAACGTACCCTATCCATAAGACCCTACACTAGGAGTGGTTTCTTCAAGGTATGTTACCTCAAAATTAGATACCACTAATGCAATAGAGGTGGACCTCACAAAGAGAATCTCTGGCGTAAACTTTAGTAGAGCTTATCCTTAACTAAATGAAGGAAGTTGACCTACCTTGCCTAAGAATATGTTATATGTATAGTGGGAAACTTAGTCCTAAAAACATTATCTATTATAGTTGGCAGTCCATGGGTCACAAAGCTTTCTGTCTGGTAAGCAACTCGGGCCTCACAAATTATATGAATTATCTATTTAGTAAGCAAGGCCTCACAAAGCATACATTTAAACCAAAAAATCTAGCCTCACACTGGTAAGATGAAAAAACGTACTCAATCATAGTGAGATGATCATATGCAAAAACTTGATCATCCATTGGCCCAAGACCTGTCCATCCAACCAATCCCTTTAGTGAAAAAGAAAGCAGTGGAAATATTGATTGTGGACATGGATAGCCAACCCTTTATTTGGTGTTTTAAGGAAGGACGAAAATACTTAGGTCATTCGTCAGAGAAGATTCGTCTATCACAAGAACTATCACGAGGTCTATGAAAAGGGAATTATCCGCTGCAGGATCACTACCTGAAGCTCTTAGTCCCAAAGCAGCTAGGCTAGGTTAAGGGAACACCCCATTATAAATGTGGATTAGAAGGTTACATATATAATATAGTCTAGTAAATAATATAGGCCCATTCCTCGTCAATAGGTGAAAATAACCGGTTAAATAGTATTTCGAGTTATAGAGCATATGGGCATAAGAATACAGATCCATACATCATATACACAAGATTGGGCATCAAATATATTAAAAAAAGTGCAAACACCACTCTGACAAGTGCACCATCACATGAGTGTATGGGGGAATGGAGAAGAAGGAATGAGAGAATAGGGAGATAAATGAGAGCTCGAACTGTATGGACATTCAACCTACAACTAAACACCTTCATTCAGTTGTATGAAATCGAGCTATATGGACCAATTAAAAAATGATAAAAATATATTCTCATCCCTGAAGACATCCTTTTATTAACTTCATGAGGCCTCCTAAGGTCGAATTTCCATCCATAGCTTCCTCCAACTCAACTTAGTGGTTTAGTAACTCATATGACACTTGTCTTCTTTATTCATTCTCCAAATATTTCCTCAATTTGAATGGCTTCCTCTAAATCCAAAATTTTCCCTCTTGGTGGCTATTTTTATCCCTCTCGCGTCATATTTGTCATAGGTTTGCATTCGTGTATGGATTTGTCATACATGTCATAGAATCTTTCATCATTTGTTGTCATAGAGTGCATGGAATCTCCTTCCAAGTGGCACACCATATCTTCCTAATATCTTCCTCTTCCATGGGATTTACTCTTCTCCACTATTTTGAATTCCTTGGGTCATGCTAAGCTATGCGACAACACATCAACGTCAAAAAATGTTACATTCCCCTTGGGTTCGAATTTGGATGAAGGTCATGCCAAGTGTGTGGGGAATCTAGTCACCCAAAGGATTCACAAGCTTCCGAAGTGTCTTCATGAACCAATGCCACCTTATTTTCTTAGCATTTATTATTTTTGTGACCCATTTAAATGTGAATATGGTAAACTAAAGTCCTTTTGGGTCCTATCACCTCGTTATTACAAAATTTATGTCTCCATCTCAACTTAGGGAACTAGTAGGTTGGTGAAACATTATTTGCAAGTAGTCTTATTTGGATGGGGAAATGACAAATGGCAAGGTTTGCAGGAAATGACAAAAAAGGGGTAGAAACAATAAGGTTATTCGAACCATGCAAGGTGTTATTCTTAGCACCAATATAAGCAAGGTGCATTCTACATATTACTCACGAAGAGACTATAACATCCGTCCCATTTGTCGATTCCATGTAAGGTCGACTCAATTTTAAATTTGATACAAAAATAAATAATAGGTAGGGTGTTTACACCTCTATACTCTTTACCAATCAAATCATTGCACTATGGAGGTCCCCTGTCCTACTAAAAAGGGGGTCTCATACAACAATTTGGTGTCTTGCTAGATATTGACCTTCATATTAGATTATTATTGTTATATAAAGCACAAAGAGTATATTTATCGCAACTCAATATATTTTAAGCATCTAAAGATTTGTATCCTAATTATTTTTGGTATCCCTCTTAATACTCAATAGATCTAGAGGTAAGATGGATCTATGTTTGGTTAAAACCAATCACATTTAAAACATTAAGAAACAAACAATTTGGATTAATTATGCTCCTTGCAATTGAACTCCATTTGACATATCCATGATAACATGTTTTACAACTCCAAAACTCAATGTATTCACATAAGTTGCATTTTTAGTATATTTTTTAAGAGAATGTAGGAATTGAAAACACAAAAAAGGAGGTATTTTATTATAATTTACATTTTGCATGCCTCAATACATTGTTGGAATGTGTGATTTTAAGATTACATGTATAATGATGTTGTACGTTGTCTTATCTAGCATTGGAAGACATACATAACTCTAATCTTATGTAAGGGAAGTTATCTGACATGCATTAAGAAGTAATATGCTCCTATTACCATTCTTTATATAAAGAGGTGGATAATCAGTTATTTCACATGTATTTTGGGATGTAATTTTTCCATACCTCTTGGTATATAATAAAGGTGAGGGAGAGCCTTTGGGAATACCTTGTGGAACGCATTGTGATTTCTGACATGCATTAAGGAGTAATATGCTCCTATTACCATTCTTTATATAAAGAGGTGGATAATTATTTATATCACATGTATTTTGGGATGTAATTTTTCCATACCTCTTGGTATATAATGAAGGTGAGGGAGAGCCTTTGGGAATAACTTGTGGAACGCATTGTGATGTTATTGTAAAGTTGTGAAGCATATGTGGGGTGGATATCTATTGTAAAACTGAATATTTCTGAAGAATAAAGAAGACTAAACCTTCATGTGAATGTTTCCCCATTTGGGGTTTTACCATGTATATCTAGTGTATTATTCTCTTGCTCCATTGTCTACTATTTCTTACATGATTATTGTTGCTTGTATGGATAGAAGGCTAGACTAGTATATCTTTTCTATTGATTTACATTTTAATGTAAATGTATTGTTGTATGTTTAATATGCATATTCTAAATATTCTAACATGGTATCAGAGCTAGTTGCTATGTTTTATCTTCTTTGGTAAGTTTTTTGAATTTTTTTTACAAGCAACCTTTCTTCAAATTTAGAGTGAACTGTCCTCCACATTTTGTAGGTTTAACATTTGATCTATCAAACCCAAGTGGTATTTTTTTAGAACTAGTCATTTTTCTACATGTTTGATAAAAAAATTCAAACCCTAACCCTCACCATTATTTTACATTTTTTTTTTCAAGTTTCTCTTGATCTTTTTTTGTAAATATGGATTAAAATCGTTTGTATACTAACTTTCTATCAATAATCTATTTGTTTTGCAGCAAATCTGTTTGTTTTTTGCTTTGGTTGTGTTTTGTTGTAGGTTTCCATAAGGAATGGTGACTGTTTTGAAATTTTCCAAATTTTGACACGTTTTATGGTAGCTTTTGTCTAATTCACACCTTCTAGTTTGAGAAAATGTAAATTTTTTCTAGGAATTCGCACCATGTCTTCAATGAAAGTGTAAATTTGTACTAGGATTCACCCCTTTTGTTCAACGAAAGCGTGAATACGTCTTTTTCGACTATTTTTCACCAAATTCGATTTTCTGCTCTCACTTTTCTACTACAAGGTTACACATTTAGTTGTTAGCATCTATTAAGCTCCGGTTTTGGTGAGAAATTTATGTTTTTAGACACTTTTCGTCTTTTTGCGACAAATTAGTGTTTTGGATTCAATGGTTTCATTATTTTGTCACACTGTGACTTCAAAACTTGTTTCTATTCCTACACTAGTTGGATCTAGCTATCTTTCTCATAAGAGAAAAATGATTGATGTGCTTAGGAGTAAGAACTTATGGAGATTAGTTAAAGGTGATCAAACAAAACCAATCGATGCAAAAGACTTGTCAATATGAAAAAATGGTATGATCAAGTAAGAGGACTCATTGGACAAACTATTTTAGATAGCCTACATGTGCATATCGAGGCTGAGGATAATCCTATTTAGGTATGGAAAACTCGAGCTTCTTTATTTGATAAAAATGATGTTGTTTCGGCTTACTATTTTGAAAAGAAAATCAATGGGTTAGAACCTAAATAGTTTGATAGAATAGAGTAATTTCTTGTTGAAATTAAAACTTTTAATGATAAGTTAAATAATTGTGGCTCTAATTACAAGAAAAATGATAATGCTCTTACTATTATTGTTGAACAAAAGTTACCTTCATGCTTTGATATTTTGATCCAAACTATGAATAGAGCCATTGAAATGTCTAAAGGTACTTTGAAACCTACTTTTGAATATTTTTGTATAGGTTTGATAAATGAGCAAGATAGATTAATTGCTATTGGTCAATTATCTAATGGTAAATATCTAATGGCACATAGTAAATAGAAACCTAATAGGAATTTTAAAATTCTAAACCACATAATCAAGGATCTACTTCTAATGATGATACTTCTAACATGGTGTATAATTAAAAAAATATTTATAAGCTTTGCAAACATTGTGGAAAAACCAACCACCTAGAAAATATTTTCTTTAAATGGAGAGGTGAACTTGCGAAAGCAAAGAAGTGTTCCAAACAACAGTCGGTGTCCTTGTGTGCCTATTATGTTCAACCTAGTAAGTCATCTTCTAATGTGGAATATTGGATAATGGATTATAGTGCATCTAACCATATGTATGGTACAACTTATTTATTTAATACTGATGATACTAAAAAACACACACAACAACCTGTGCTTTATATCCTTTACTTCACTAGTAAAAAATCGGGAGCTTCCATCCATATCGTCAAAGCAGGTGTCAATGCTCGTGATATAAACCAAGATCCTTATGTTTTTGTCAGGTGGAATATCTCCTGAATTCTTATTATTTCTCCATAGAATGCCTTTATTTATACATCTATGATGACTCTTGGGATCACACATCCGAGAGTCTCTTCATATTCCTAATATTTACAATAATGTATAATCCTGACGGATTATATTCCAACAATCCCCCCCTTAATTTGAAGGGGTGTTAGTAAGTCCGAGCATGTTTCTGAATCTTTCAAACTTTTCTCGTCCAAGCGCTTTGGTGAAGATGTCTGCAACTTGATCATTTGTGGAACAATGTCGAAGATGGACTGTCTTGGCCTCTACATGATGTTGAATCAAATGATACTTTGTGTTGATGTGTTTGGTTCGATCATGGAATCTGGGATTCTTAGCCAGCTTGATTGCAGAAGTATTGTCGATCAATAATGGAGTGGAGTTCTCTTGTTTTTCTTGCAAATCTTCAAGTATATTCCTGAGCCATACTATTTCTTTCGTTTCTTCAGCTGCAGCCACATATTTTGATTTTGTTGTTGAATCTGTCGGAACTGACTGTTTGCATGATCTCCATGAGACAGCT